>WBMV01009265.1:191659-222866 GCA_013396655.1 Campylorhamphus procurvoides
GGTGTCAGCAGCAGCGACAGAGCTAAGTCTGGGGGTGATTGTTCAATAGTGCGGTACAGGGGGGTTCCTGAGCTCAGGGATACCTGATCAGCTTTACAGGGCCCTATGCGGACCTGGATGCTCTTGCAAGTCAATCAGGTGTGGAGAAGGTGTTGCCATGAACACCTGCAGGAGATTTAAATGGCTCCAGAGACTGCAAGCAACCAGGAGTTCAGTCATCAGAGTGGACAAACAGGGTATGGCATGTCAGAAAGGCATGGCACGGTGGTTTGCACAGACAGCTCACAAAGGTAGGGCATAGAACTTAGAGAGCGAGTCAGCAGCCACCACCTAAGAGGACTAACTACAGTTTCCACTCAGTTAAAAGCCACTGTCAGAATAAATATGGTGAGCCAGATGGACCTCACACATCAATGTACATCTCTCAAGATCTGCAGCTGCAGTGAGTACCTGAGCTTGTCACTTCTGCCAGAGGGCAGCAGAGACAATACTTGTTTGCAGTATGAATAGGCGCATGGTGGCAGATTTGAAACATGAAGTGTAAAGGTCAAGAAGAGGGGCAGAGCAACTAATACTACATGTCTACATGGACTTACAAAGTGTTTGACACTGTCATGACTTCCTTGTGTCTAAACTGGAGAGACAAGGATTTGATGGATGGACCACTTGCCGGATAAAGAACTGGCTGAATGACTGCACACAAAGAGTTGTCGTCAATAGCTCATTATCCTCATGGAGACCAGTGATGCGCGGTGTCTCTCAGGGGTTGGTATTGGGGCCAATATTGTTCAACATCTTTGTCAGTGACACCAAGCTCCGTGTGCAGTTGATATGCTGAAGGGAAGGGATGCCATCCAGAGGGACCTTGACAGGTTGGGAGAGGTGGGTCTGTGCAAACCTCACGAAGCTCAACAAAGCAAAGTGCAAGGTCCCACACCTAGGTCATGGCAATCCCAGGCAAAATCTACAGGCTGGGCAAAGAAGTGATTGAGAGCAGCCCTGTGGAGAAGGACTTGGGGGTGATGGCCAGAGGTGTGCACTCAGCCCAGAAAACCAACCATGTCCTGGGCTGCATCAAAAGAAGTGTTGCCAGCAGGTCAAAGGAGAAGGTGATTCCCCCCCTCTACTCTGCTCCTGTGAGACCCTGCCCCGAGTACTGCATGCAGCTCTGGAGTCCCAAGCATAAAAAGGACATGGAACTGTCAGAGCAAGTCCAGAGGAGGGCCATGAAGCTGGTAAGGTTGAGGAGAGTGCCTGGAGAAGATAAGGCTGCATGGAGACTCCAACCTTCTAATATCTGAAGGGGGCCTACAGGGAAGCCAGAGAGGGACTCTTCATGAGGAATTGCAGTGATATAACAAGGAGTAATGCATGCAAATTGAAAAAGGGGAAATTTATGTATGATATTAGGAAGTACTCGTTACTGTGAGGGTGGTGAGACAACTGAAGAGGTTGGTCAGTGAAACTGTAGATGTCTCATCCCTGGCAGTGTTCAATGCTGTGCCAGGTAAGGCCTGGTCTAGTGGGAGGTATCTCTNCAGAGGTGTGCACTCAGCCCAGAAAACCAACCATGTCCTGGGCTGCATCAAAAGAAGTGTTGCCAGCAGGTCAAAGGAGAAGGTGATTCCCCCCCTCTACTCTGCTCCTGTGAGACCCTGCCCCGAGTACTGCATGCAGCTCTGGAGTCCCAAGCATAAAAAGGACATGGAACTGTCAGAGCAAGTCCAGAGGAGGGCCATGAAGCTGGTAAGGTTGAGGAGAGTGCCTGGAGAAGATAAGGCTGCATGGAGACTCCAACCTTCTAATATCTGAAGGGGGCCTACAGGGAAGCCAGAGAGGGACTCTTCATGAGGAATTGCAGTGATATAACAAGGAGTAATGCATGCAAATTGAAAAAGGGGAAATTTATGTATGATATTAGGAAGTACTCGTTACTGTGAGGGTGGTGAGACAATGGAAGAGGTTGGTCAGTGAAACTGTAGATGTCTCATCCCTGGCAGTGTTCAATGCTGTGCCAGGTAAGGCCTGGTCTAGTGGGAGGTATCTCTGTCCATGGCAAGGGGACTGGGACTAGATAATCTTTGTAGTCCATTCAAACCCTTAGCACTCCATGATTCATTCTATGATTTTAAATTTACTAGCTACTTTTTAATTTAGTAGTAGCTAGTTGAAATTAAGGTATTATGTAAAATGTATTTTGCAAACTCTATGTGCTATCTGTTTTACAGAAAATGAAATGTTGATACAATGCAGTTTTATGATTCACCAGTAAATACATGGCGGGTTATTAGGGTTATTAGGCATGACTGACATTAAAATGCCAATTCCTAACTTTTTAAGATCTGTGTTATCACTGGAAAATCCTTCCGTTCACATACTGATGATTCAACATGTACCCTTTTGAAGATAAATAAAAACTATCACCTATGTTATTCTGGAACAATTTGTTACCTTTACTATGTCTATCATTCATTTAAAGAAAATTCAAGCTTTCAGATAAAACGCAGGAACATATGCAAGACCAAAAAGGACTTTTATCGAAACTGTCAGTTGCAAATATCAGGAAGGATTGAATAAAATTTATTTTGTATCTGCAATGAAAACACTTTCTTGGCAGAGGGCTTACGCTATTCAAAATCTTACTGCATTGCTCAATCCTTCCCTCTAAACTGCACCACAAACTTTAAAATCTGTTAAACTTCAATACCATGATGTGTGGCTGACACAGATAATAGCAACCCTGTGGGTGAGAGTCAACTGACTACAGCCTATGTCTGCTGTTGCCCCACGGTGATGATTAACAGGGGAATCCAACTGAAGTCCCCTCAAAATGTCTTTAGCCACACACAAACAAAATCACATTAGATTTTGCAAAGACCTCGGGCTCTAGAAACGTCTACGAAATGAATTATGAAATATTCATATGAAATAATTCATTTTATGCATAGTATGCAGTGACTTTAGCTAAACAACATTCATTCTTTCCAGTATTTCAGTTCTAAGACTGCAAAGCACTGTTACTGGCGGTGACTTGAGAACAGTAAAGTTTTTGCTAGTTAATCCAGCCTCCTCCATAATAAACAGTTGGTGACTACCATGGACTAAATTCCCCTGAATTTAATTGACCTGTTCCAGTTGATTACAGTAGGTATATTTAATCACTTTTATGCAACTACAATTGTATTTAATTTTTGTAGCCAGGATATACTCTTTATTAGTAAGTATGTTTTAAATCAGACTGTGGCATTTGTATGGCATAGGGGAATAACTCAATCTTTTAAGAATGTTACCTTTCTGAGCACAGGTAAGGCAACAATGAAATAAACCTGTAATGAGAAATGAGCAGACAGATTTGTCTAAGAGTTAACAATATCCTCCATTATTTGTAATTTAGAAATAACTTGGTGATTTATGGATATCAGCAACCTGGTTTCTGACACATTAATATCCCTTAATGGAATGATCAGTTCAGGCTGCTTGTTTAATCTTGCTCACATTTTCAGCCTCACCACTAACTGGTTCAACAAACAAAGGACAAACTCTCGAAACCCCTCATTTCTCAGTTTTTAAGAGAGACGACACACTTCATCTCAAAATCACATCTGAAAGGCTGAATAGGTGCTGCAAAGGCTGTTTAGGTTATTGAAGAAGCCTTCAGTATCAAAGTAATGCCCTAAATGGACTTTTTTATTCCACACATTCAGCATTCTCTATACTGAAAGCTTTGCTACATGTCCCAGCAAATGGGTCTTCAATGCTGACCTGGAGGAACCAGTGGATGAGACGGCAATCTAGACTGTACATGTCTACATGTACATCTCTTCGGAGAGACAGCTAACAAGAACTGAATTTGACATAGTTCTATCATGATTGCATCTTCTCTTAAGTGGATACTTGTCTGTTAAAAATTGGAATGTGGTTGCAAAATGAAGTACATATGAACTGCTGGTCATTCAGTTCAATAGTTACACACTCCCACCAAGCTGAGAGTACATTAATTAGATCAAGCAGATTATGAAATTGATCTGTTCCCCATTTCTATTTTACTATCAGGTTCTACTCTATCTTTTGAGTTATTTCTTTTCATCTGAAGTCAATGAAGTCTGCATTTTTTGTCAAGTTTGGTGTTTTGGTTTTCTTAAGGCTGCATTAGAAGTTTGGGATTGTACCTTAGAAATATATTACCTGCCCCCTATTACCAGTGATCAGTGAAAAGTGATGAACACATCAGAAAAGGTTTGGTCAGGATATCTGAGTTTTTTCTGGATTTTGAACATTCTTAAGAGCATTGAAAGTATTCTGCTTTACAAGGCAGCAATAGAAATTACACAATGGGAAAGACAACATGCTCTTAGGTTATGTTCAAACCTGCCATATTTCTTCCCATTATTTTTTTCTACCCTTAGGCAAAAAGGGCTGCATGAGATACAAAGCACAATCTTTACAGATTTCAATGCTCCAAATGAAGGAAGAATTAGATGCATTAAATGTATGTTAGTAGTGTAATATTTGTACCTGCAATTTCCTGGAAGCTTTTCCTTACCTCATTTATTTATAAATACATCAGCTTTGCTTAACTAAAATGATATTTCCACAAAGCAACAGAGAGCAGAGACTTTACTTGGCCATGAAGATAGTTCATAAAGAAAGGTATTAATTAATGATGTGAAGAATATTAGTACTTGTTGAAGAAAGCAAGATGATTCATTACATTACCCTCTGTATCTATACCTCTCAGACAGACTAGATGCCTTCATACTAACTACTGATTAAGTATACCAGTACTGTCTTCACATTTGCAGACCTAGCTTTTGCGAGTGTGATGGAAAACTTGACATTTTGCATTCAGTTGTGAACTAGTTGTGGCTAACTAGAATGGAAAGAACAAGCACACCTTAAGGTCTACCTACCAGTGGAGATAGACATATCAGAACTCAGAGTCCATACAAATGGTACAAATAATGTTCATGCATTGAGTACATTTATAGCTATACACAGATAAATGTTGGCCCTCTCCAATAGTTTCTGTATTCATTTTACCCCTATGAATTCACAGTAATTGTCTTACTTTTCTTAAAATAAGAAGGCTTCATGTGTACTGTATGTTTCTACATGCCTGTTACATATAGCAAACACTGCAAAACTCCATCTCATTAACAAGTTAGAAAAAAAACACTTTGAAAACTAGACCCTAAGGATTAAATGAGCTTAAAGTTTTCCAAAAAGAAGGTCCACTGCTTTGTCTGTTAGCTGGAAATAGAATAAAAACAGTCATTTATATTTTAAACTTGAGACAAGTTACCAAATTTGGACACTTTTTTCCTTTTAAAATTTTTCTATTATGACCATAACTACATCCAAAATGAGACAGGCAAAATTCCAGATATTTACAATACATGTCTGAATAAAAGCTGACTATGATTAGAATGTCCTGTACATTTCAAATCCTTTTAGGATGTGGACGCCAGGAAACAATTTTTAAAGTGGGTAAAGGCAAATGGAAGTTGCTTTTTCTTCTCTCTTCTTTCAAAAATGTCATTGACAAAAAAGCAGAAGATTAAAATATTTCTTTTAAAGTTTATTTTACATATAAGAGAGTACTACGTCTATTACTTTTCTTTGTATAAATTGCAGTATATCCACGTTAGAAGCATAACCTACTGATTCCCTTCACTGTGAAGATGCTAACAACAATGGCAAGATTCAGCTGCACACAAAAAAAGTCTGTGTAAACCTGTGAAGGATGCCTTCATATCTTTTTGATCTGTGCTCTTTCAGAATGCTGACTTGAATTCCCAGACAGAGATCTCTGGGAGAGAAAAGGACTGATAGCACAAGCAGTGCATGAAAGTTGATAGGAGGTGAGAAGCTGAATTATGCTCTAGAAGAATAGGTGTGGCTGAAGATATAAAACAGCTGAAATGACTACTGAGCAATCTGGGGAACTGTATTTGCTCACCCAACCAGTTCAGACAGATTTCATCAATTTTTCCGAGACTCAGTACTGGCTTTGAAATTTGCCTGTGTGAAGCTATAAGGGAGGCAGACACATACCCTTTGGGAAGCACAGTTTCTGAGGAAATCTATACAAATCCTGGCTGAAAACAAGTATGTGATCAAGTCTTAGCTAAGATGTCTGAACAGTCCCATGGAAGAGCATCAGACATTTAAGACAGGAAATCTGAAACCCAGCCAATACTTTTACTCAAAAGCTTTAGATAATGAAGTAGGAATCAATTCAGGGAAATCCTATGACCTGTATTATACAAGAGGCCAGACTAAATAGTCTTAGTAGTCCCTCATGGCTTTAAAACCTCTGGACCCAGCAGAACTGAGTCTCTGGATCTTCAACTCATTCACTGTACAATTCACTGTACAACTGTACATTGCTTTTTTCCATTTCTCTATGTACGAATATGTATTCCTGATTTTATTTTACAGAGATGTTGTAAATTGATGACTGAATATTGTTCTAAACACAGGAAAGTTATTATGTTATGTTACTACGTTAAATGCATAGTAACAACAGTGCACTGCCAAAAGACACCTCATGTATGGTAAGATTTTATTCTTATTCACAGATCCTTAATAAAAATAACTAAGTAGGTAGTAGAGTAGTATCTGCCTTTAAAGAGAAAACAAATGAGACAAAGACCACCTGCTACATTCATTTCTGATTTTCCTTGGGCTTATTCTTATAAGCAAAACCAAAACATTTACATAAAAAATTCTCATTTTATTTAAAAGTATAATCTCATGGACTTGCTATAAAAAAAGGATTGTTACGCATAATGGTTCTTTCAGAGTGATTCCAGCAGTCATGAAACACAGTACTTTTCAAAAACCGCTTTGTGAGTGATAGAATAGTCACATGATAACATGAAAGAAGTCCAGAGAAAAAAAAAACCACACCATGTATTTTCTGTAGTAAATGGCATTATCCTCAAATTATTATTTATGCTAGTGTTACTTGTTGTAAAACACAAATTGACCAAGAGAAATATTAAATGACTTGACCACTGAACTTGTGTAGTATTACAAATAACAACTCAGGTTTCACCACAGATTTTAAGCATTCCATAGACCATAATGAATGAAGGCCCATATGTGAATACTTGTTACTTGAGGCTGTAGAGAAACACATGTAATTTTTTCTACCAGCAATAACATGACAGAAAGCCACAGGAAAATAAATCTAACCTTAAACTTTTATGCTCTTTTACCAACTGCATCTTTTCCAACTCTAGGAAACATCATAGTAAGGAAACTCAATGGGAAAGTCTTCAACTAGTACACAAATTAGCACTCAGATACAGCTGATTTTTACCAGATAGAGTCACACCAACAGATAGTTGCTTCAGTCTGTATATGTAATTTCTCTAGGCAGTGGAAGCACAGGTCAGATGGACTCAAGCAGCAAGAACATTAAAGTACTAGCAGTTCATCTGATCCACAGCTGAACAGAAAGAAGGTCTTTCATATTTCTCTTTCATATTCCTCAGTCCTCACAGGAGCCACTGTGTTAACAGAACCTCTCTGCCTGTGTATCCTCCATAACCACGAACAGAAAGCATCAAGTTAGAAATGGAAAAAAAAACACCATAAAAATCATAGGGGCAATTCTTTGAATTGAGGATGGTAATGCCAAAGAACTACTCAGTTAATTCCCAACACTCAGGAGTTCTACATAAGAAAACTTCTTAGAATACTGAACAGACACTTCTTTGACCCCTGGTAAAGGAAGGCTGTGATGGAATACCTCTCCCCCTCATTAATAGGTCCAATTTACTTACTTTAGTACTAAAGTAATATACCATAAAGGTATTATCACAGGTCTTTCAACCTCCATATTTTTTAGCCTTCTCTGCTGAAAAGCTGTTTCACTTTTACGTTCCTAAGTTTTCTTATTCCCAGAAAGAAGTCTCACAGTGTAAACCAATTTTCCCCCATCAAGAATACTCTTTAAGTTATTATTCTCACAGTGAAAATCCACTGAGGAGGAAGAATATATTTTTATTCATGTATATTATCACAGAGATGCATACTGCAATTCAGGTAGGCTTGTTAAAACTTCTACCTTAGTGCCAGTGTCATGGATCCTAACAAGACATACAGTTTTGTGGTACTGAAAGACAGTGTTCTGCAAGTGGATTGGAGTTACAAACAAATAAAAAGTGCCTCCAGATAGAAGTATGGTATAAATATTTCAGCACTAGAGCTAAATATAGATTAAATATAGACTTTTAACAAAAAAGCTTTCAACAGGAAAAAATGCAGTAGTTAAACACACAGACCTTACTGCTTTAGCATGCTACAGAACTTAAGATATGACAATAAATATATTAAGCAAAGGTAGATTGTATTAATAATAGCAACAAATTTTTTTTTTTGCCAGTAATAACCCTAAAGCAAAGCTCTTAAGTTTACTTCATAGTTGTTCTTGTTTTTCAAATGTCTTTTCATCATTTATACTATGATGTGGGTTTTTTCTCCCTTTTAACTCAGTGTTGTGATGGAATCAATACAAATCTGCTCTTAACATATCTGTCTCTGACCTGTGTTTGTTTTAAGCTGTATCATTCATAATGGTGATCGATGGGTAATGCTATTCCTCTTTCTCCACAAAAAGCATAGAGCATAAAAACTGCATATATTTTATGCCCAAGGTCAGGATAAAATTAATGGATAAAAGCCAGATAAAATAGAGTTCAAGCTGAATGGTCTGAGTGCTCTCTACAGGGTACAGCTAAGGCAGGCAGTACAAAGCCCATTATACTCAAATGTTCTTGAAGCACTTCAGAAGTGAAATTGTTTCCACGGGCTAATGCATAAAAGTATGAAGCTTTAACTTTTCTGTTTCACAGATAGCCTACAGATATTGGGCAAGTGCTCCTATTCAGAATTTTATTTAGCATATTCCATTTATCAATCTTTACCTTAAGCCATAAACCCATTTGGTGTTTATGACTAAAGTTGCACAAGCTATGTTTATTTGTCATTAGTGAACCTTACTTCACAGACTTTTCTGTTTATTGTCTCCCAAGGTCTCTGCCAAGATAACAAGTGAACAATAGAGCCTTTAAAAAACAACCACATACACAAAAAAAGCATTACATTTAATAAGTTAAAAATTGGAATGAGTATGTAAATACAAAATACTACAAAATATGGTTTAATAATCAAGAAATAATAACTAAGACTTTTTTCCCTGCAAATATAACTTGAAATTTGATTTCAATTCAACCAGAAGACCATAGACACAGTAGAAAAAATGACAAAAATAAAACTCTGTTAGAGCATTAGGGACTTAGCTACCTAATATTTTCCATCTTTACCCTGGCTATTGTTTCTAACAAAAGCCTCCCCTATGTCAAGAAACTTGACCCGGTATTAGAAGAGGAAACTGCAAACAAAGTACACACTTCATTTGAATGAAGTCTGTGGGAAGCTACAAAGTACAGACACAGGACAGGGGTTCTGCAAAATTTAATATATTTGTTTAAAAAGTTATGCAGTCACGCCATGTGCATTTATTAAAAATATTGTCCTGGGGTATTATATCTGAACATGTTTCAGATACAGCACTGAGCACAAATTACAAAACACAGATCTCTGGAAAGAAGTTGAATTAGAATATCGCCCTATTTTCCCATAGCCTGTATCAATAACCCTGTTGCTGCTGGTACTCTGTTGAAAGCAACTTAGCTTCTAGTGCAAAGACAGAGACAGGAGGCTGTAAATTACCTATGTATTGTACGCATTGTCATTTACTTTCAAAAAAATCCCACACTGTATTGCTGAAATAAAACTAAGGGGAAAAAACCCAAACAGTCCAGTACTGAAAAACCAAGCTAAGGTAGCCTTCAAGGAACGGAACGGAACGGAACGGAACGGAACGGAACGGAAAGGAAAGGAAAGGAAAGGAACGGAACGGAAAGGAAAGGAAAGGAAAGGAAAGGAAAGGAAAGGAAAGGAAAGGAGTCCCAAATCAAAACAAAACAAAACAACAAACCAAACAAAAAAAAAAAACACAACAAAAAAACAAAACAGGGAAAAGTCCTCAGCAACACACACATGCTGGTTTTAGCTAGGAGAAACATAATTTCCTTCACAGTAGATGGCATGGGGCTGTGTTTTGGATTTGTGCTGAAAATAGGGTTGATAATACATAATTCTTTTTGTTGTTGCTGAGCACCATTTGTACAGCATCAATGTCTGCTTCTTGTACCACACCACCAGTGAGAAGACAGGGAATGTACAAGGTGGGAGGAGACACACCCAGGACAGCTGACCCCATGTATAGGTTTTCTCACTTTCACTCTTCTGATTCTCTCTCATATCCCACAGGTGGAAGAATGAGTGAGCAGCTGCACAGGACAAAGTTGCTGGCTAGAGTTAAACTATGACGTAAAACCCCCAAAAATGCAAGCAAATAAACAGGTAAATTCTGTAAATCTGCAGTGCTCACACTATGAGACACATATATCAAATCCCCAGTATTATGGCACTGCACTCAAATGTTTTAGCAGAAAATTACTCCACAGCATTCACATAATTTCACTGTTGTTATGTTGGACTGCCCACATGAAACATGCAAGTAATATTATTACATACTTGGTGTTGGGCTGCTGGATATCCAAATGCTTTTACTGTATCTAGGCAGAGATGAACTTGTTCTGTCAAAGTGCAGGCTTATCAGACTTGGACCTATATTCATAAACAGGGTTTTATTTTACAGCAAAATGTATTAACATGCCATTTTTTATCAGTTTTTGGTCTGTGCTTTGCCTTCTTGCTATGGTAAACTGCAGGGCAAAATGAAAAATGCTAATGATGTACCTGAACCTTACTCTTGGAATTCTGGATTATTCCTGAATCTCTTAAGAATACGAAATCTGAAGGTCAGAACAAAATGATACACTCATGTTTCTCACTGATGAGAACTGGATTCATTGTGCTACTGTTTTTAAATAAAACATTTTCAGAATGCCCCTAAATAATGAAAACCAGTTGGATTGACATGAGCTTCCAGATTGGAATCAGCTGTGCCTTCTTTATGTTACAAGGCTATTATTTTGTTACTTTTTATTTATGCAAAGCATGTAATGGCAATTGTTTATTAGTGTGATTAAATTCCAATGAGCAAAAGCAAAATATTGTACTAGTTGACTTTGGTATTTACGTTACTCAAAAAAATCTAAACATTCTAATTCTTCAATTTCTAAAGATTTTTTTTTCCTGATAAATACTGCAATAACAGTGTTGAGGTGCTCTTCACAATATTGTAGCATCATGCTGTGCTCCTCATTGCATAATAATGACCTTCTTATTTATAACTAAATCAAATGCATTGAGGCAGCATGGTAGGAAAAATTTAACTTTCCCAGAACTAGAAGTTTTTGCCAAATCCTGTGGGTTTCACTCACTGCACACAGAATCCAGAAAATCTGTTATTGATCAGTTTTTCATGTGTCAATTCACTTTCACCAGCTAGATATACAACCTCCAAGGCCGTGTTATAAAACAGTCTTAAGGCAACCATTTCTAAAACAAGCAAGGAAACTAAAGAACAAGAAATTAGGAATAATGTGAATTCAGTCCTTGGTGCAGGCAAGAAAGGCAGACAGCTCTGGAGGACCTTGATCTTCAGTGGTACTCCTTCTACAAACAACTCCTGCTGAAATAAACGTGTTCAAAACTGTGATTTAGGAAGACAGAATTTAAATGCACCCAAAGTATGTCAATATACACTAATTTCATTAAAAGAATGTCATTAACAAGAACAGTACAATTTTTTACATTTTCAAGAAATTTAGATGAGAATTATATTCTATTTTCTTCTTGTTATTTTCTTTTTTTTTTCACAATAAGAAGGCATTGTCCTTTTATGAGGACTTTTTAACTACATTGTTACTGTAAGGGTTCATGGCAACATCTTCATCAGGTTATTCTCTTTTCCCTTTTTCTCTTCTACCAAACCCAGCTATCTTTTCCACTCCAGGCTTTGACTGACAGAATCATCCAAGAGCTGTTAGAGCTAATTAATTCCACACATCTTCCTGCACCAACTTTACTTCAGCAGCTCTCTGCTTTAGCAAATGCAAATGAGGAAGGCAATCTGGAAGTGGAAATATTGTTTATACAATATTTCAGATGCAAGAAGTGTCTTATTCAAATAAACAAATTTGTACACATTTTAGCAACCTATCCAGTCACGACTTAAGTCTCTTGTCTGAACTGATTAAATAAGATGTCAAATGAGCTCACAATATTTCTAAGCTCTTTTTTTTTTATCATAGAATCATAGAATGCTAAGGGGTTAAAGGAGACCTTAATGACCCTCCTTCAGATACTGGAAGGTTGCTATGAAGTCCACACAACCTTCTCTTCTCCAGGCTGAAGCTGGAGGTATCAATTTCCTCACCCTGTCTTTTTGGGGAGGTGCCCCAGTCCCCTTAACTTCATGGCCCTTCTCTGGACTTGCTCTGACAGTTCCATGTCCTTCTTATGCTTGGGATTCCAGAGCTGTATGCAGTACTCAGGGCAGGGTCTCACAGGAGCAGAATAGAGGGGGGCAATTCACCTCCTCCTTTGACCTGTTGGCCACACTCTTTTTGATGCAGCCCAGGACATGGTTGGCTTTCTGGGCTGTGAGTGCATATTACCAGCTCATTATTCATGAATTACCTTGACTACTTTTGCATCAAGTCGCAAATAACACAGAAAGATCTCAGATCTTGACTCACATGAGATATCTCAGTACTATAGGTTTGTATTAGGCAATTTTCATGTATGCTAGAGAGAAGATATATTTTCCTTAGAGCTGTACACAGATGACCTATGGTTTGTTCATCAAAAGGCTACTATAATTGGCTCTTAATATATCACACTTTTCATTCAGGCAGATCCACTTACATGCAAACTGATTTCTATTTTCAAAAAACATACACTCAAATTTTTACTTTTTTTTTTTTCCTATGCAGAGAAGACAGTGATAGAGAAATAACTGCATGGAAGTATAAAGATTCTAACTAGCATCACTTTGGCAATATTGCTTCCAGAGATGTTACAGGAGGTCTCTATGGTGGGTGTGTATCCAATTGCAGGCAATAACTGTGTTCATATGGCAAACAGAGCAACTGTACAGTTACTGAGGTGTTGCCTGTGTCAGTCACCTTGCTAGAAGTTAACTTCCCATAATAAACAACAGGGATAATAAACATTATTAACCTTCTACTCGAATACAACCATCTTTCTTCTCTGCACTGTAGTGTCAGAGCAAGGTGAAATCCCTGACTACTTATCACCTTTTAACCCTTCCTTAGTGATTTTGTTTCTGGAGATTTGTTCTTACTACTGCACCTGACCCAAGCTGTTGAAACCCAGTCTTGTCCTCGAGGCAGAAGTAACAGATGACTAAATGACTGACCATTAATCTTGAAACTTGATTTGCCCAAATAAATGGGAATAGGTAGTCAACCATGACCTTAGGACCAAAAAAAAATAAAAAAACAAACCCCCCAAAAAACCCAACCCAACCCAACCCAAACCACCAAACAAACAAAACCAGAAAAAACACCAAAACCACCCCCAAAAATCCTCAACTCATGTAGCTTTAAAGAAATATCAAGTAATTGCAATCATATATATCCTACCAATAAAATATCAATTAAAAAAGCCCAACTCAATTTTTCGTTCTCATCTAACACTGAAGTGAGTGCGAGAATACCATAAATTTATTTCTGAGTTCTGTTTCCTAAGATAATTCTATCATTTTTGATGTAGGAAACTATAATAGAACTCAGAAAAACAACAAAAAAGACCAAACCAGAAACCTAATACACATTAAATCACTAAACAAGAAGGCAGATAGAGATTCAATTAGGAAAAGAAGATATATTTCCTTAATGGTGTATACAATCACCAAAGTCTAAGAGCAATAGAAAAAATTTAATTGCCATTGCAAGGTCAAAACACTTCAGAGACATTTTAATTTAAACACATCTAAACATACAGGTCATAAAGAGATATACAGATACACACACACACAGACTGAAAGACAACTGAAGTGGACACAAAGTTACCTCCCTGTGGGAACTTTAATACTGTGCTGAAGAAAAGTGGAGGAATTTCAGCAAAGTCTGCAAGGATAGTCCCAGTCGACTAATACTCTAATTTACTCTCTGGAGTAGCATCTTTACTAAATTACGAGCAGCTGAGAAAATTTTCTGAAATGATTGTTGTTCTCTGCATGCTTTTTAACATTTCTTATTAATATATTTGATGAACAAATGTATTTAAGTGTGAAATAGCAGCTTGGGAAGAAGGTACTGAGAACACACACCAAAGACAGATGCAAACCAAAGGAGGCAGAAGACAAATCGTTGTTCAGCACTATAGAAGTTCAGTTCTCATAGCAAGAGGACTCTGTTCACAGCTTTCATATACACTACAGTAAGGTATATACAGTGCCTAAATCTGCCTATAGTTAAAAGTCTGTAAAAACTATACTAGTCAGAATAAAATTACAGCCTGCTAAACAAGAATCTTTTCAATGCTTTGATTATGCTACTTCTTAGCTACAATAAAAATACCCACACACTTGGACATGACTTCTGTTCTCAATATTTAACTGGTGTGCTTCTGTAATCTTGAAGAACTTACTCCTGATTTATCACCCAAACTCCAACACCAATGAGGCTTATGCTATCAAGGATATTTTATGAGACATGCAGTAGCTGGTATAACTCCTTCTCTCTTGTGCTAGGTTAGCCTTGGCTAACAGCTGAACTCCCACCCAGCTGCTGGCTTCCTCGCAGGCCTTCCTTAGCACTGATTACACAGGGAGAAAACAGGTTGAATGAGCTGCATCAAGGTAAAGGCAGGGAGATTGTTTAACAGTATTTCTAGAGGGCAAAACAGACTTGGGAAACATTAATGTCATCTAATGCTAATTAAAACAAATCTGCATAGTGACCAACAAAACCAAAAATTAAACACCATCTTTCCTCCTGTCACTACGAACAGCAGTGTGGATGTCTGTTCTGCCACAGAGCATCCCCTCCTCTACCCATGCTGTTCCCTCTGTTGTTTCCTCTCTGCCTTTGTTCCCTCTCCTCTGCCTGTCTGGTATTTATGTCTTTGCTCAAATATTCTTTCACAAGAGGCACAACCAGCTTCACTGAAGGGCTCAGCTGTGTCCTGCACCGGACCAGTTGCAGAGCCCGCTGGAACCTGTGTCTGGCACTGGTCTTTCTCGCCACCCTGCTGCCAGAATCTCACCAGCTACACTCAAACACTTCTATGTTTATACACTAATTTAATTTTGAATTTAAGAAGACTAACCTAATTACAAAATCTAAAAATTGAGAAAACTGTGGAAAACAGTGAAACACATTTTATCAGCATTTGTGCCATAGTTTGTGATATGGATTTCATTTTGTTGCAGGTGGTCATGAGAAATCTTAGCATCTTTCAAACAAAATGAATTTAGAAATACATGTCTGGCAGTCACACCCTGATACTGTAGGTTTCCATGCAGTTTAAACAAGAGCTATATTTTGCAGCTTTGTCATTTGAACTATGTGAAATAAATATTCTGGTATGCAAGCCATCACATTTATGCACTGCATCTCAAACTTGAATTTTCATAACATATGAGTTGTGCACACACCAACATTGTACTTTTTTCATTAATAAAAAATATGTCACTAATATCTTAAAAATGCTTGTAAGAAACGCTAATTGTGTTTCATTGAAGGTTCCTTCAAGTTAATCTGAAGGCTGCATAAATTGGAAAATGAAAAAAGGAAAAATCCTGAAAAAGAAATTTTGTAAATATGTGATGGCATTTCTTTTTTATTGAATTGCATACACAAAGACAACAAAAATAAAGCATTATATGGTGCATTTTAATTGTCTAAAAACTAGTAATATTTTTAATGAAGAACACTGGCTGGATTACCACCATATAAAAAATAAGCAAGTAAGCTAGTAATGCAATTATGTAATATTCAGCTATGGTGCATCAATCTGTTTAAAAGTAATGCTAAAACGAAAACTATAAAAACTCAATGTCAGTATAGAAGCTATTTTTATAAACTTTTTGGTGACAACAATTTAAAATCTGGTATGAACGAGATGCACTAACAAGAACTGGAACATCACTGGCTTAATGTCTGAATCTACAAGACATGTACATGTGAGTTTTCCTTGAAAAATATGAGTAACCCCATCCCTGTTCAGCTCAGATATACATGCCCATGCTCAGATAAATGGGCAAGGAACAAAACACTTGAGGCATTTTTTTTGAAAAAGGCTCTACTTATAAAATTATGGGATTAGATATGGTGAAAAAAAAGGCAGAAAAATTAATTTCTTTCCACGTAACATCTGAAACAGAGTTTTTGCAAAGCACTTGGAAGGACACTAACTACCATAAACCACATGTAGCTGCAAAGAAACCTGGTGAGCTAGGTATGGGGCACAGCTGGTCTATTGCTTGTTCTGCTGACAGCCACTGTACACGTACCAGCAGGGACAGGGTACTGTCCTATCCTGATGAAACGGTCACCAAGCTCACCTGTCCTGTCTTTAGTGGGATCAACTGCTCTGTATCTGTATGGTGTGTTTTTTCTTCTTTAACAGACTTGCTTTCCACCCTTGTTTGATAGTGATAAACAACCATGATATTATCCTTTGCAAGAATAGCTTTAGTGAGGAAAGAAAAGTGACTGTAAGTCTGCCTACATTTTTTTAGTCAATTATTCACTGTTTACTTTGCCACAATGGGACACAGACCTGATAAAAGGGCCTTTTTCTTCCTGAAGATTCCTGGAAAGTACAATGCTAGCAGTCTCTTCTATGCAGAGCAACCTTTTTCTAGCACAAAGGTTTAGAAAAAGTGGTAATTTCTGTTTCTTGGAAGTTCAAATGGATCCTAGTGGTGGTTTCTTAAGTCACTGTTTTCTACTTCAGCTACAGGCCTTTGTCCTTTCAATAGAACAGTTAGGTCTAGCCTGACTTTTTGACAGGGGTTTTAACTATATGTATTTAGTAAAACGGAAACCTGTAAGTAAACATCTTTTTGTAATCCTTACACTGAAATTCATACACTGCATATGAAATAAATAGATTCACTGAGAGGTACAATAAAATTGAAATGAGTGAATATTGTAGCCCAGGGATGTTTGTTATGGTTCTGCTAGTAACAGGCCTCAAATACGGATGGCAAGGCTTCAGTACCAAGGTTTGTAAGGCTTGCCCTGTCTGAACATGCCTGCAGATTCTTTTTCACTTGGTTTAGCTGTAACAGCAACTTTTTTGGTGACAGGTGGCTGTCACTAACTTGAGTCACTTTTGCTTACCTTTACAGTTGCAGGTTTTACAAAAAATCATAGCAGGAGGTTACTTTGTGCAAAACAAGGTATTTCTGACTCTAATGCAATAGAGAAATGAAGGCATACATAGAGAAACGAATGCCTGCTATAACAGCGAGACTAAGAAATGGAGACGGTGCAAACGATCACAAACACAGGACTGTCAAAAAAGCAGCCCAGACTGGCACTGTTGACCCCACAATGCTCTGATGTTCAGTTAAAGGGCTGGCCACCATAGTCAAGAGGGAAATAACATCTGGCATACACAAAAGGCATAGTATGCAATGTAATCATATGTAACATCAACTTTTAGATTGGTGAAGAAACTGTGAAGTGTAGAACTGTGCTAGCAAATGTAAAAACTACCCTAGGTGGATCCTAGAGGGAGGAAGAAAGATCAACATGAACGCTGAAGTTCTCAGATTTCTGGTGATGACAACTTGCTATACAGCCTGTACTGTCAGACTGAAGCCACCAACCCGAAGACTGCAGAGGAGCACTGAAAATATGAGCACATCACCAGAAAAAGTGGGAAGTAGCAGGGAGTGTTTTTGTAGCAGATTTAACTGCATGATTATGTGCAGGACTTTTTTGGTGTAACAGTAAGTGGGCTTGCAGTTTTATTGCCATTCTGCACTGTAATAGCCAATATTGGTCTAATTCTATTTGTTTAATTACATTTATGATTGAAATCATACTAAACAGTAAATTATTGTACTTGCATATAATCTTTTTCACATACAAGACCCTGACCTTTCCCTTGAAAGGAGAGAAGTCCATGGGTAAAGCAGAAAGGACCTAGGAAAACACTGATAGAACATGTTCTGAATACATTTGAATAGAATATTTTTTCAAATCTAAAATAATAATACTATCAATCCTTTGTAGCCTTTTGTGAAAAAAGCAAGTTCAGCAAAAGAACATATATAGTGCTTCTGGATGCTTAAAACCCAAAGGTCATGGTAAGACATTAATAAATGTTCATATTTTATTACCCATAACTGTCTTTTTTCTATCAAAAATGCAGAATCACTATTGATAACATAGAAACATGTGAGAATAAGTGATACATTTTTCATGCCTTTCATGTTCTTCATGCTGTTTGTTTTTTTTTTTAATTGTAAGTAAAGTTAAAAACATCTCTAAATATAATGCTCCTTTAATGCAGCCTCTGAAAAAATATCATTATGATGTACTCCTTAAGGAGAAATACAGAATAATAGAATATCCAAGGTAATAAAGAGACCCACAAGGATCATTAAGGTCCAGCTCCTGGCCCTGCACAGGACAGCTCCAAGAATCTTACCATATGCCTGAGAGCATTTTCTAAATGCTTCTTCAACTCTGTCAGGCTTGGTGCTGTGACCCCTGCCCTGGGGAGCCTGTGCCAGTGCCCAACCACACTCTGGGTGAAGAACTTTTTTCTGATATCCAACCTAAACCTCCCCTGACACTACTTCAGGCCTTGCCCTTGGGTCAGAAAGAAGAAATTGGTGCCTGCCCCTCTGATTCCCCTTTTGAGGAAGCTGCAGACTGTTATGAGGTCTCCTCTCAGTATCCTTCAGGCTTAACAAGCCAGGTGATCTCAGCCATCCCTGTATCCTGTTCAGATACAAGACTTGCATCTGAACATGAGAAGTTACATTACTTCACTTGGTCAGAAAGAGGTTCTAAGTACAATTCAAAAATGCAACAATCCCTATTATTTTCCAAATCAAGTTGCAAAGCAAATATAAACAAACTAGGAGAAATCTATACCATTATACAGTAACTCAGTACCAACTCAAAACAAGAAATGAGCTGGTCACAAGTAACAGCTGCTTCTGCAGTCTAAAAAAACACACTCCATAGTGAGCAGACAGTGCATTTCTAAACATGCTGTACGGTTGTCTTAGCCCAGGCTCAACTTGACACCTGTGGTGTAACTGATGCAAAGTAGAGAATATCAAAGAAGTCATTGCGCAAAGATATCTTCAAGTTAAAGCATATGTTTTACTACTATATTCAGATTTCGCCTCTATTAGGACAGGATTTAGTTTTAAAAATATTGGAAGTATACCAGATAACCACCTCACCTCTCACCAGCAGAACTGCTCCCTGGATACTCTATATAATGGAAGACAGAAGATGTTCAGGATAGAGAAGTGACCGCAGGGAAATATTTTTTATATGCCTACACTAAGCAGCTTTTTTAGAGAAACTTTTTTTATTAGCATGAATAGCATGTATAAGAAAATACCTTAAAGCAAGAAACAGCTACTCAGTAGTGCTTTCCATGTACGCAAGTCCTCAGATGGCTTTTAGATTTAGAGTTTATTTCCATTTCATACCATGACCCATATAAACACACATCTCTCAGGAATATATATGATGTTTCTATGTGTAGAACTCTTGTCTAAGCAACTCCATCCCTCTCCTCCCCTTCAGGATTACAAGCTACCTCACTATGTTGGTCCTTTTTCACAGGTAAGGAATGTCATAGAAATATCCTCTCATCTCCTCTCTTTCTCCTGCTTCTACAGGGAAGCTTTTTATCTCAAAATTTCTATGTAAGTCTACAGAAATGCTCTAATTTCTCTGTGACCATTAAATCTGTATTTTAATGATAATTCTTAATATGAAAGAACCACACTGTCAAGTACTCAGAATAATGTATGCATCTATTAGACTGTAGCTACAGCTACCACAGAACACTATTAGCGTTGTGTTAATAGCACAAGACAACACAGGTTTTACTGCTATCAACAAAATTTATAATTTGTTACATGATTCTGCAGAGGTCATAATTTTTAACTAGCTTGACTTTCTGCAGTGTTGAGACAGCTGTTCTGGATAAGATCAAATATAAAGTGTTTTTGAGTATTTCAGGCTTTTCCTTTGCACCTCTTTTGTCCTTTTTAAAGTAAGGATGACAAGTTTAGCTATAAAATAGGTATTATGCTTAGTAACATTGTACTGTCAGCATATGATTAAAAACAGAGGATTACACTCTCTCTAGCACTTCCATAAAAGGTTTTCATTTCTAATCTACTAATAAGACTTAGGCTTCCTGAACAGCTCAAGTATTTTTTGAAATATATTAAATGGGAAAAACTCTCTTAACTTTTAGTTTTGCTCTACTGAATACTAATAACAAGATTGTTATTAAACTAGGGTGAAAAAAAATTATATATAGTACAGACTGAGATCAGTCTGTTGATGACTGCATCACTGACTTCAGCGGTACTGGTTAAGACTTTCTAGTTTCATTATTACTAGTTGACAAAAAAACATCAAAATGACAGCATTCAACACTTTTATTAACAATAGTAATGATCTCATCCAACTTTTATAACTGTATTCACAAAGTTGCAGAACCTCCCTCTTGATTGCATATACATGGATATTTCTAATGAAAAATATTACGGAACATAAAGCAAACACAACTGACAAGGTATGCATAACTCTAACTTGGATCATACAGAGGAAGAACTGGCAGATTTTGCTATATTGTAGCAAGGAGCATTTTCCTGAATTTCAGCTAGCACTACAATCAAAAATCTAACTTGGAATATGAAACAAAGTTTAAACTCAAAATTTTATTTCACAAGAGTGTTTTTGAGTACCCCCACTGAATCTGGCATAATTTACAACCTTCTCAGTCATGTTCTTACCTGCCCAAGTTAATTGTGTAAGTATTTTATATTGCTCACATTCTTACAGAAGCCTTCCTTATCTGGATAGATACAAAAAGTTGCTAATAATGGAAAAAGCACAGTGCAGCAAGGAAAAACTGATATAGCACATATGTGGATCACCATATTTCGAAGAACTAAAAAAGCTTAGAAATACCCTCATCCAGTAATTACAGAACAGTTTTCATGAGCTCTTCTGCTTCTAAAATGCATTTTAATAATCCTAAGGATATGTTCAAGCTACTAAGCATTTATGCTTTAAACTTCTGATTTTTTCTTAATTCACAGTAGCCAACAGTATCACAGCTATGCCATTTATGAACACATCCCTGTGAGCCTATCTGCCAGTCTCTGAAACCTTTACTTTAGATAACAGGGTAACATCAGAAAGAGAACACATAAAGTCAAAGCTAATTCAGGATTATTTTCTTCTCAGGCTTTACATTTAAATGGTAAACTTTGTCATCAGAATAATTTTAAAATTTAATCATTACACTTAAGCATAATTAGATGGCTACCATTGTGAAGGTACTTTGCATTTCCTTTAAACTGGTTAGATTAAAGTCAACTACATTGAACTTGGGAGCTGAGGAAAGGTAAGTAAAGTTTATTCACTACACTGACAAATAGTATGGCTTAAGATGTGCAAAATACCAAGACATAGCACTAAGAAAATAGCTGTTAACAGACACGAGAAAAGACTCACAGTGACTTTATTCATCCTACTTCTCATCTAAGTCCCCCTGGCTTTCTCATATGATGCCAAGACAACTCATTAAGTTCAGAATTAGAATGAAGGTTGGGCAGGGTTGTTTTCTCAACTGATTAGTAAAAAACTTATCATGGTTAATGCTAAAATAAATTGTCAGGCATCACCAGCTGCATCTTCAGGGCATATGCCATCAGCTGCTTTCCTCAATTGTGTAGTCATGCTAAAAAAGAGCACTTCATGTTGTTCCTGTTGCCCCACATGACAGCTGTTATCTATACAATAAGAAAGAACCAGACATTACTAGCAGTTTTGGTATTGGAAAATACTGACACATTTTCAGGCTTCTAGAAATCCCAAAATTTTAAAATTTTGTGTGTAAGATGGAGACTTTCATATCATCATATCTTAAAATTAATCACAAAGCCAGTAAAGAAGACTTTGACTTTTTGATGCTTTTTTTATTCTGTCATCTGTACCTCAATGCTTCATGTTGGGAAGATTTATGAATACTATGAAAGGGGTTGCTTGCAAAGCAATCCAAAAACATTTAATTTGTAAACTGCTGATAGTTTTTGTAACTGTTGTTCCAAACCAGCTGTTACTGAGAAACAAAGAAAATCCTGTAAGGGCAAAAAGCTTCAGTAATTGTATCTTAAAACCACACAGTACTTGTAATACCAAAAGTAAAAATATATAGTCAGTAATTATCCCTTGTTCCTGCTTTTGTTGGTTTCGGGTGGTTGGTTGGTTGATTGGTTGGGTGGTGGAGGTACTTTATCCTGGATACTGACATCCATTTGGCAGAAAGAAATACAGACACTAGCACTTGGCATAGCACTGATGGATATGGAATAGCTAGAATAGGTTATTCTGACCTGGAAACAGAGCTCAACAATTCAGAAGACAATGCAGCAATGTATTAATGATGATCATTATGAAGGACTGAGATGCTTTTTCTTTCTTTCTGTAAATGATGGGAACCATTTTAGGAAAAGAAAGGAACATCACCAGTTCACTGGTATTAGAAGCCTCAAAAGCCTGAGAAGTTCGACAACTCACATTTATTCCAGTGACAAATCATGTAGATCTTATTCCTATAACATATTTGATATATCTATGATACACATACACTTGATACCTATAACTTACTGCCATCAAGTGAAGAATACACTTCCTACAGTTTCATGGCACTATACAACTCCCTAACAGCAGTTATACCACTTATCACATGTAAGGATGATATATTGAGAGTCCTCGCTCAAGTTCAAATCATTTCAGACCCACATCAGGCTGATTAAAGTATGTGTTTCAGCTTTGTATTCCTTAGAAATTCTTTCTAAATAATACCAGGTTATTAATTTTTTAGAATAAATAGTATTTTTAATAAATATATGTATTGATCACACATGTATGGACATATTTTGTAATCAGACATCCACACTGTAGCAAATTCATGATACTAGGAAACTGACCACAAATATATTCTATATCAAATTCAACCCGACTGTACTGATTCTCTGCACTACTATGTTGTTTTCATTCAGCTTCTTTTCATTAAGATATTCATATTATTTTTTACTGGCAATTTGTATTTTGTCCTCACATCTTTTTCACCTTGACTCTTTCTTCATCCCAATTTAGACTAATTCATTCCTCCTCTATGAGATGTGATTGTCTCCCAGGACACTGACTTTGCCAAAGACTTGTTCATAAAGAAGTTAAAAATCTAGGCAACATCCAAACTGACTAATTTTTAACCTGAGCAAACTGCATATTACTTAAGGGACTTCTCCTCCTGCTTGTGATCAAATAAACCAGAAAGTCAGGAAATATATAATGGCAGCAACTCATTTCACAAACTAGTTTAAAACAAAATGTAAATATATATAAAATTATTTTTGTAGTTTGTAATGGCCATTTTTCCTATTGTAAATGAACACATAATTTGATTAATATTTTATAAACTCTAAATTCCCTACTGAGAAAAAATATGTTACGAGCAAACACTATGTTTATTGGCATGAACTACTCCTGGAAATTCCACTTCTCTTTCACTTGCAATTTCATCTGTAATACTTACTGATTCTTAACTGCTCTTATGTTTGTTGAGGTTTCTCACAAAAAAAAACCCCAAAACACACAGCCCACCATCATTTAGCTTCTAACAAGAAAAATCTAAAGCTCTGTTTCACTGATGACCCTTATGACTATCTCTTTTCTGTGGTGTCCTATGCAGCCGTACTTCAGTCTCATCATTATCTTTAAATCCTTTGATCATGTTCTGCTGCTTCCCTATATACATTTTCCTTCTTTCTCCATATACCTCAGAGTAGGTTCCCTGTCCTTTATGAGAGACAAGAACAGCTCTTTCAGATGTCTTGATACACTAATACTGCATAAAACATTTCAAAATAATTACACAGAACAGGTATACTAAAAAACATAGATAGTAGAATAAATTCTTGTTTTATGTTAACTTTCAATAGTCAGCTAGGAAAAGTCAGAAATAAAAAACTAAATGGTAGTGACTATGTACCAAAATATTAGTATAATTTTAGGACTCAAAGGCCTAACAACTTAATTTAGCATACTTCACTGAACCAGTGTCAGAAACTGATGTTACATGGAAAAGATATTAAAGGTAATTTTAAAGATCAGCATCACTGAAACCACGATGGTTAGACCTACACCTTCTTGACCCAGAAGGTACAATATAGTTTAATTTGGGGCTACCAGATTATAATTTTAACTACATTTTTTGCTCATTTTGTCTCAGTTTCAATTAATACAAAAGTTTACTGGAACCACAACAAATAGAAAAACCAGGACTAGGCAGTCTAGATCAAGTTGGTATCTTCCCTTTGAAAAAAACAGTACTCTGCACAAACCTGAGCAAAGTGATGGGCAAATGAACGAACTGGTAACAACATCTACTTAGGAGTTCTCTATAATTATGTAATACTTTTGTTACTACCATAAGAGCAGAAACAACAGCTAGCACAACTGAAATTGCACAAAATGAAGCAGGCAGGTAGGGGCCTTCTACTTGCTAGAAAACAAAAAGCTAATGCGTTTTATTTTTCTTGTTATGTGACAGCAGTGCTTGCCTAAGAGAAGATGGGAATGGGAAAAAAGGGACAAAACATTAGTGAAATGAAGTCTTTGCTAATACTCTGAAAGTATCCAAAGCATCTTTAGAAAAGGGGGATTCAGTGTCACAAGAAAGCTGTCATCAGAACAGAACATGAACCACTTTACCAGAAGAAACACTTATTCTCCAGAAAAAAAATCAAGTTTGGTTGACTTCCAAGAGCCTTGAAAACCTTGGCAACTAAGCATTTGGTATCTAAGGTCTTGGCAATGGTTAACCAGCCCTTGAAGATATGGCACACTGCCATTTCCCAGATCTTGGACAAGATGAACAATTTGGACTGTGTTGTGGGAACACCATGAAAATAAAATTTATTTGGGCAGGAAAAATGTTTTTGGGACTTATGGACACATTTCCAAGTGCTTATTCAATTTAAGAATAGTTATTACAGGGTACAGGTATAGTAATAAATAACCAAAACCTATAACTGTTTTTAAAATGGTGGTAAAAGTGGAATTAGGCAGATAGAACAAATACAAAGCTGGCAGAAATCTGAGCAGACCTCTTTATGATTATTTTAAGTAATACTGAGAACACATACCAAGAAAAGATTGGGCAAGGACACAAAGAAAGAGATAAAGACTGGCAGAGAGTCATAGTAATACTGTTAAATAATACATGCATGTTGCTAGTCACAGAATGTCATCTTTTCTAATAAATCAGAAGGTGGGCTGGAAAAAAGGGTTTCTGGGTGCCTGTCACTGTAGTATCTAAGAAATCTGTCTAAATTTTTCTTCATTCTGAACTACATGAAATCTTCTTGGAAGTAAAGCATTGTAATTCTATTGTGATAGACAAAGAAAATGCCCTTTTGAGTTTGAGTAGTCTTCATACTGTCCAGTGATATACCATTCATTTTTCTTACTAGAGTACACTGGCGGATGAGTCAGCCTGTAACTGTAGGTAGATATACATCCACCTTTTTTTCCCTACTTTTTGAATTAAGCAGTATTCAGGTAAGACCAGAGTTCTCTTGAAGTGTTGCAAAAGAGTCTGTCCTGTTCAAGTCCAGCAACTTACCTTCTGCAAATGTATTGACGGTACGTAATCTCATGGGAAAATACTGAAACAATCAGATTGATGAAGCACACTTCCAAAGCAGCGAACAAGTCCTTTCTACATATGGAAAGTTCTGAGCTGGAAAGGACTTGCACAGATCATAGAGTCCAGCTTCTAGCTCTGCACAGTACTACCCAAGAATCACAATGTCTGACTGAGAATATTGTCCAAAGATTTCTTGAACAACAGGAAGGACCAACAAGACTTGGATATTATGAGAGATGCAGAAACTCTTGCTCAGCTTTATCAATACAGGCAGAGAGAGCAGGGTGCTATCAGTCCAGAGAAGAAAAGGCTCCAGGGAGACTTTATAGCACCTTTCAGTACATTCATGAGCTTCCAAGAAGGCTGGAGAGGGATTTTTCACAAGGGCATGCAGTGATAGGACCAGGCCTGATGCTGAAAGGCAGCGTGTTTATGTCAGATACTAGGAAGAAATCCTTTACTGTGAGGATGGTGAGGCACTGGCACAGGTCGCCTAGAGAAGCTGTAGCTGTTCCACTCCTAGAGGTGTACAAGGCAAGGCTGGATATACCTCTGAGCAACCTGGCCCAGTGGAAGGTTCCCTTCCCATGGCAGGGGGAGCTGGAGCCAGATATTTAAGGTCCCTTCCAACCCTGGTCATTCCATGATTCTACAATGGCACCTAATACGTGGACCTAACAGCATGAGACGGGTGGTACCATCTCCTTCCAGAAATACTGTGGACATAACCCACACTGGAGAGTCAGAAACCAACTCTCATATATTATGCTACCAATTTCTGTGTAGTTGGCTATAGACCGTACTGGCTTTCTGTTATGTTTCAAATTTCCAAAGATAAATACTGGATGGAGTCCAAAGCATAAGTTAAATTTGATTGTGGGGAACATGAAAAAATCTAGACAGAAATGTTGATCAATAAAGTTTAAAACAGATTAGGGTGTACAAAGCATTCTGCACAGTAAAAGGAAAGGAAATTTAGAATATCAGGTTACTGCCAAATGACCAGATTTAAGTCTACTTAGTATGAAAATACTCTCTTTGTATGAAGCACAAATATAGGAGTGAATCCAATGTAAGAAATCAAAATAATTCACACTAAAAATTTCAGACATGTTAATTAGGATTTTAAAACTCAGCCTTTAATGCCCTGGGAAAATGTTCATCCACTAAATAATTCTACAAATCTTTATCTAAGTGTTTATCAAGATGTTTGTCCCAAATCTCAAGTTCTTGTATGGTTGTGCTGTTTAACAGAATAGTCTACCAAGACTTCCGGTTTCCATTAATTTCGCAGAAAATATGACAGACCTAGTCAAACAAACCATGGGATAGCATGACATGTGGGGGTTCTTCCTTAAATTATCAATTTGAACATGATTTTCACTGTAATTACTTTCTATATGGCTGTTCATATCTATCTGCTATTCTACTTCTCATACAGAAATTGAATAAATGAAGAGAATATTTACAATCATAAAAAAAGAACCAAAAGAAGTGCAAAACATATTTTGCTACTACTCTGCATGTTACACAAGTTAGATAAATTCAGACAGGTTTGAAAATAATTTCCAAATATACTGAATTCAGAACTTTACAAAATACTGAACTTCAGCCAGCAACTCTTCTGTCTTGCCTGATATGCTACTGCCTTCTCACAAATTTGTCCATACTTCCAAAATAACATAAAATGCAAAACTCTCCTGGTGACATAGACAGCTTAAACACAATTTTTTTAAAAAAAGTGCATCAAATGTTTGAATGTACTGACATACATACTTCCACACAGAGATGAGAAATGATCAAGTAAGAAGAGGAAAGTCTAGACGCTGTTCCTTTTTTTTTTGGCTTAAGTAATGCTTCAAAATTAAATAAAGTGCATTCCTGCCACTAAAGATGCAGTCTTCACTCTCTGATCACAGAGGCAAAATCTGGACCAGTTGTTTAGCAATTCTTCATTTCTTGAAATCCCCATATTTAGTTTCTTTTCTGAAGTGGGAATAGAATTTACCTGTGCTTCTTCTTTTCTTTCTTCTTTTCCCCACAACATTCAAATATAGAAAGAGGAAACCACTTTCAAAAATTTACCTATTTACAATCAAGCTAATAGACACACATTTAAAAAAAATGGCAGTTATCATCCAGAAGCAACCATCACCATTGGGTCTGCGAAGTGCATTTCACTTAAAATTCTAAGCAAAACTAAGTGCTAGGATCTGTGAAAATAACATGTGCAATATGAGAATGTGAGCTAGTCTTACAGCAACTGGCACTGTTACATTGTTTTGAAGCCTCTTTCAAAGGAGGCTTCTTTCACAAAAGAAATGTATAGGGTACAAGATAAATATGAATACTTTTTGACACACTCTCTCCCTCACTTGGGTAACTTGCTCCACTGAATTGTGTACATGTGCCTTACAATGACTTCAGAAAAGTTCTTCATTGACAAGCTTCTTTGGATGACAACAATTAAAGAAATATATGAGTACAAATATAAATCTGCATATAAAAATGCAAATATCAGCATTCAAACGCCGTATATCTGGACTTCACTAGGGGTATTTCCTTAATCTAGAAAAAGAAATTGTTGGCACATTTCTGTAGCTTTCTCTCTAAGCCTTTTGCCTCTCAGGATAGCGTGGTATAGTCTTGCGAAATGGAAAAAACATTGTAGAAGGTCTGAATCCTGTTTGCCAGAGAACAAACAATTTTAACTGAAGCCTCAATGCAGTGCACTGAACTACTTTAAGCAATGAAGTCTACAGCTTGTGCTTAACTCAAGTATCAGAACAACCATGTGCACCTACATTTAGCTGGTCCTAGCTAGTTTTCCTTAAAACGGTACTCTGATTAAAGCAAAGTCATCTGATAACTTCTGATGTCTTGTTTCACATGAAAATTTGACTACCTGTAAGACATCAAAGCCCGATTCACTGAGACATTATGACGGACAAGAAAACATTTTAGAAAGCTTCTATTGTCTTTTTTCCTACTTTTGTTTTTAATACTCTTATTTGATTTTTTTTATTTTTACCAGGTTATAATCTGGTAATCTTTACAAATCAGACATTGAAATGGAGAAATTAACAGCTACAAAGTTTCTCCAAAATGATACTATATCAGATTAATAAAAAAATTAAATCCTCTGTATACTTAGTATGTCATGCAAACATATTCTAGGTTCTTTATAATGGCTTTAACAGGTAATTCAAATATACTTGAATGTTTAATCATAATGACTTCCAAAAGTTAAATAGATTTTAGAGCAGTCTATTTAATTTCACATTACTATAACTAATAAATGGACAAAAAAAAAACCCAAACCAAAACAAAACCAAAAAAAAACAAACCACAAAACAACCCCCACCACCAAAAAGCTTCCTCTTTATCCAAAGCAGCAGGGGATAGAATTTTCTTTTTTTTTTCTTTTTAAATTCATTTTATCTTTATCTATATTGCTAATTACTGAAATGGAGAAGTCCCTAACTCTAAAGTCTGAGCTGAGCCCACACAGTAGGAATAATACTATCTTTTTAAATCATATCTTCTTTTTCAAAATTGTTTTTGCTTATAAGGAATTCGAAATTGACATCATACCAAGTTTCTGAAATAGAACATATACTTGTGTGTCCTCATAATAAGAACTGCACCTCTCTATTGAGATTTTAACTTATGAAATTCAAGTAATAGAGAGAAGAACTGTGAATGAGACTCGTCTACAAGAATAGCTGGAGAAGCAGTTCAGCTCTGATATGCGTTTACATGTAAACTGGACAATCAGGGGCTCATTCTTACTTGCAGTCCTGGACTCTCAGGACCGCTGTCCCAAACAGGCTCATATGTGGGCTCAGACTAGGCTGTTCAAGGATGGAGGTGGCCCACCATCTCTTGGGACCAGCCCCACCCCATTGTTCTGCTGGAGAAAAGGCTTTTCCTTATCTCCAGCATGAACCTCTGGTATTTCAGCTCCTGCTCCTGTGTCTCACACTTCCATCACACACTCCTGTGAGGAGTCTCTGTTTCCTTCATTCCTCCTCCCTTTGGTGCTGAGAATGCTCCTGCATGCTGCCCAAAGCCACCCTTTCTCTCAGCTGAACCAGTGCAGATGCCACAGTCTGTCCTCACAGGTAAAGGATTCCAGCCTCACTGTCTCAGTGGTCTTCCCTCAACTTCTGCCATTTTACCTACATTTGCTCTATGAGGGTGACCAAAACTGAAGCCTGTAAGCCACATGTTGTCTAACAAGTCCTGCACACAGTAAATCCTGCTTTGATCTTCTGTGTCACAGTTCACACAACCCTGAATACTGTTGCCTTTCTTTGCAGAAATCCTAGCTGTCGTTCACTTACATGAGGCATAAGCCGGTTCTCTTAAACAGCTATATACCCAAGTGTCTTATGAATTAGCTACGGCAATATTGACAGAAATATCCTATTCCCTAAACACACAATGAATTAAAATTGTTTGCTTAGGAGTATTTTGTTCTAACATAAAATTCACATTGAGCAAGTTGGTTGTGACTTCCAACACAAAATCATTAAAAACAATATTGCTAAGAAGGTATGTTTTCTTTTGGCTATATATCTGAAAATAACTTCTTGTCAAATTCTTCTTTCATTCCTGGGCACCATTAAAGAAATCTATCCTGTCAATGACTTATTTGAGAAATTGTTTTATTAGAAATAATGTGCCTCAGCAGATATTAAAATGATGACAATGGGACATTGATGTAGGTCTACTTATTATGTTTTAATACCTGATAGGTTAGCATTTCTGTAGAATGAATAAATAGTAGGACTAAACTAGTGGTCTTCATTTTAATGAAATTCTGGTTTGTACCTCTGTCATGGGTTTCTGTGATTAGTTTTTTGTTGGGCTGTTTTTGGTTTTGTTTTTTTTTAATAAGAGGAAGATTGGCTTCTGTTGGAAGCCTATGGAAGTTTCCCTCCATCCTATAGAGCAGGGCCAATGGGGGCCAGCTCCAAGGAAAACTTCCTGCCTTTGAACGATCAAGTTACGCCCCTGCATGAAAACATATTTAAGAAGTTGTTGTGCATTTAGAAATTGGCAGCCATGGGTTAACACCACCACAATGCAGACATCAAGATCAGTGCAGGAAGAAGAAAAAGGGGGAGGGACCACACGGATTATGGAGAGGACTTAAAGTTATTATTCCCTGAATACACGGTGATGACCATGGTGATTATGAGTTGCCCCCTCAAAGCCCATGGGATCCATTGGGGTGCAAAGA
>WBMV01009265.1:229214-278368 GCA_013396655.1 Campylorhamphus procurvoides
CGAGCTGGAGGACCATGACTGTGAGCTGACCCTGAACTTCTGTGCAATCTGCTGCTCCAGCAGGATCCCTGTGAGGGGCCTGATAGGATTCATCCAAGAATCCTCAAGGAGCTGGCTGATGTCATCACAAAGCCTCTCCTGATGATTTTTGATTGGTCTTTGGAATACAGAGAGGTCGCAGCTGACTGGAACATGGCAAATGTTGTCCTAATTTTCAAGAATGGCAAGAAGGAAGACCCTTCACTACCCAGTAACATCATGGAATACGTTATTCTGGAAGGTACCAAAAAAACACCCGGAGGACAACGCAGTCATTGGTCACAGCCAGTATGATGAGGGGAAAGTCCTGCTTGTCAAACCTGATTTCCTTCTATGACAAGGTAACCCACCTACTCGATCTAGGAAAGCCAGTAGATATAATCTTTTTGGACTTCATCAAAGCTTTTGATACTGTCTCTCACAGTATCCTTCACGGCAAAGTGTCCAGCACACAGCTGGAAAACCCTGTTACATGATGGGTAAGTGGTTCACAGGTTGGTCACAAAAAGATACAGTGAATGGAGAAACAACATCAGGTTGGTGAGCTGTCATTAGGGGGGTTCCACAGCACTCCATCTTCAGCCCAGTTATCTACACCATCTTCATTAACAACCTCGACACTGGACTCAAAGGAACACTAAGCAAGTTTGCTGGCTACAATAAAGCCGAAGCAGCTGTCGATTTCCTCCAGGGCAGAGAGACCTCACCAATCACAACTGCATGAACTTTAACAAGGGCAAGTGCTGGATTCTGCACCTGTGACATAGTAACCCTAGTTGTGTGTACAGAGTGGGAAATGTGAGGCTGGAGAGTAGCCCTGCAAAAAGGGCCTGGGGGTCCTGGTCGATGGCAAGTTGAATCTGAGTCAGCAGTGCCCTGGCAGCCAGGAAGGCCAGCCCTGTCCTGGGGCGCATCAGACAAAGCATCACCAGCCAGGCGAGGGAGGGGATTGTCCCACTCTGCTCTGCACTGGGGCNATTTGGACAATACTCTCAGGCACCGGGTGTGACTCTTGGGGATGGTCCTGTGCAGAGCCAGGAGTTGTGCCTGACAATCCGGTTGGGTCCCTTCCAACTCAGCTGACTCTGTGATTCTATGATTCTTTGAATAAATGACACTTGTGATAACTGTCTGAAATATCCCCTTGTTTATTTGACTCTCCCATTAGAAAGAAACAGCAATGCCCACCACATGCATAGCTTCCTATCTTTTCAGAATGGTAGAAGTTTCAAACGTACATAACATTTAAAAAATTTAGCTATTTTCCAAAATTGTCTCTCATGAGTTATCAGCCAGCGTTAATGCCCAAAACACAAATATTCTTGAACCTCAAAGGGCTAAGTTCCTGGAGGATCTTGCTGTGACCAAATGGTGCATTCAGAACATATGAACATGACACCACCATTTAAGAATATCTAGTTATACTGTCACTTAAGTTTAAGCAGCTCACTAAACAACAGGCACAATTCCCATTTTCCTGACTATCTCCTGTTAAGAGCCATACTCTTCTGTTTCAGGACATAATCAAAAAAAAACAAAACAGATCTGTGAGGTATCTAAGTATCCTTAGAAACAAGAAATGCTCAGTACCTGTCACAGCAACTATCAGTAAGTCTTAATTGTCACTGAATTCAACCTATTCTCAAATCAATCCTCTGTGTGCTACATGAAACACGTAACAAAAAATGACAGCTTTTGGGCTTACTAATAGCCTTTCTGCACTTGGCTTCACCTTCTTGCCATAAATCAAGCTCCAAGTGACAGCAGCTTTCTGCAAAAAAAACCCCAACAAAGGCCAACCAAAAAAAAAAAAAAAAAAAAACCCAAAAACCCCCAACCAACCTCCCCCCCCCAAAAAAAACAACCAAAAGAACAACAAAAAACCCCAAAAACAAACCCCCACAAACAAATGAACAAACAAACAAACAAACCCCACACACACACAAAAAAAGGCAACTTTTCAGCTTCTCAATTCACTTTCCTTGAAAGTCATTTTGCTGCAGGTATAATGAAGAGCGTTTCCCAGATAGCCTACTCCCTTATCTATACAGTCAAAACCCAAATAAACCTCTTTGTGAACATTAAGATAGAGGTTGTCTATACAGATTTGTTTATCTTAGGAGCTAGGATGATAATGCCATTTAAGACAAGATGATATATTTTATGAAAATAAATTACAGCCCTAGCAAAAACATGGCAGTGTAACAGCAGAAACAATGGAATATATGGAAGCTAAGATGAGCTTTTGAGCTTGGTACCAAGCTAGATGCACTGAATTTCAAATTATTAAATAAAAAATGTACTTTATAAATGCTATTTATAGCAGTGATCATAAAAAATGGATTTCTTTACAAGGATATTCACCATAATGAAGAACAGTTCTTAGCTGAGTTAGACAGGATGCAAAAATATGGCTGTACTGTTCCAGGACAAATTTCTTTTTGAAAAGTTGGGTGTATGAATGAGCACAGAAAGAACAAGACAATTTCACATTCAGGAAAATAACTTGCACTGATTGAAAATTAAGGAATTTGTGAAGCTAACATGTTTAGCATTCTTCCTTAAATAATCCTTTTTAATTAATGTCAAATATAAAATATTTATTCTAATTATATGCTATAAATAAATATTATAATTTAGGATAGAATAGAATGGAATATTTCATTTGGAAGTGAGCTATAATGATCGAACTGTCCACCCACTTTACGGCTGACCAAAAGCTAAAGCAACTATTAGAGGCATTATCCAAATGCCTCTTCAACACTGACAGGCTTGGTGCATCAACTATATGTCTAGGAAGCCTGTTACAGGGTTTGACCACTGTAAAGTCAAGTCAGGTCAAGTCAAGTCAAGTCAAGTCAAGTCAAGTAAAAAGTAAAGTAAAGTAATATAAAGTAAAGTAAATACTTCCGGAGGTTCAGGTTCAGCCTGAACCTCCCTTAATGCCACTTCTAATCATTTCCACATGTCCTATCATCAGATACCAGAAAAAAGCACCTCCTTCTCCACTTCCTTGCCTTGGGAAGCTGCAGAGAGCAGTAAGATCTCTTCGACTCCTTTTCTCTAAACTAGAAAAACCCAAAGTCCTTAGGCACTCCACAGGGGACACACCTTCAAGTCCTTTCCCCAGCTTTGTTGCCTGCTTTGGATACATTCAAAAACCTTCACATCATTTTTAAATTGCAGGGTCCAGCACTGCACACAACACTGAAAGTGAGGCCACACCATCACTGAATACAGCAGGACAATCATCTATTTGGACTGGCTGGTGATGCTATGTCTGATGCATCCCAGGATGCAGTTTGCCCTCCTGGGTGCCAGAACTGACTGACGTTGAGCTTAATGTCAAGCAACACCCCCAAAGACCCCTTTCTGAAGTGGTGCTCTCCAGTCACTCCTCTCCCAATTTAACCCTGTGCCCTAGATGCAGAACTTCGCATTTGAACTTAAGCTCCATTTCATTAACCTTTGTCCAATGCTCCAGAGACAGATTGCTCTGCAAGGTCCCTCTGCAAGAGTCAACTTCAGTTTTGTATGATCAGCTTTTCTGCTGATCCAAAATGGTGCATTCAAATTCCTCTATGCAGATCATTGATAAATATATTGAACAGGACTGAACACCACTGGTGACTGGTTGCCAGATAGATGTAATCCACTCACTGCAATCCTTTAGGCTCTGTCCTTCTGCCAGTTCAACCAGTGCACTGTGAACCCACTCATCCCACAACTGGGCAATTCTTCCAGAAGGATGTTGTGAGGGACAGTATCAAAAGCCTTACTAAAATCCAGAAAAAAACTATTCACCACTATCCCTTAATCCACTAGGAGGGAGACCTTATCACAGATGGATATCAGATTAGTCAAACAGTGAACCAGAGCTGAACCATTTTCTTTAAATGCCTTTCAAAAGTACCCAGTATAAACTTTTCCAGGAACTGAGGTTAGAACTATCAAGTCTGTAGTTTCCTGGGTCTTCCTTAAAACCTTTCATGTAAATTAGAATAACAATGGCTAGTTTCTAGTCAGCAGTGACTTTCCCAGATTCACAAGACCTTTGGTTGAAAACAGAGAGGCGTCATCCAGTAATGGTAATAAAAATTATTTAAATAACAATAATTCAAATATTCACTGTTAATATCCCCTGAAATAAATCTATTTTATGAAGGACTATAGTGTCGTAAGCCAAGATCAGATGCATTGATAGTTCTAATGCAACACCTAGCTTTAGTGGGTGCTTTTTGACTGTGTTTGACTAAAAACTTATTGAAGTGTTTCGACTTCAAAAATGACCTCATTATTCTGCTTTGCTGTTGTCATATTAAGCATACACAGACACCACAGGTCACAAGATCCATTCACTATAAATAAGTGTTAAAATGCTACGGCTACTATCTAACATTTTACATCACAGTAGATTCTTTGTAATAATTTTACAGTGAAATATTTTTAATAGAATAATTTAAATCATGGTGGAGTCAAGTCACAATTTAGCACTATTTATCCATTTGTAAATGAAGACAAAGAAATTTCATTTGTTACTGAACTAGTAGTAAGATGCTACTTAATACATCTCACTATGAAGATAAATAGAACAGTAGTAAGACAACTGCAGAACTTCACATCAGTTTACAGCAAGCACTGAAAAGACCTGAATTTATATCCTGCCTAAGCCTTAGAGTATTTGTAAGTTTCTCCCTCTCACAGAGCCACCTAAATCACAGTTCTTTTGAACTCCTACCACGTTAATGCAGTGAAACCTCCTTTGCTTTGTGGCATCAATTTAAAGTCACTGCTTTGGAATTGTTTTATTACTAGTTCTAATAAATAAAATATTTCTTCTTTGATAAGATCCATTGAATTTCATCTTCCTTTTAATGTTCCTATGCTTGCCCAAAATGTTTTGAATACTTTTGTAAACTTTTAGTTTTAGCTTCCTAAATGATATCTTTGAAAACTTAACAATCACATTAAAAAATACTGTTTTACAATCTATTGCCAGGCTAAGAAAGCTGAAGTATTACGTAAGGTTTCTCCAATTTCTAAATTACTTTTTCAGATATATGAGAAAAAGCATTCTTACTAGGCTTTTTCTGTATTTGAAGATTAGTGCTTATTACATTAAAATGGATTTAATTTTACTGTCACTTCAGTGAACTAGTGTCAAACACATCCTGCATTTCAGCAAACATTTATGTCATCCTAATAGCAGAGTTGATAAGACATGAGCATTCACAGAAACCACTAGCCTGGAAAGCTGAAGCCAGACCTACTATATATGTCTTTTTCTAGTAAATGCCTTGGGCTTATTATGCTATATTAGACAACTCTGTTAAACTGGAACTATCAAGCTGCTAATACTGCGGGGTTCCTTACAGATATGCTGACACTGTCCGAGGTTGAACAACTAATCGTCATATCATCTCCTCAAACAGAAAATCTCTAGAATTGCATTACTTTTTTTAATCAATATGAAATAACAACATGAAAAGGATTTCTGGAATTCTGCTGTCAATTTTACTTTAATGTTTTGCACTGTTGACAACTTCATTGTTATCTAATATCGTAAGAATTTGTTAAATGAGTGGACACACAGATATATAAAATTAATCCAGAACTGAAGCCACAGGTTATAATAACAACACAAAATGTGGCATTTGAATAACTCCATTGGCTTTCTTTATTTCATTGGCTTCACTTGAGACAGTGGGTTTAGGCCACTGAAAACTTGCACATTCTTAAAACCTGATATTGAACCAAGAGGACTACTAAAGACCAAGGGTCAAGCTACATAACAACTAAACCCAGGAAAAGTGATAGCATTCTAAAAATTCTTGGTGTAAGTAAAAATACTTTGCATCTTTTTTTTTTTACATCTATTAAAATAGACAAATGGCCTATCGTTTTACAAATTGATAAAAAAATCACCGACAATGCAATTTTGAATGACAATTTTATTTAAATTGAACTGTGTTACATCTAGGCAGAAAATGAAGCAGTCAGATTTTATATGTAAATACACACAGTACTGCAAAATATCAAAATTATAGCACAAAAGTATAACTCCCCCCACCATCCTTATTCAGAACAGCTTGCAATTTTACACAGTTGATGCTCCACCATTTCTCATCAAGATAATTTGTAATGTCACATCTGTATACTGTTTCTATCTGGATCTTAGAAAAAACAGATCAAAATGGTTGCTTATTGTATATAGCAGATCATGACCCTTCAGTTAGAAAATTTCATATTTTAGTTCTGTGTTTACATCACCTGATACTTATTCTGCAACAACAGACTAGCAGAAGAAATACTTATCATCCCCCTACGTCCTTTTCCATTGTTCTGATTATCACTTGTTTTTGGCAGATTCCTGACGACTTGGGGATGACGGTCTGGGAAAAAGGATTGAATCATCATAGGCATCAATGCGTGTGAAAAAATATAAAACAATGTGTTTTAAAATTGATCTGCTCAGCATGGCTTAGTTTGCATTTTCCATGTGGCCAGCATATACTCACTCTTGTTATGAAAATGCCTATATCTCTATATGCAGTCATTAGATAGTAGAATGGGAATATCTAAACAGGGGTCAGGCTAAAATTAGTGACTTAACTGTTGTTTGAAAGTATTCAACAGGTGCGCATTCTTAGCCAAAACTGTCAGTAAAGAATTCTTCAAGCTAAACAGAGCTGCTCTGCTTTTGACTGGAATTATTTCAGTTCCTCTCTTAGATCACAACTGTCAGACATCTATCCATGAACCAGAATCTTTAAGTTTATTTTCTTTCATAGATATACACAGTAAGTACATATATGATATAGTCTAGCCAGATTGCTGATTTCAAGCCAGTTTTTATCTCTTAGGATATCTGTATGGCCCTGAAAATGAATGACATAAATAATTTTCTACTGCTGCCAACATTTCAAAAAATAAAATCAAACCTATGCACAAATATGTGAAACTGAACTCAACTGTTTTATAACGTTTTATGTAAAACAGAAATTTGGCTGGATGAAATTCAGTGATGTGAAATTCATTGAGATCTACAAAGAAGACAAATAAACTTCTACAAAAACATTATAGGTGGTATTCATAGTTGGCAGCAAGAAAACTTTCTCCATGTATGGTCATTGAGTAAATACAACTGAATAATCAATCATGGTAAAAGAATATGTAGGATGACAAAGAGTTGAATTAAATTTCCTGAGTAAAAAAATTGTAGGGAATAAAGTTAGGATAGATTTCTCAAAAAACTCTGACGTCCATGGATGCCTTCTTAAGACATCTTTAAGGGTCTTATAAGTTGAGCAGCCTACTCTAGGTTTTCCAAAGTAAGTAATCTCTGAAAATTTTGACTACAGGAATTTACACTGACATTAAAAAAATCTGGCATTGCTGTTTCATTCATTTTCTAAAGTGACTGTTCTACTTTCTGGAAGCAGCTTTCTAAGATATAGTTTTAAATTCATGACTGTAGTATTGCCAGCTTTATGTAACGTTATAAAGAACATAACAGCATGCAAGAGAAGGGAAATTTTGTACATTTCAAACTAATAAAGAAAAAGGAACCAAAATATTCCCTGATTGAGAAAAACATATTTGATAAACTTTGCATCTAGGGACATGAGTAGAAATATTAAAAAGTATTAACCATAAAAGCCAACAGGTGAGACACTTGCCAGAAGTGTCTTACAATACTTACAGAGGTTATTCAATCATTTTCATATACTATAAACTATTACAAACATAGTTTTTTGAAGAACTACACAAAAGTCAACAATAGATAACTGTCAAGTCAGAATGCTTAAATGTATAACCTAAAAGCTGAACTGCATCACATGTTTACACTAACAGACCCTATATGTTTACTGATCGTTATGAAATTTATAAGGTGTGGTATTTTCCAAACTGTTACCATGTATATGCCTGCACTACAAAAGAACCTGAAACACACAGTTAACTTTGAATTCAGCCATGGAATACAAGCAACATATTTCATTATTCTTTTGTATCCTCTTCCAGCTACTGGCTAAATGTCACCACAACATCTTTATGAAGATCAGTAACTCATGAAGTATTTCAAACTATACTGTGTTGAAGGTTAATGCTTTATCACCCAAAATATCAGTTACATACCCAAAGAAAATATTTCAAATTAGTTTATAACATTACCAATAAATATTTCTAATTCTGTACTGCTTTGTAAGCCATTCCAAGAAATCTTCATGCCATTTTACAACTGCCTATAAGGGGCTTTTTCTGAGCTTAACTTGTACTGTCTACCCCTCCTTTTGTTTCACTATTACCCAGAATCCTTTTGTGTGACTGTCAAGCAGCTGTGTTCCATTCCTTAATCCTCCCTGCACAGCTACCCAGGAGAGGTGTTATAACATGAACGGCAAAGTACCATTTTCACAGCAGGAACAACAGCATTCCTCTTCAAAAAGAGGCTTAATAAAAATAAGACTGTAATGAACGTGTTAATTCTGGTCACAAGGTGCTACATACAGCATGATTACTGGAAGTTGAGGAAGTTTTGGGGAATGATACTCCTTTGGCTCCTAGAAAGTCTTATCATGTAATATATGTTTGAGATAAATGCCCTTCCAGTGTATCAAGCTCATGCACAGGTATTTTCTTGGTTTCCTTGTTTCTCTTCAGTCCACTTTCAAAAGCCTGTCCTACAAGCATCCCCCTGGCAATAATTACTGTGACTGCACAGCAGCTTCAGATAAACACTGGTGTACATTGTTTATACAGCTACAGCTGGAACGTAGCAAATTTCTCCTACAGTGCAGCTAATACCCAGAATATGTACAGTCCTTCCTCCTATTTGTCTAGAAATGAGAGACATCCCACAGCACATTTTCCAACATTATAGCTGTGCCACTCCATTTGTCTAATTTCTATGCCCTCAAAGATAGCTGTCCCAGATGACAGATTACTTCAAAGTAGTTCCTTCTCATTTCAGTACTACTGGGTACAGTGAAAATACAGACATTAGCTTCTATTATCATTGAATGTATTGCTAGCAGCAGAAAAAATCCTGTAGCACCTTAGATTTATCATGTCTGGTTTTGAGTTATTATGGATTTTTTTGTTTTGTCTTTGGTTTGCTTTTGTTTTGCTTTTTCGCAGTGTGGAAATGTTCTGCCCTTCTGAGGGTCTAATAAAAATAATCTCTCACAATTACCTCCATATCTATGTATCAATAGGGAAACACTATTCAGAAAATATTTCTTTTTTGGTTTGTTTCATTTTATGCAACAACTGTTTGACATTAAATCAATCGGTTTCTAAAAACATAGAAAGTGGTAACTAACTTAGGCACTTTCCACAGAAGTTTTACTTCCCTTCTTTCACATTTACATAGCGCCTGTGGTACATAGATGCTTTATGTCAATATTGTAATGCAAAATATGATCAACAATAACAAGAGAAAAATTGTGGGCTGAGACAAAGAGACTGCCTTGTGCCTAAGTATCCCATTGTAGACTTTCTCTTTACTTCCCATACAGCAAGGAGAACAAACGAAACAGGAATAACATTAGAATACACTTAGGTATTCTGCTTGCCTAAAATCTATACTCTTCTGTGCTGCAATCATATACCTTAGTAGCAGTTGAAACTAAAGCTTCTTGAGGTCCTCACATCTGGGCAGAACTTTAAAAAGGAATAAAAATAAAAAAATCTTTTTAAAATGAAAAGTGGAATTCCTTATAATTAACTGAATGGAATTGTTGATGCTTTCTCTCCTGGAGAAATGCTTAATTTCCTCCTTTCTGAACTATTTATAGACTTGTATATGAAACCAGAATGCATGTTCTATAACCAGAAAAGATATAAGGTGGTTCTATAGTTCGAAAACAGTTTTTAATGTTACAGATAAATATTCTTAATTCCATGCTACTTTGCAAGTCATTCCAAGAAATCTGCATGCCATTCTGTAACTGCCTGTTACAGACTGCAACAGGGCACTAATTTGCACGTGGTTCTACAACCACCAGTTGCAAGACCTAAAAACTGAGTTAGGTGCTAACATTAACATGAAATGAATGGACAATAAAAGCACAGTATGGGAAGCTCCTACACTTTATTGCTTTTTATTGACTATTCACGGATCACAGAATGGATAAGGTTGGAAAGCATCACCAGTGGCATCACCTGGTCCAATCTCCGTGCTCTATCAAGGTCATCCCAGAGCACATTGCACAGGATTGTGTCCAGGTGGTTCTGGTATACCTCAAGACCCCACAACCTCTCTGGGCAATCTCTTCCAGTGCTCAGTCACCCACAGTAAAGAAGGTCTTCCTCATGTTCAGGTGGAACTTCTAGTGCCCGAGTTTCTGCCCACTGCCTCTTGTCCTACTGCTCAGTACCACCGACCAGCGTCTGGCTCCATTCCCTTGGCACCCTCCCTTCAGATACTTGTAGATATTGACAAGCTTCCTTCTCAGTCACCTTCACTCCAGGTTAAACATGCCCACCTCCCTCAGCCTTTTCCTCATAAAAGAGATGATCCAGTCCCCTAATCATCTTTGCAGTCCTTTGCTGGACTCACTCAAAGGGCTCCATGTCTCCCCTGCACTGAGTGCTGTGCCCAGAACCGGACACTGCACTCTAGATGTTGTCTCACCAAGTCTGAGTAGAGGGGCAGGGTCATATCCCTCAGCCTGCTGGCAATGCTCTTTCTAATGTACCCCAGGATACTATTCACTTTCTTGGTCAGAAAGACATGAGTATTAAACACTAATAAATTTGAATAAAGGAATCAAAGCACCATCCTACTCACATAGTTAACAGCAAAAACTTTCAAAACAAAGATTTCTAAAATAAATAGCATGGACTCCTGACTCCTTCTGTCCAGAAGGTAACTTCCAGACTTCTCCTTTCAAGCATTCTTTCCCTTCAAATTCAACATCTTCATGAGGGTGAATCTGTCCTGAAATGCATCTGACTCCTGTATATACATAAAATCAAAAGCATCTTCCATTTATCTCAGACGTTCATTCTTGGTTCAGACTTTCACAACATTCATCCTAACAAGTGAAAGTTTAGCCTGGAATGTGTCCTTATTTACTCTAGTAAACAGAAAAAAGAGTCCAATATTCTGTCTGTGTTAAGGCCTTGAAATGTTATCATCTTGTAGATGCCTTTTCTGTTCTTTTTCCTCCTCTCATTGTGAAATTCTAACACCTAGAAGGTAAAAAATTTATTTATATTCATAGTTCTTTGGGAACCAATTACTGAAAATTGGTCATAGTGTAGGAAGCTAACAAAACACAGTGGTATCTGTAGTGCATAGAACTACAGTTACTCTAACACCACAGATAAATAAACTGGCAAGTTTGGCTGTAAAGATAAGGACATAATTGCAAAAATGTTGCTGTTCTGTTCTGTGGAAATGATTTGTAGCAGTTAAGCTGGATTTTGTGAGACAATCACACAAAATGAATAGAGGTAGACACTTCTGCTACGGGAATTAACCTGATTTCACCAACATTCTATACTAGAGTTGCAATATTTTGGGTTGGATTGTGGAAAAACTGACATTCTCCTCTGGGTGCTACACTGCAAGAGGCAAAAACGTGAAGTTGAGTTTGTGACAAACTATTGCACAAAGATTCAAGGAACATATGAAAGTCATATGTGCATCTTCTGCAACCCAGTGTCACACACATGCCCCAGAGATGAGTAAAGCTGAATTGAACCACAGATCTAGCTCACTCTACTCTGTTTTGCGTTTGATTAAAATTGTTAACTCCTGTTCACATCTATGATACACATTTATTACTAGAGCAGGTATGTGAGGAATAGAGGCATTCTTTCCCACAAAGACATAATCAGATGGAACGTTTTCCACAATGCAACTCTTGCAGACTGCACTAGGTGAAGATTTGTGCAAGTTTGCAAAGTAGAGGCTTTGCAGTGATAGAATTATCTTCCAGGCTAATGCCCTTAGCACCAAACTATCCTGTGTCTTGGAAAGCAATACAGAAAGCCATTGTACTTAGAGCAGTTCAAAATTTTCACCCTGCCAAAACTTTCTTATAATGCCCTGTTACTCTTCATGCTCCTTGCTTTCTCTGGAGTTACCCCTTTATCTAAATTCACAGTTGCAATATGTTCATGAGTTCTCACATGTTGCCAGTTTCAGATTAAATCCACAAATCTGTTCCTGGCGCCAAATATATTCCACAACTTGCAAAAACTGTATGTATTATGGTTGGATACAATGCTCAGTATTTATACATCATTGTTTGTAATTAGAAAACTTTTAATTAAAATTAAAATTTATTTAAATTGCAACTTCATAACTAGTAATATACATAGTTTGTTCACCAGTCATTTGCACATGCATATGTATCACTTTTAAAACAGCATCTGATGCTAGAGCTGTCTGAAGCAGTATTGAGCTACTACTACTGTTCTTACTATGGAGCGAAAAATAGGTAAGTAAAACTACATATGCCTTACAAGAAATTGATTAAATAATCAATGGCACTAGCAAAGAAACAGACCACATTCTACAGTCAGTCAGTTTTGACAAACACCTCCTCTCCCTTTTTCAACTGCTGTGGTGCTCGATAGAGAGATGTGGGTGGTTGTTTCTCTACAAAATCCAAAATCATAATTTTGGTTTAGAGCAGTATCTTTCAAAACACACGCATGCGCATTTCATGACCAGCAAGTCTTGTAAATACATTTCAAAAAACTAAGAAGACAAAGACTACTACTTGCACCAGAGCTTTCACATTATTTGTTTTTGCTTTCCCTTCCTTCCTTTCCCTACCTTCCCTTAATTTGTAAAATTTCTAATAGAATAAAAAAATGTGCGTTTATGTTCATTTTCAACAATGGGGAAGCTGTATATAAGAAGTGCTCCTATCAGTTAATAAAGGGAAAACTTTACCTTAGGAAATTAAGAACAGGTCCATGGTTCTGTTAAAAATACCAATCTATCAACCTTCCCATTGCCATTGGCTAGACTAGGAAGAATTTTTAAAAGATAACAAAAGGAATAATCCTGGTATTAAAGGTAAGAGCTTTAAATATTGAAAAAGTTTACTTACATCAGACTTTAAGAAAAAAAATATGTATATATTTAGGGTTATTATTTGATATATATGCAAATAGTGTTGCTAGCTGACTCCAAGAGTAATGTCAATACTGTCTGTACTGATTAAAATAGGTACAAAAAGTAGAGAACATTTTTTTTTTTTATAAAAATCCACCTTCATTGAAAAACAGAAGAAAAGAAACTACTTGTCACCCTTCACTGCTTGGGATAGAAGGATCAAGAAAAAATGTTATTGAAATTACACATTACACATATTTTCTTAAAAATTCTGTACAGCTGTTTAATCACTTTTAATTCCTATGAACAAGCACTTAGTAGTTAAGTTTGCAAACCATGCAATATCATGTAATATGAAAACATAAGACAGTAATCTTCAGTCATAAAAGCAGCCCTGCAAACTGAAAGGTGTGATATTTCATGACGTGTCTTCAAATACAGTGTCTGTTCATTTACAGGTGAGAAAATGGGTTGTTCAGGTAATTTGAATACTAGTATTTCTTTCCCTGAGTATTACCTAGACAGCAGACTTAGCAGTACATTAATATCCTCACCCCGGAACAATAGTTGACAAAATTTATTTTTTCCTTTACTATTTTTGAAAACTTGTTGTTGAAGTAAGAATACAACTTAGGTGATATATACTTGAAGTGGAAGAAGCCTTCACTTCTTTTATGGTTGTATTTTGTGGGGGGGAATTTTGCAAGAACTTAACATCATCTAAAAACAGTTCATGTAACTTTTCAAGGTCACAGTTAATTGCACAAATTTCTGTGTAAATACTGATCACACAAAGCTAAGCTGCCCAGGGCAGCCCTAAAATGTAAATCAAATGCATTCATAAAGCACTTTTTCTGAGCAGTAATTGATAAAATAACCTGTTGTGTATGGCACTCCTCTTTTACTTCTTGCCTCTTTTCTTCACTCTAATCTGTCACATCCTGTATACTCACATTACCATTTTATGGTCAAAAGTCACAAAAGCAATATTCAAAGTATTAAGTGGAAAAGCTTATAATCAACAGCATCAGGACTGTAATAAGATCTATTTGTAAAGAACTATATTTAACTTTGCTGGAGAGAAACATCTCTTTTACACCACCATAGTATTTGAGCTCTATGAAGTAAATTTGCTATGTTTAGAAAGACCTTACCACGTAAAACAGTGAGTCTCGTGGACACACTTATTTCACCAACACTATTGGAAGCCACACATTCATAAATAGCTTCATCTCGTGGCGTACGCAGTGGTTGTATTCTGAGAACTGATCCAGATCCATCATCAAACTCTATTACCTATAAAAGGAAACAAAAGCTGTCACAGATGTTGTTACAAATACCTATCCCTCAATTAATCTGTTTATGAACATGTTGGTACTCAAGTCACTTAAGTCACCAAAGCCAGGTTCATTTTTCAAATATATGTACCAGGACAAATTCCACACAGAAGGGAAAATGTTTACGCTGCAATGCCTTGTAACACACATCGATGCTCACTGAATATTCCATGGCCACTCTAGTACAGCTTCAAGCAAACACAGGACAAAAAACAAACAAAACAATACACAACCCAGCTAACAAGGGTTGTAGGAAAATATCCTGTAACTTAATGCTCTTTTATCCTAAAGTTCACCACCAATATCTCTCTATTCTCTTAGTTAAAGTACTCTACCTTCAAATGCCAGTTACATTCATTTTAATTGCTGCCAGCAAAATTTCCCCTCTACTCACAGACTGCAGTCCACTCATTCATTTAGCTCCAAAATGAAAAACTGCAATTTCTGAACTAGACAGGATAACTCAGTTTAGATCTCTATCTAATGTACGGAATATAAGTAAATTTATCCAACAATGTATTAGAAAACACGTGACCATTTAAGAGACTAAATAATAAGGCTAAAAGTTTATAGTTTAGATTTGGTTTTAAAATTGCAACATTTACACAAGAAATACTAACTTTCATATGAGAAAATTCACTAAGCAGCTGTTACTTCCTTCTCCTTCTGCAGTCAGAATCACATCAGATACTGGCAAGTACTGCAATGCTCCAAGTACTGAGAAAGCTTTCTTAATAATAATCTTTTTAATCCACTTTTTAAACAAACATAAAAATTCAATAATAGATATTAGTACTCCCATCAGGTAAATGCCACTTATGAAGGAAAGAGTCACATTTTTTAATTTTGTATTTTTTTATAAAATAATTAATATTTGTCTATAATCCCTATATACATGCACTGAGCGATTTACATATATGCCTATTCACACATCCGTTTGTGTCTTCCTGTCTGATTTACACACAAGCAAGCGACTGGAACTCTGTACTTGCTGAAAATGAGAGAGAAATATAGTCCAGGGTTGGAAACAATGCACTGTATCTTCCCGTTTTCTCTGTAGGAATTGCTCAGTTTCTTCTTAGCAGTGGGAGAGGTGAAAGTAAGATAAAAACTTCGAGGCTTTTTGAGAATAAATTTCTTTTATAACCCATAGGCTGCATTACTTTTTCTTGTTCTTTCAGTAAAGCCATTGCTCTAGATAAACTAGACAATACAAAATCTCTACCTGATCTTAGTACAAACGAATAATAAGAATTCTTGATAAATTCACATTTATGAGGGAAAGAAAAAAATCACAGTCTTTAAACAGTCCAATCAAGGATTCCTAGATAAAAAATGTGAGCACAGGATTCAAATACTCACAGACATTATACTTCGAAAGAAAAAATGCTATTGTTTAAACCTGAACACTGAATGAACCTATCTAGATGGTCAATGAAAACAACTATAGCAGACTGGGTTGGGCAAATACTGCAAAGATAAAGTTTCAAGTCTGATGTTGCAAAAATATGTACCATAAAAGGGACTTATTTTTCATGTGATGAGTTCTCCCTTCTCCTGCATATCATAGTTAATTCCTCACATCTCCCCATCTACTGAATGAGATTTTACTTTTTTTTTAAAGAGATGTTTTGGTGAAAGGTGCACAATGTGGAATGATGTAATTTTTTTTGCTTTTTTTCCTTTCTCTGTTCCTTTTAAGTGCCTCTGAGAAAGACTTCGTAGTAACTTAAAGACTTCTCTAATTCCTATTATTTTAATTAATTGGAAGGAAAAGGGGAAAAAAAATCCTGCTGTATCATGTTCATTCACAGTATATACCTGCAATATAAATAAAAGATGAACTATTAATAGAAAAGACTCAAAAGGTCTTACTTTAGATTTTCATTTCAGAAGCAATGCATAGCTCTCACCACTACACTAAGTTGTGAGAATTAGTCTGTAAGCAGGAACATTCAATGATAATAGTCTTCAGATATACAGTCAAAAGAGAGGAAATAAACTATTTGTTCCCCAATTGCTATGTACAGCAAGTTCCAGCAAAACAGTTCAGGTTCCACATGTGGGAAAAATAATCATGACAGGGTTCACGAAATATTGTAGGAGATTGCCCAAGTTTACTGAAGGATAAAAAAGAGGAACCCCTCAGCATCGCTGGGAAAGCATGTGGATCAAATATCCCACTGAAGTCCTTTCCAGTTGTACTTTCTAGTCTTCTTGAAGTCAGGTGTCCAGAAGAAACATTTTGATGTTTTCTATTACTAGATAATCACACTGAGAGAAATATGCAAAATATTAATGCGAAAGAAGAGAAAAAGCAGATAAACTAATTATTCTCTTATTGATGCAGCTGACAACCTCAGACATTTCTTGTTTAACAAATGTTTCATATGGCTTTTCTGAATCTCATTTCTACTGTTGTTCTGTTCTTATTTAGAGATTCTGTGACATGAAATAATGGTCTTAATTAGGACATGAAACAAAGCTACTTAAAATATTGAAGTGTTTTGCATACTTAAAACTGTTCTGCTCAATGGTCAAAATAAAAATTACAGAACACTTGGCAAGTGTCATCTATTTCTTTGAAATACATTCCACCTTAACTGGCTATACAGTTTGTTCAGTAGTCCACTGAAGGCATTTTAAAAATATTTTAAGGCATTTTTATAGTTACATTCAAGTATTTTTATGGAAATAAAACTACTTTATTTTTGGTTATTCTGCCTAAAATCAGCTACATAGGTACACAGAAAAAAATGCATTAGGCGAATAAACCATGGCATACTGTGAAATAGAACATACTAAACATATACATGCCCAATCTTTTTGTGTTTGGAATTCACTTTGAGTAAAGTTCTGTGAACAGAAGGGGACAAATTGTGTAGAATTTATCATAAAAATTCTATGTTAATCCCTCTTATGCTCTCAAAGTGCAAACAGTTCTTGGCACTGGGAGGTAAGATTTAAATACATTACTTTATTTTTCATATTGTAGTAAATACACAAGCCAGTAATTATATTGGTTGATGAAAAAACTTAAATGCATTTAAATATTTTTTCTGAACAAAAAAAAATGAAAAAAATAAATTTAGTTTATACAATCAATCCAATTCTTCTGAACAGATCTAACCTGAAAGCCAGAACAGGCCATCTTCACAAATATTACTAAAAGTTAACATAGAGGACTTTAAGTCAGCTTTTAATACCGTAGATAATTTGCTCAAAAGATGCATATCACAATGGTTTTATATATGACTAGCAATCTTCCAAATAGTCATTTTTAAGACAACAAAAGTCTCTTTCTATACTCTTCTGTAAAGAATTATACACTCTTACTGCTGGTTTTGGTATCTATTCTAAAAGCTTTCCCCAATTTTCTGAGTTTTTTCTTCACCTTAAAGGTTAATCCACATTTGATATCAATTACTTCTGCCACTACAAGAGGGAATAATACTTGCTTTCTGATTTCCCCAAAATAAAGCGCACCCTTTAAACACATTATTTTCACTGTTTCCTTTAACTGAATGTTGTGGAGAGAAACAGCTTTCTCTCAAACTTCTATTTTATTGTTAAGAAATGAATCAAAAGCAAGTTAAGTTTTACATTTCCTCTTCAGCAGCAGGAACTAAAATTCCTCTTGCATCTCTCTTCCAAACAGTGATAAGGAATGGTGGCAGCAGAAGCAGCCCAGGCCTGCTCGATGACATCTGTTGCAAAAGGAGGTGACTTGTTCTCTGGAGACAGTAATCACTGCTCAAGTAATTTCCAAACCATCTCCTTCATGAGATAGCAAACTGAACAGAGGGACCTCAAAGCTCCTCATTTAGATCCCGTTAGTTTAGAAAACAGCAGTAGCAGTTTACTCTTCAACAGCGCTATGCATAACCAGTTTGGAAAATAAAAATTTCATGAGATTGCTCCCACTAAATTTTCCCTGATATTAATTGCTATTTTGCTAAGTCACTGATAATGAATCACACATACTGGGATTAGAAGTGAGGTTGGAATAAAATGTTTTTCAGAGGAACAGAACAATGGACCTAATACCTCAAATCTCTGATTGCTGACTTTCTTTCCCTTTTTGTTCCAGACAATTTTAGGTCTTGGATCTCCTGTGGCTTGACAGATGAATGAGGCGACTCCTCCTGAAACCCCTGTCTGGTCAACGGGAGTTCTTGTAAACTTTGGTGGTGCTGAAACAACCAAAAACATTAATCAAATTAATCTAAGCGGTAAACATAAAAAAAGCCATGTCAAGATTTAAAAATTTTAAAAGAAAGAATGCTTTATTTCCCCAGTGATAGCACTCATCTGCAAGAGAAAGCAATAAAAAAAACCCTAAAAGGTCAGGAAAGTACTTATAGATTTTACTAGTGAAATTTATATTAAAACAGAAATCTGACAGCATCAGAATAGCAAGATCACACATTATATTTTATCACCATTATAAATAAAAAAGTCAATTTGACTTCTGTTGCAAAATGAGCTCATCAGTCAAAACTGGAATAATATCATGATTCATTACTTGATATTATGATCCCAGGATGTCATGAAAATAGGATTCTCACCTTTGAGACACTAAAATCAGTGACATTTAGGGGAAAGCATTTGTAAGTTTTCAGTGGTGGAGGTAAATTACTATGTATTAAGAGTCCACACAGAAAAGACTGTAACAAAAGAGAGACTTATGCACGGGCACATTTTCACATATAGCTCCTGTTCAATTCCAAATTCTATTCTGTCAGAAAGAAGAACTAAAATAAAATCCAACTATTATTTCAACGACAGGAGAGGAGATAGAAATGGAGAAATCACTTTAAAAGTATGAAAAGACATTTTAATTAATTATTCTCTTTGGTTTTATTTTCCGTCTTGTGTTGAGACCAATCTTTCAAAATTAGAACAACACATGACCCCTAAAGATTTAATAACAAAATCTGTAAGACTACATTGAACTAGATAAAAAAATGTTGAAGAATTCCTGCAAATATTTACAACATTCTATTTCTTAGCCTAGACATTATTCAAGATCCAATACACTTTCAGATGCTGATTTAAATTACGTAAAGTGAAAACTTAGGGACGATAAATAATAGAAAATCCAGGTCTTTGCTATATAGTCTTTCTCAGTAGTGGTTGCTCTCTAGAAACTGTTGCAACTCCTTTTGGCTCTCATCTTCAAATATCAGCTGTCAGCCCCTTTAAGTTTCCTGCCTTTTCCCTTTTCTTCACTTTCCTCTCTTAGTTCCCACAGATATGTACCTGTATTGTACTAGTTTTCATTTTTAAGTTGTCACACTTCAGTTCTGATGCCTAACTCCTCACTCTGCTAAACTGGACTTTCCGCAGGCAACATTTCTTGTTGGCATGTTTATTTAAATGACAGAAACCCAGCAGACTACAATTATACATGTATACAACACTGCAAGAAATCATGAAACAATTGAACATGCCAAGAAAATAGGATGTGGCTGTTACTGTAAAACACAGTAGGTTGAAGTTATGTTGCTACATTAAATGCAAAACAATGCAGATTGTGGTAAACTTACAAAATTAAATGAGGGTTTTCTTTAACCTACTCCAAATGTAAAAAAGGGCTTTGTTTATTTATTTATTTTTGTTAAATGCAGTAAAAATACAATTTTTCTGAAAATCTGCAGGCTCTTTTTTTTCAATAGAAATGTCAGGAAAATTTGTTATTTCTCAATTTTTCAAAATTGAGAAGGGTCCTCAAACTATCTACTCTTCTAATTTTACTGGTGAAAATGTACCTAAACCCAAATGCAAGAACAAATTTGAGCACAGCAAAATAGTGTGCCACCGCTGCACTGGAGAAACTATGAAAGAACTCTGATGTCAAAAATTACCAAAACTATAGCAAATAAAATACGCTTAGAGCAAAGAAAACCTTCCCCTAGTCACGGATTTTATGCCTTGACCACAGAAAAGACAGAAATGTATTCTGATGAAGAACACCTGGAGTTCACCAAAACTGCTATCTTTGAATCCCTTTCTATGTGCACATTAACTCAGCACTCTGGTTTGTAAAAGGGCATGACTGAATCTGTTACACTGATGTTCTGAGGCACAAGTTGTGACTTTGTGCCACCAAGTGAAAAATGATGCGCTGCCATTCTCTTTTTAGTTTTTCCTTTTTGACATTTTTTGAATACAGTATTAGAACTCAAATGAGTGAAAAGGAAACACTTTGAAAGTAAGTCCAACAGCACACAGTATGTAAGTAGCTCCTTGGCAGTAAAGAGTGCACATAGAAATAAATGAAATTAAAAATTGTTGTTAGATGTAAAAACAGTTTTCTGACAATTTCTTCATATAGAACTGGGCCAAACCTGGTAAAGGATTATAATTCCCATGACTCCTTACGAAAGTTGCTTCCTGGCTTCTGCAGAGTTTATCTACATAGTGGAGTTGCAGAAATAGGGCTGAATAGCTTCAGCTACCTGAAGAGTATTTTTGCAGTCCTACGTGAATTTTTGCTGGACTAACAATTAGCAAAGCCGTTACTTCTTAGCTAACAACACTGCGAAGTCTTAAAGGCAAAAGACAAGTGCAGTTGTATATAAAGATGCAATTTCCAATTTGTAGACATTTTTCAAGAACAACAATGTTTTAAGATTGTTTATAAGGACCACACTATTGTATGTGGAGACTAAGATTGTCTACACCAATAAAAAAATCAGAATACAGTATGGAAGGGAGCTGTGGGGACCATAATCTAGCTAAAAAAATAAGGTATGCAGCTGGTCAAAGCTTTTTTTTACATAAGTAATTCTTGCAAAAAACATCACCACACCTCTTTTTCAGTATGTAATTATGGAAGTAAGACAGTTATCTTTGAGGTATCATATGATATCGGAGAAGATAAATTATTTTTAGAACACAGATAAATTTATCTAAAGAGGAAGTTTATAGTAGTCTTGTACACTTCACACATTTTAATGCCTACAATGGCTGTTTTCAGCAGTTCATCTTTAAATTTGGAAAAGAGCTAACTTCTCCACTTCAGGCTCTGGAGCTCCACCAGTGTAAAGTCCACGTCCGTCGAGGTCACCAAATATAGAATCGGAGGGCCAGGGCTTGTGAAGAATTGCAGACAATCCAATATGAATTAACAGCAAAACTCACTTTATTAAAGAAAGTTCTACAATTATAGTATTCCTGAGAATACGTGCATTAAAGCTACTGGTGGAAATAGACATAAACAAATACTCATTGGCTATTAGCAGAAGGCTGCTAGATCTATGAGCTCATCCAGCCTGCTTCCAGGTTCTCATGGGCCTGTAAGGTTGTTTATCTTACAGCACACAGCTGCCGGCCTTGGCCAAAGACTCCCTTTGTTTTCTCACGAGAAATGCACAGTTTCTACATACCAGAAGGAAAAAAATGTTTGCATGTTTAAGCTGTGAGGATAAATTCATTTATGGTCACAAGATGCTTGGACTACGGTGACAGTGGCTATCCAGCCATGGAAAAAGATAGGTATTATGCAATCCGCCTTTTCATTTCTCAATCAACACATTCATTTTGTTATGCATAAAGCAACCACCATCAGTGTAAGAGGATGTGAAATCATAACCTGGCAGAACCAAAAATGCAAAGCAGTATTTGCTGCCTTTATCTTTATAAAGGTTATTAATTAAGGTTTGACACAAATTATCTCCACAATTAATATTGTCAGTTTCTTGACATTGATTCTGACCTAAGCTGCCAGGCACTCTGATAGCAAACACAATTAAACCGCACACACAGTTGTGCTTATTAACATAAGGGTAATTTTGACTGAGAATTGACAACTATTTTCAATCTCCCTTAATAACAGCAGTGCATAGTCCAAGAAAAACTCTCCACACAGCACACTTCATTAAGCACAGCAACAATCTACAGGGGAACCTTCCAGTGCAATTAAATCTGCTGAAAAAATAAAGATGTAAAATGTTACTAACTATGGTACCACAGTCTTCCAGCACTTTTAAAACCCTACTTGTTAACATTTCAATAAAGCTGCCGTTAAAATAACAGAAGCATAATTAAAATTAAAAAAGCGAAATTCCTTTAGAATCAGCACCTATTTCTGGAGTTGAATTCTTTCGTAGGCATCTAAATGCAAAAAAAACCCCAAGTTTTTTTGTTTCCACTTGTTTACATACCAGTGTCTACTCAGATATTCATCCTAATACTGAACTAGACAACTGGTCAAGAAAAAAAAAAAAACAAACATAGAGTGGAAGATACCCCTATCTTGGAGTACCACAAGCTTTGTCATCCAAGATTTGAGGGATCCCACTCTCTCCTACTTGGTAAGCACTTCTTGCTGGGGCTCCTCAGAATCTCAAGTGACAACTATTGAATTACCACAAATTACACCCTAATAGATGGAGGAAAATTGAATTTACTACTAGCTCACCTTAAATACACTGAGCTCTCATTTATTTTTTTAAGGAGTTTAAACTCATAGAAGTTAGGTGGCTGTTTCAACAATCAAGCTGTTCCCTCAGGGGGAAGAGGAACTTTTGAAACAGAGTTTACCACTATCCAGAGGTTTTTTGCACATCAAGACTCCATTAAATAACATCAAATAACATGATACTTAAACAACTCATTTGGATTGGAACATTTGAATAGTTTGGCACAAGCTATTCAAAGTTTAAGTAGAATTCCAAGTTTAAGCAGAATTCCAAACCAGTGAATGGAATTAACTAACTCACATTTCATCACATTATTGAATTATCTGTTTTAAATTTGCTGTTCTCTTTGCTGTGTTTTAAGGGTGTGCACTATTTCTTGTCCACACTCAATTAAAACATCTAATAAAATATTTTGAAATTACTAGTTCAGGTCCCTTCTTTTCACAGCTTTTGAGGACTATTCTTGCGTAGAGACATTTTTATGGGCATACTACTCTAATGAAAAGATGAATATGAGGTTCACCTTCTTTAAAGATAAAGTGAGAGCTAAGAGGATTCTGCAGTGCCAGTACAGCAAGCTCAGCATGTGGACTTACTATGGACAAGGTATGAAGAGAATGAAGACCTTAATTAATTTGTTTCTAGACTCTCAATTTGGACTGTATTGAAGTTCCTGGTATATCATAATTCAACTTTATCATACGTTTGAAGTATGAAAAATTTTCCTAAATCAGAATACAAATTACGAAAAATATATTCTATTGTATCCTTTGCAACCATTCACAGAAAAGGTGAATAAAGTAACAAAGACATCAGAAAAAAATTAAAAATGCTAAGACATTTCTTTCAAATGCTTCGTTTACTTGTGAATTAACACATACTGACATTTTAGGAGACTCTTTAAAATTTATGGTAACTTTTTTGATTGTAAAGACTTGTTTTGTAGAAACAGAAGTTGGAGGATGATAATCACAACTAAAATATTTTCAGCTGAGACTGAAAAACCTGAGAAATGCAGGTTGAGGGCAGAGGAAACAATGTGAATTGGCAGGTGCCTGCGCACTTTGGAATACTGTACACATACCATCACAAGAATAGTTTTCACTTAATGTAGAGCCCTTATATACTGTTGGTCTAGTGACATCAAGTTTCAGTGGTGTATTTGACTGGACTAGTTCCAAGTGATAAATCCTAAAGTAATTCTTCCCATGCCAAATTACACACTTAGAAACTTGTGACAACGGGTCAAAATTCATACAAACTGAACAAAAAACTGCAAAAAAAAACCAAACAAAAAACCCCCAAAACACAAACAAAAAAAATCCTAAACCAAACACATTAAATCCCCACCACACAAGAAAAACCAAACCAAACCAAAACTCCTTTAGTCACTCTATTTCCCATTTTGCAACACTAACTGCATCCTACAGATTTATCAGGAATTGCTATATATTCTAAACAAACAGGGCATAAACTGCTTCACATCCAATAATGGTGAAGGCTCCTGTAACCATAAAATAGGAAAATGATGCATGTAATCTCTGCCTGATACCGTATCGATAAATTACAAATTCCATAAATTGTTGTAATTATTTTTGCAATTCCTCTAGGAGGTAATGTATTAAAAAGCTATTATATATATGCACAGTACTTAACAGAAAAGCTCTTTGTGCTCATTTACTTATTAAAAAGAATTTTCAAAGCACTCTCATTTCACAGCATTTGCTGCTAGTTTATTCAGTAGTCACAATTTGTGACACCAGTTAGACTGATTATTGTTATAAGCAATTGTTTCGCCTCAATTCTAACTCACACTTACAAGGGACCTGCAGACTGGCTACGTGAGAAAGTTAATTAGTTTTTATTTCTATAAGGACGAGCCATAATTTGTGTTCATGAAATCTGCATAAAGAAATCCCTAAGTTAACAAGTGGTATGTTCCTAGAGGCTCTTGTCTGTCAGTCCTAGAAGCTGGTGGAATTTTTCTGTTTCTCACCATGAACCTCTTAAAACTCCACCTGCCTTACATCCTCCAGCAAGAAGAATGGCAACAACACAACCTTCAAATCCACCATACCCTGAGCAGCTGTTTTATTATCTTGTGAATTAAAATTATCAGTTTTCTACCTTTGAACCACTAAATGCAATCCAGCCATGCCAAAAAGTCCAGTTGAAAACCTTGATCTAGTTGGTTCACAAAAAACTATTTGCAGGTAAAAAGACAGGTTTCCCAAAATCCTGGGTGAGGGAAACAAAGCTATTCCATTTTACAAGCATCACAGCATCCTCTTAAAAATTCATAATCTAACCAAAACATTTATGTCCCCACCTTCTCTCCGCTACATGTACTTTTCTAAAAGCAAAAGCACTCAGAGCAAAGGACTGACTTTGTTTTTGTTGAGGGAGGCTTCTGATTGCTTGGTTGGGGTTTTTTCTCCACTTCAGCAGTCATCTCTGATTTCAAGCCTTCAATCTGCCAAGAGTATATCCGTTCTACAGATTCAGTTAACAGCTTGAAATAAATAAAAAATTATCACTTGCTGATCTCTCAAGGAAAATATGAGAAGTCAAGCCTATCTTTTATGTTTTCTAGTCTCCTGCAATTTACAGTGTCAGTTTAGTAGGCTGACCATTAGGTTCACTGCTGCCTGAAATACAAAAACAAATTACAGACTTACAAGTAAGGCCTCCCAAGATGAATAGGTAGATTGCACTTTCCAAAAGGTCTAATGTTAAAATGGAACATTCTTAATTTGTACATCTAAGCTCTGCAAGCCTTGTTACCAGCTTATTTCATTGTGGATTATGTATGCTTTTTTTGAGACTGCCATTATCTGAGCCCTAGGGACATGGGAGGTATATGAACCAATACAGAAAGCAGCATTTATTTTCCAACTGATATCATTCAGACACACACACAAACACTCTTATTTATAGTTCACAGTAACTCAAAGAAAGAAAAAGACTTTCACAAATATGAAGGACCTATGTGAAAAACCTGCGAAAAAAGCCGTTTATTAACACCAATACATCTATATCCTAAGTAGGATGAAGCAGAATTATTTATCTCTATGCTTTTTCTTTAAAACTGTTGCAGGCAACCTGGTAACAACTTAAATTGGTTTGATAACAAATAATTTAGTGTAAAAATTGAGAACAGCCATTAACTACTGCTTACTGTACCAAGCCTAACAGGAAACCAGGGCTTACATGCCATCACTCAAGTCTCATGGATGATCAGAGCAAAAGAGAAGCTTCTCAAAGCCAGACTCAATCCCGCACCCACCTCCTTCTGCCTTCAATTCCCTAGCTGGTTCCACAGCTTTAGCTGGTACTGCTACACACCCATTAGCTTCAATACAAACTTCAGCCTTCTTTTATATAGCTCTACAGAAAATGGAAGTTTTATACATCTGCTTTTAAATCTCCTCTATCTTATTTCATTGTGTCTTGAGTTGTTGCTACACAGAAAATCTAGTTTACACTAGTTTAAGAAAAGAGAATCAGGATGCTTGGTTCTAGTATTTGACTAACCTCAGCACTGAAACATGCAGGCATAGCATAAAATAATACTCACTATGTGGTAAATGCATAGAAGGCTAGAGTTCCCCTTTTTTGTTTCCCATGCCTATAGGAATTCCAACATTATTAACTCGCTATTCATCGCTATTAACCCAACTGCACATATGCCTTTAAGTCATAAATCAGCACATGTTCAAATGCACAATACAAAACAAAATAGGTGTAAGCTTGTGTATATACATAGTATTTACCACACACAGATATATAAAAGCTGGGTTGGGCTGAACTGACCTGAGTTAGAAAGAGGAACTTGCTAGTTAATCCAGCACTAAGCCTTCATTCAGCATCAAATGAAAAGCACGAAGCCTCTTGAATCTAAAAGGTTAGTGACGTGCAACACTTTATCCCCTAGGAATATTACATAACCTTGTCATATTCACTAATTTAACGAAAGGAAATTCCGCTTCAAAGCTCTCTACGACTTCTTTTTCAAATTTTAATGTCTGCAGACTGCATATGAATTATTTGGTAACTGAGAGCTGGCACTCCTTTTCAGTGTGCAAAATAGAACCAGTGGATTTTGAAACACCAGGCAAGCTGATCTCTTCAGATTTTTGCTCTAAGAGAAAAGTGAGTATAATGAGATACCACAGGTGTCAATTAGGGACTCAGAATATCTGGGTTACAACTAGAGAGATAACCTTTAGAGGCATTTCAGCTTTACTAAAATCCTCAAAGTACAGGTAATGAGTTAGCATACAATTGGGGCAACTGTAACAACTGAGTGAAACTTCCACTCATATTTTATTAATCTAAACACAACAAAATGCATACTTGGCCATTTAGACACAGGCAAACTGCCGATTAGTTACTATGAAAGCAAGATTACCTAGCTAGTGGTAATACTGACTCTACATACTAATGTTACTTAGTGTTAATGCTTCACAGGGCATCCATATAAGCAAATTCTTTTAAACTCCTATTCAAGCTGAAGTGTGCATTTGTATGATCAAATCTTACAGTCCATGTGAACACATACAGTATAGGCGATTAAGTGGTTCAAGACAACTTTCTAGTTGCAGAACAGCACTAAGATGATTTGCCATAAGCATACTTTATTGAGCCAAACTGGTAAAAAAACCTCAAACCAAACCAAACCAAACCAAACCAAAAAACCACACCAAAAAGCCCAAAAGCAACTATATAATTAAGGCTGCTGTAAAATAATGATTAAAACCACCCTACTAGTTAGACTAGTAGAGACTCATCTTTCTTTCCTTCTTACCTTGTTAGAACTACTTCATCCCGAAACTTGATAATCACTTTTATTAGTTATATAACAACATCTACCATTTGCCTACAATAATCAGTTACATGAAACCCACATTAAATCTCCAGCCAAGTACACAGAATGTATACTGCTCTTACCAGCAATGCTTTGTAAGCTACACAATGCAGCCTACCTTCAGCTGCACTACGAAAGAGGTTAGCATGGCCTGTTAAGATGATGCGTTGCTGATGCATAAGCAGACATTCACAAACTAGGTCAGAAAACTGTTTATAGATATTAAAAAAGATACAGAGACTAAAGGCCCCAGTGGATTGTCCCAGTTCTTTGCCTGCAAGTCACTTACAATACATCAGTATGGTTAAGACAGTACAAGTAGCCTGCTCTGGGATACGGTTATGAAGACATAAAAAAAGCACTGATTAGAATGCATTTATATTGACAGTATTTTTGATACTGTATGGTTTCAGCACCATAAAAGTGTCCTACTGTGTATAGGTTCCGCTGTGAATACCAGTCACATTTTGTTGTCAGTAAGGACAATGCACTGAAAAAATGCAAAAAACTCTTATTCGTAAGGTGCAGTTTTGTAATTAAAACCCCATCTGCTCTATGAACTTCTACAGGAGGTAAATTGCTCCAGCTTCTCTCAAATGAAGTTATGCCAACGTAGATCTGAAGCATAACATATATAATAAGGCAAGAGTGTGAAAACTAAAACCTCATATAAAGGCATGCACAAAGTTGTTCCCGGATCAAAACTTTGAATAGGAGAAATTACCAAAAGAAACATACAAATACATAAAGGTAAACCTCCAATTACTCCAAGTTAATTTCTGTTTTAATTCTGATATGTAATAGCACTTCTTACAACAATGTTCTGCCATCTATTACCTAAAATCACTGAAGAGTACAATTATTTGATATCTTGTATGTTGGTGTAGCATTATACTTCGTGTACAAGCATTTGCATGGTCAGTCATGTTACTTCAGTGATTTTCATACTGTTTTCAGTGGTTAAAAATATATCTAAGTAAATAATTCTGGCCCACAGTGCTGTGCCATACCTATCTCATTTGTATTGCACTAATATCTTCCATTCTTCTGTCTTTAACATAAGTTTATTCTGCTTTAAACAAACAAACAAACAAACCAAAACCAACACCGGAGAGATACCAAGGAATCATAACACTACATATAATCGATATTCATTCAAGGGACTTAAGAGTTTTGTAGAACACATTACAGTTTGCTTTCTTAAAACAAATTTGAAAAAAAAAGCACATTACATTTGCCCTGTCATAGAGATTTTCACTCTGAAATATCCACCATAACTGGAAAGCCCAATTCATGCCTATCTTTAAAAGAAAAGGTTACTAAAATGGAACAATCAATGAAGATTTCATTCTCCATTTTTCTATCATAGGCAAATTTCTTTACAATCATCACAAAAACAAAACAAAAAAAATAGTATCAGTCCTAGTCATGGTTTCCTTTTCAGTTCATATCTAAGTAGTAAAAAAGAAGAAAACAAATTCATTGAAGTTTAGTTGCAAAAGATAAATTTGGAAGCCAAAAGCACTGAAAGTGGCAATTGGCTGCTGGACGAAAGCGAGGACTGAAAGCCAAAACTTTGTAATTCTAATCCCACCTATGCTAATTGCTTGCTGTTTAGCTTCAGGCAAATTACTTAACCTCCATCTCTCAATTTACTTACTTCCAGGAGCATGCCACTTAGATTATGTCGCAAAACATAGGGAGAAGTATTACAGTGTTTACTGTTACTATATTTACAAAATTTGTGTAGGGAACTGTGTTCACGCCTTGATTGAAATGCTCCAGTTTAAGTCTTACCTACTTAAAAAATGGGTGACACTTTTATCAGGACAAAGGAAATGAAAAAGAAGAAACAAAACAAACCATACTGTAATCTAAATTTAGAGTGTCAGTGAAAACTGGTAGCTATTTGGAAAACTTATTAGTCTTTGAAAATTACAGTCCTCTGGATATCAGTATTGAAAAATGTTGGTTTAATTAACATTCTTTTCTCTAAGGAAATGAGCTTACATTGCACAAGCATACTGAATAAGAACTGCTCATTTTGACACTGAGAGGTATGTTTTCAAACTGTTATCTTCTATGAAATATTAAATTATTTCTGCAAAATATATCACACTGCATCATAATTAGAGGAATATAATTAATACTCTGTGTGTACATTTAAATAATAGAAAGTTTTAATTAAACAGCCATGTTAATTGTAATATTAACTTAAAATATTCATTTAGATAACAGTAAATATGTATAGACATGTTTAGATCTAACTGATATGCATGTTAAGAAATTAGAGATTTAGGAAAACTGTATTTCCTGTATCAGGCTTCAGCAACTTCTTGAAAGTATACTTGAACATGGCTGAATGTTTTCTGAGGTGAACTGAGAACCTGGGTTTGATGTCTACGAATTCAACTTTCTATATGTCTCAATCTCAATGGCATATTCAAAATATAGAAAATGCCTACTGATTCATACTGCACTGCATCATCAAAGCTATAACTTGCTTACAGAAAGAATTTAAAAGAAGAGTAAAATCTGAATAGTAGCAAAACTACTTGATTTTCCCCTGATTTTTTCCCTTCTGAATATAAAAAGACAACCAGAAATAAATTTCTGACAACATACCTGAAACTACTGACACAAATTTGTATGGGGTTAAACTGCCAAAGCTGGGGATGTAACAAATATGGCAGGTCACAAAAAAGCAGAACACAAAACAGCTAGCTTTAAATATCCAAACAGAAGATGAAATGGGTTGCAAAAATACAGGAATTAGAAACAAGCTGAAAAATGGTTCATTTCATGAAAAAAAGTGTTGAAAACCAAAAGAGAAGCACAAATTAACAGTAAAATGAGGCAGAGGGATAACCTAAACCAGATGAATTTCAGGCCTATTGAAGTAAAAATGTAAGTAAAAATAAGATCTTTACATACATACTAATATATCACCAGTCAGTCACATATGATTATTAAAAATTAAAAATGTTTGAAAACTTTGATTTTAGCATGTATAAAAGTTGCTTGTTCCCAAGGGCTGTCTGGAAAGTTGTAATTTCATCTTTATGTTTCTTAACATGCAATGCCCTGCATTAAATAGTAGTAAAACCTCTTGACTGAATTACTGTTTTGTTCATAAATCACAAGAATCAATTACTACGTGAATTGTTCCTTCAATGAATGCCTTTAGAAACACAGCTTCTGGTTGTTCAATAATGTGGCATATTACCGTGTCAAAAGCTGGCACACACATATGGAAAAAAATTCTAATTAGAGTTAGAAATAAATATTGATAAGTTAGACTTTGATAGTTGCTCTTCTAAAACAAAACCTTTTCAAAAAATAGACAGTTTTCACAAAAACTCAAAAAAACCCCAAAACCAAACCACAAAACCAAAACAATTCTTTGAAGCTTTTGTTTTCCTTTTTCTTAACTCCTCCCTGCAATAATAATAGTATAATATAACGCAATATAAGGTACCAAAACAAAAGGAAGGTAGAGAGGAGAATCCCTATAAAATTATTTCTGACAGAGATGGGTAACAGCCGATTGAAGTACCAGTTGTATTTTTTATGTGTTTGGCCTTACCTCCAGCAACACATTTAATGATTAAGAAAAAAAAATTATATCTTCGCATGCCTTCTCCCTCCTCAATAGACAGCAGTACGGTATGTTGATATGAACGTGCTGAACTTTTGTATCAGCCTACAGCATAACACCACCACAGATAAAAGGTCTTTTGTTGTGATTATTTAGTTAGCTCTGCATGGTTATGCAGGAATATATATGCTGGGCAGAGTTAAAAGAAGTATCGTTCTCACTCTTACCAGTACAGGAGTCTCTACTGCTCAAGGAACTCCAACCCGTGACATTCTACCTTGTATGAGAAGCCAGTAACATGAACTAAGGCTGTGCTTTCTGTTTATTTTGAAGGTTCTTACTTATCAGATGAAATAGCTTCTCTGCAGTTGCTCCCTGTTACAAGGACAGAAGTAATATGATGTTTGCAACTGTCCCTTCCAAGTGACAAAGAGCTATATGTTGGTACACAGGACCAGATTTTTATTATTTTATGTTATAAATTCAGAAAAAAAGGAAGATATGAAAAGACTGAGGCAGCTTCATTTTAGAATTTTAGAAAGATACCCTTCCCCTTCCATAGTTAAGAACTACTATTATTTCACAGAAATAATCATGCTTTGAGAAGATTACAAATAAGCAACCATTCAAAAAAAAAAAGACTACATACCATGAAAAACAAAAAAAGAATGTTTTTGTTTCTGAGTGCGTAAAGCTAACCTACACATGTGCATATTTATACCACCAGCAAAAATAACTCCAATGCTTTAAACAGTGTAAAAAGCATCCCTAACCTTTCAGTTTACCCATAGTGCAGTCAGTTTTGTAATTACAATCACATACACTTGTTCTAGTCAGTTTTAATTTAGGTAAGACAGTGCAATTAACCATTAGCCACAGATCCCTCAAGCAGGCGCCAAAATAACTACATGGACCTTGCGAAGGGATTGGGGCTCAATCAGGATACACTGTCTGCCTAATGGTTAAAGTTGTCAAGGCACATCTCTACAGTCATAATTAAGTACATCGATTTCAGAACTGACAAAAGTACGTAACTACAAAACTTTTTAACTTCCTTATAATTTCTCACAACACTGCCCCCCCACCACCATACCAATCCATACTGCATTACACACACTCAGCTCCCTTGATTCTGAAATCCATTACAAGGATGTTTCTTCTGTCACTATTAAAATAAGATTTTATGTGAGTGTAAATCTTGGCATACTGGTGACCCCCATGTTCAAATCACCTGTAACACTTTAATGTCAAATTTCTTTCACAACCCATCAGAATGTTTTCTCTTTATACTATGTGGAACTGAGTTCTTTATCCAGTTCACATCTTGAGCCATCCCTGTTCTCAGAGATCTGAGAATTCAAGTCCTTTCTGATCAAATTCAGGACTTATTTCTTAAGCTTTTTGATCATGCCCCAGTGAATGTTTCCACCATGCCCTCAGTTTCTTTCTTATCTTGTTTACAGGTGATTCCTCTGAACCATAGCAAAGGAGCATGAAATTTGTCAAATGACTAGAGCATTACACTGTTGAAAGGTGGGATTGATATGACCAAGTAATTTTGATTGCCAAACTTGCAAATAGAACCAATATCGGATCTGGCACTGTGGAGCCAGACAAAATTTGAATCATTGTTATTAGAAAATATTCATGCTCTTCCCACATTCTGATTCACTGTGACCTTTCAGGACCGACTAAATTAACCTCTTTTCTGCAAGAAATAAAACGATAACTAAAGTCAAGCAGGTATGCACACTTTCCTGTCAATGAACAATGAAGAACAAATAAAAGATTCACAGTTACCTGCAATATTCAGACATTTACTTCTAGAAGTGGCTGTCTTACTCCCAAGATCAGATGAAAGTATAAGAAGACCATCACAGAACTGAGCGCTTAAGTGAATGATACTAAAACTTAACACATAGAGTAGCGAAAGAAAACCTGCCCTGGATATTTCATGCAGGTGATTAAACCTGTTATGGACTTGCCTTTCTGGTTTTAAGTGCTTTTCTAAGAGCAAAGGTATTTATATTCTTAAAATGACGCATGAAACACACTAGATTTCGCTATAGATCACAACAGGTGAAATTCTGGTGCCAAAGAAATCCTGCTATCTAGCACCCCTCAACAGGGCCAGCCTTTTGACCATATTGGTAGATTTTGTGTGATTGCAAATGACTCTAGTACTAGTACTGCTTTTCAGGACAAACACCTATAGAACTCTCTAGAAGTTTTAACAGTTATGCTCACAAAATCAAGGTTGTGCAAGAAATGGCACAGTGAATACGAATGCACATTTACATTTATACCATTTCACAAGCAGAGATTTTGGAAGAACACCTTTTTTTCTGAACTTGCACATTGATATCAAAATTGATGAGGTTTCTGACACTAATAGATTTCTGAAAAAATGTAATTGCAATTAGGTAAACTTTGAAGACAGTTTTAAAAATAATTTTTCCATTTAGTTAGAAAATCATGACCTAGGTCATGAATTGATAATATGTTTCATTCTAGAGGTTTTATACATGACGTGTCTCTAATTATGTAAAATATTTTCCTTTCTTGAAAATGAGGAAATACACATACTATGTATAGACAAATTGATTTCTCAAATGAGCAGCCCAATTTCGTCAACACTGTAAGCTGGTCAAAACTCAGTAATTACAGGGACACTGCTCAAATTTACAGAAATTGAATATTTGGTCCATTATTTTTAGATTCAGGTTGAGCAGCACATATGCACAGCACTGTGATCAGGTCACTAGTTACACAGCTTCCAACAATAACTGAAGTTTGTGAGCTTAGCTTCTTATGCACCAGATCAAATGCTGACTGCATCAAAGTTGAATGGATAGTTATAAACTGATACTATTCATACCTCTGCTCTAGCAAAGTCTTACCACACTAAGTAACCATAATCAAGTCTTATTAGTTAGCTAACAGTTACCATCACACACACACAAAAAGAGAATATCGGATACATTCCATAGGTTATGAACTAAGGCCCTCATATTACAGTGCACAGAAAATTGATAATAAATGGCAATCATGGAAGTTCTTCCATTTAAGGTTTCACCTAGCTTCCTATGAGACAAAAACAAGCCTTTTTCAATTGAACTGATTCACACTGTTCTTAATTAAATTTTGCAGATAAAACTTCAGAAAAATTGAAGTTTTTGACAGAAATTGCTTCAAGAGTATTTAAAACTAATCTACTAAAATTCAAGACTGAATATTGATTTTGCTTAGCAAATAAGAGCACTGCATTCTTTTCACAGAATCACAGAACCCCCGCGTTGGAAGGGACTCACGAAAATGATCAGGTCCAATTGCGGTCCTGCATGGGACAGTCCCAATAGACACACCAGGTGCATGAGAGCATTGTCAAACAGCTCCTTGAACTCAGGAAGGTTTGGTGCTGTGACCACTTCCATGGAGAGCCTGTGCAGTGTCTGGCAACACTGTGGGTGAAGAACCTTCTCTTAATATCCAGTCTAAATCATCCCTGACACAGCTTCATGCTGTTCCCTCAGGTCCTGTTACGTCACCAGAGAGAGAAGGGTTCTGGAATTTTATTGTAGATGTATGTGCATTTCAGCAAGTAGAAAATAGATATCTATTTATCTTAATCTTGATTCTTATTTAATTAGTTTCATTTGGTAATTACTTTTAATTGCTCTTAATTTTTAGAACTTAATTCTCAGTGAAATAACTACCAGGAGAATAAGAAAAGAGATAAACATTTCAAATATCAGCACTGTTAATACTGAGTTCAGCCTTTTTGGATGGTAAGATACAGGAGATAGAGGGCAGAGATGGTTTGCAGCAATAGAAGGAATTGTATCATGTTTTTATACATTCAGTAAACATAGGTCTGATTCTACAGCATAAAAAATTTACACCAAAGTGGAAATTCTCACAGACTGTAGTGCAAGTATTCCCTGTGAAGTGATGCCAAGTACATATCTATGTGTCCTTATGTAACAAATCTCTCTGTGTGTTGAGTGCAATTCTTCATAACACTTCATCAAGCCTCTGTGTTTCAAAGATCCTCATAAATATCCAGGCTGCAATGGTAGTGGGCCTTAAGTTTCTTCATTTATTGACTGATCTTATCAATTTCTTTAATGTCTGACAGTCTGTTTTTCCTCTCTGTAATCTTGGTAGAAATAGAGAAAAATTCCAGTGAAACAAGGCTAATGAATGGATAAACAAGGATGAAGGGAAATTACATCACAAACTAAGGTACTTTTTCAAAGTGAACTTATTTGAAGTTACAACTACTATTACATACACATGCATGAAATAAAACTTCTCAGGGTAGGAATAACGCTTTGGACATGATGTGCTAGCCCATTATTAAGAATATAATAATTAATCAGAAAATAGTAATAATGGAGTTTACTCCCCAACCCACTCCAAAAGAACGAAGAAGGAAATATTACATGAGCTTTCACTCATTCTTTCCCTATACTTCACTATACTAAAGAGATTGATTTTTTGTCATATATCCATTTGTCAGCATTGTTTAGTATTTGTAGAACATTTAGCTCTTTTGTAAAATAGGATCTGGCTTCGTTATATCCAACAAAACCAGATACGATATTCTTTCACCAAGAATATTTATAATCTTAATATTCCTCCCTTAGATGTTTACAGTCTAAGATAAGGCATGACAGCTGATTGCGGACAGACTTAACAACAATACATTTAAAATGTGAGAGAGTTTTAGCCAGCAGGAATGGCATTACAATCAACCTTGCTAACTTGCTATCAATTGTTGAGTTTTTAGCAGAGAAAAAGACAACTGAAGGGAAGATTAGGAAGTCTTTTTGTGGATAACTATGGAAAACTAAATTCTTCCTTATCTTTCTGAATAGCCTGCAAAGCAGGTTCATGCAAACCTGTAAAACAGCTTCCAAAATGAAAACATGTAGGAAGTCACTATCTCTGCACTCCAGGTTTGGAATCCTCAGGGCTGTCAGAGAAGAATGTTCATCAGCTTGTCTCACAAGAAAGTCTGTGCTGCAGACTCACAGGTATTAAAATTACAAGAAATTTACTGAAGGATAACCCGTGATCTCATTTATTACAAGAACATTTCAGCAGAATGAGAAATTAAGAACTTAACAGTATATAAATTGTATGTCTCCAAGTTACAACCACAAACCCAAAATACTTCCGGAATCAGGCAACTGACTCCAATTTCACATTTTAAGGTAGAACTACTCTTTTATTTTCCATTTTGCCCACTGAGTGTAATAGGGATGTTGTGTGTGTCTTGTTTCAGTTTGGGAAATATGGCATCACAGCCAGCTGATACCCAAAATGATCAGCCTTATATCAAAACCCGAGACTGGGTTGTTCAGCCTGGAGAAGGTTCTGGGGAGCTCTTATAGCAACCTTCCAGTACCTAAAGTGACCTTAAAGACAGATGGAGAAGGACTTTTCAAAAGGGCCTGTAGTGACAGGACAAGGGCCAAAGATTTTGCACAGAAACTGGGTAAATTTAAATCGGACCACAAGGGTGGTGAGACACTGGATCCATCCCTGGACGTATTCAAGGCCAGGTTGGATGTGGCTTTGAGCAAACTGGTCTACTGAAAAGTATTACTACCCATTGCAAAGGTGTCTGAACTATATGTCCTTCAAAGTCCCTTCAAACCTTAACCATTTTATGATTCTTATTTGCTAGTAAGTTTCTCTTGCACACTCATCATTCAGATCATTCAGGTTCTGTTTTCCAGTGGAATAAAGATAACAGCATAGCCACTAACTAAAACTGCAGTTGACATCTTACCACAATCAAGATTTCAGTTCTTTTGCTCTACAGTATCAAACTATTGCAATACGTAATGAAACATTTACATTCTGAAACTGAAAAAGAGATACAAGCAAGCTAAGCTACATAATGATAAATGCCATCGGTTTCATGAATTTGCATTTTTGTACTCGGGTCAAGGTAGCATTGCATCCAGACAGACTGGTATGATTCTGAACTTCAGGGGTTTCGTACTGAAATTGTACTATTTGAAAGATCCCGCAAGTGGTTATTTTCAAGTTTAAAAATGACTATCATTGAACCTCCTTCACTCCTAAAAAGCTCATGGCCCATGTCAAATATTTAAGTTGCAGTTAAATTGTAGTGGCAAAAATTATCTTGTTCATGAAGATATTACATATTCCAAAAAGATCCACTTATGTAACAAATATGTGGTCAGAGTCATGGGTTGACCCTGGTTGGGCACCAGATGCAGATCAAAATTGCTATGTCACTCCCCTACTCAGGCTGTATAGGGGAGAGAAAATGCAACAAAAGACACATGGGTCAAGATAAGGACAGGGAGATCGTTCACCAGTTATTGTCACAGACTTGATTTGGGGAAATTAATTTAATGTATTGCCAGTTAAATTAGAGCAGGGTAATGAGAAATAAATTCAAATCTTAGAAACACTTTTCCCCCACTGCTCCCTTATTCCTGCATTCAACTTCACTGCTGTCTTTCTCTATCCCCTGCCCCTGAGCAGTCCAGAGGGATGGGGAATGGGAAATGTGGTCAGTTCATCACACCTTGTCCCTACCACTCCTTCCCTCTCACACTATTCCCTTGCTCCAGCATGGGATCCCTCCCACAGAAGACAGTCCTTCATGAACTTTTTCAACATGAGTCCTTCCCACAGAGCACAGTCCTTCAGGAACAGATTACTTCAACATGAGTCCCCCATGAGGTCACAAATCCCATCAGCACAGGATTCTCACAGATCGTCTTCAGGCACATCCATTTGCTCTGTTATGGGGTCCTGCATAGGCTGCAGAAGGGTATCTTCTTCACCATGGGCTACAGCAGTACAGCCTGCATCACCATGTTCTTCACCACAGGCTTCAGGGAAATCTGCTCCAGTGCATGGAGCACCTTCCGCCCCTCTTTCCCCACTGGCCCTTGTTTCTACAGGGCTGTTTCTCTCACACTCTCACTCTTCACTTCTGGCTGCTGTTACAGTGCAAATCTGATCCTCTCATATATTCTCACTTGTCGCATCTCCGGCTGCAATTGCCCCAGCACAGAACCTTCTTTCCCTTTTTAAATCTGTCACCACAGAAGCACTTCCACCATTACTGATGAGCTTGACCTTGGCCACAGCAGGTCCATCTTGGTACCATCTGGCATAGGTTCAGTTGGACATGAGGGGAACTTTTAACAGCTTCTCAGAGAAGACACTTCCGTGGGCCACCACTGCCAAAAACTTTGAATCCAAACTTCATACTAATACTTACTACTTGTCTGCTTGACACCCTGCCTGATGTCTTCAAACTCTACTGCCATCTTTCAAGGGCTTCCTAAGCTTTTAATTCCACAATTCCCTGATTCATTCAATGTACAACTTCAATAAAGAATGAAAGGTGCAAAGGACTTACAGAAAAGAGTCTGGGCCTGAAGCCTGGCAGACAGCCAGAGAACGAAAGTCAGTGTTATTATTATATTATCTTGCACCCATAAGGGGAAAATAGGAAGTTACAGTAATATCTTTAATTCTAGCATTTCCTATCACGTGTAAACACAGAACCTTCACAAAATTGTTGGGGTTTTTTTATTTTCTTTTTTTCTCTACTAGAAAAAGGAATTCTAAAGTATCATATATATTTTTACTAATTCAAAATCATCCACACAGTTTTGCTAATGTGCAGAACTGGCAGCATAATGCAGTTTATATAGTCACTAAAGTTGGTACGTCTGCCTGAAAACAGAAGACAGTCAACCATTGTTTCACTCAACTTAGAGACTACTGTAAAGTAAATAAATCCTCAATCTTATGAAACCTAGATTTATTTCCAGTCTATGAAGAACAAAGTTTTCATCACTTTTCTTCCCTTTGGTTTCTCCTTCCGCAGCTTAAGTTATTACCTTACTATGTCTACCAGAGCTGTATCTCTTTAACAGTACTGAGCTCTTGCTTCTCATTTTGTCTTGTTTCTAAATCATATAAATTCTGCTGACCATTTCCCCACTCCTGTATCTTGCTATTAACTATTCCTTCCTCCTTTCCACAATTCTAGTGTATTCCTGTAGGTTCATATTTTTTTTTAATATTAAATGACAATTAAAAACTGTTTTCATTTTTAAACTATTTGATAAAACATTTAGCTTCAAATTCATTCTGCTGTTAGTACTTTTATATTCATATGTAGTATCAAAAAATTAGCTTTCTGGAACAATCATTTCTATAAACTGATATATATACCTCATTTTTATTTTTTTTTAAGTGTCACTCTTCTTTCTATTTTCTCAAAGGAATAATGGTCTCTACTTAACACTATGACACAAATAAAAATGCATAAAGGAAAATTTCCAGGCATTGTAAGCAACAGAGATGCCAGCTATGCAATTAGGTAGCCAAGCCAGGCAAACTGTCCCCACCATGTATTTTGCTTTTAATTGTTACATTCTTACCTATCTTATTCCACTAACTTTAGGCTGTAATGGTGAGAGTACACCAGACAGAGGCACAGGTGACAAGTTCCTTTTTTTTCTTTACTATTAATACAACAGTAGTTGAGTATTTAACAACAATTATTTCAACAGCTACTCCAGTTCACTGTTGCATATTTGAAAATGATGCAAGGTAACACCAATGGATATCTGTTTCATTGACATTCACAGCAAACAATGAAAGCCTAATGGCTTTCCTTTTTTCAAGTAAGTCTGAGTCAAAAAGTTCCATGTAAACAGAAGTAAAATAATATGCTGGGTTATATATTTTAAGATTCAACTGCTGTATGGCAAACAGCCTGAATGCCTCTGCCTGCATAGCATGCAACATTTTCCTGTTCAGCTCCAGCAAGAGCTTAGGCACAAACTTCAAGCTACAAAATACAAGGAGCAGGATGGACACCAGTCTTGAATACCTACTGATAATTTCAAGTAAGGGGCAGATATCAGACACAGAAGTCTTGCCCAGGCACAGCTTGTTGGGCTCTCAGTAATATGCCCTTTTGTATGGTCTTTCTTCTTCCACACAAGGATACCTAACATGACCAGAAAGAATGAAGAAGGATGAGGCTGACACTTCTTCAACAGGGGAAGACAACTCCTTGCAACAGTCACCCATTTTTCAGCTTCAAAAGAAGTTTGAAGTCCAGTTAAAAGTTAAAAAGTTTTCACAGACATCTTGGTCATTAGTTCACTACAAAACTGAAGTAAATGTTAATGTGTAAAATATGCAAAATACACTTCATTAAGACATCATATATTTACACTTTTACAACTAGGAGTATAGGCAACGAGAAATCACCTTTCTACTCTCCCGTGCTTGTACTTAACTCCTTAAAATGAAACTTATGATATAACTTGCAAAATAGAAAAATTTGTAGCATTTTATTTTTCTGAGGAAAGAGCATATCATTCACAAATTATCACTTAACATTTTCAGATACATTTCACTTTTTTTCTCACATGGAAGGAACTGATTTTCAAAAAAGCTAAACCTAGCATAATTTCTACTAAGTACAGTGAGCTACAGACACTAGAAATTATCTCATCCCAAGACAGTTACTCACAAATCAGTAACAGTAATAGTAGTAGTAGTAGCTATATTATTATTGTTATTATTTTACAGGCAAATTAAACACTGACTGAAATTATTATCTTTCTAATAAGATGGTACAGCCTTTAAAGAAGCCCCACATTTTTTTGCAAATACATATAAAGTGTTTCTTATTTTCAGCTGTACTTTCAACAGAATCAATTCCTTGCTACAGGCTCTGAAGAAAACAAGTTTGTACCACATCTTCCTTCTGTGTCTCTCAGTTCTAGTAATTTCACAAAGCTCGTAAATGTATCATTACAAAAACCTTTGAAGTCTTTCATTATGAAGTTTCTTGTAGGTTTTATGATTTTACTGAGGTCCTTTCAATGAAGCTTGAAAAATAATTTTTATTAGAATGTGGACCCTATAATTAATCTCCATGAGATTCAAGTAGTTTATGTAATTGACTTTTCATTAAACTTTTCATCATCTGTCACCAAAGCCATAATTACAGTGAAAACTAATCTGAGTTGCACACTAATTCCCAAAAAAGCATTTAGCATTACATACGGGTGTTCATCATATTTCAACTGCAAAAATCAAAATTTCAAAGATATTTGTTTTAATATTTTTTTTCTCGACATCCAGTTTTGTAACCTGATCGTCTGTTTTCGGTTCAGTCATTGAAACTAATATTTCTTATAATCCTGCCCAGAAAGTCCTAACTGAAGTGTATCTTATTACAGACTTAAAAAAAACCACGTATTTAAGAGACAATAAAACCTTTAAACTTCAATTAATTGATAAATCCCATTTGAAAAAAAATCTAAGCAACAATCTTGATTAAACATTGTTCCTTAGCTTCAGTATGTGTTCTACTAGGGCTCTGTTATTGGTAGAAAATATTTATTGTTTTTTTATTTCAAAGCTTCTAGATCTTTAAATTAGGAATTCAAATGCAACTTCCATGACTACCAAGGATATTTAACAGGTCACAATTTACAGTGCCTGAATTTGTTATGTTGAAATTAATTTATTAGGAACCCTTTTCAGAAAAGAACTTTTATGTTTGTATAATCCCCCAGTTCCAGTTCACTTAACTTAAAAGATGGCCTGCATTTGAGTTACTGTTTTTTCAGAAATTTCAGTGATTTTCACAGAACATGAAAAATAGTACAGAAAGCCTTATGTACACCAGTCTTTCTTTCTGTGACTTTAATAATTTTTAGTTTTTAGAAGATGGGAAATAGTAATAACATTTTTTGAACATGCAACTTCTAAAATAACACATAGGGAAGCCAAATACCTTTCTTTTTCACATCGTCTCCCATAAAATGTAGCAACAGAAACAGTTCCCCTTATGCGCAGCAACAATGAATTGTAAAACCTCTAGCCTTATTTAATACGGGTGGCACAATATTTGTTTTCCTTTCTGTCAGTACTTATTTGGTTGAATCATAAAAGGAATACTTGATTTAAAAAGTGTTCCGCTGCCCGTTCTCATAAATTTAAAAAGCATTGATAAATAAGTATTTCTTTTTAACCCAAGGTCAGAAGAAGTTGATAGACACTGAAATACAGGTACTAGATAGCTCAATCCAGAATTTTTAATGCATTTTCCAGGAACTACTGCAAAAATAAATAAATAAAGCATCAGGCGAAATACATGTTTGTGACAGAAATTATTAGCCATGTAAATGTGCAGAAGGGTCTAGACTCTGAACCTCTCACTTTAGTCAAATCAAAACTTTTTTCTTTACGTAGCTTCACCAATTATAATTCATCTCTCTGTGCACAATGCAATTCTGCATTAGTAGCAACAGCTCATCTGCTTCTGTAATTCTGCCCAAAATCACCATGATTATTAAGGAAAGTGAAAATCACGTGTTAAATGTGACCTTTAAGACATGAAGCCATGCTCTAGCTTCAGTTACAACCTGTGCTGTGTTACTCCCCAACTGCATTTACTTAAAGCTGCAGAGCTTATTGCTTCATGGGAGAATGACAGTCTGCTATATGTTTCAAAGTTAAGCCTGAGTGTTTCAAAATGTGATTAAATGCTATGCAGAAATTAGTAAAAATGCAGATCCTATGACTACTGTTGTGAACCTAAAACTCTACTCCACTCCTCTGCTTGTGAAATCAAACTTGTAATAAGCCTATAAGCTATGTATAATTTAGAGATGGCATTTCTTAACATCCAATTAGAACTACAATAAAACCATTAATAGTTCTTTAATAATAGCACTTAGCTTATTAAAACATGTAAAAGGTTTGACTCCCTTGGGCCACTTTTACATGCTGCACATTTAGAGATGAGAAAACAATACATACTTGGAAAAGAACAACACCTAGTTCAAAATGTACACCATCATGTTGGTCCCTATTTTATTTCTACAGTTCAGACACATGACAAACTCCATTTTAAGGAGTGAAAAGTTTGTATTACAGACGGATGGAATGTTGTTCAACTTTAGCTGTAAATTCACCACTAGTCCGGGACATAAAACTCCACTGCTATTACCACCTATTAATAAACAAAAATAATTCTCACTGAAGATATGCAAGTGCCTAGTTGAAATAGATAAAAGACAATTCCACTTTTTTCCGGTTGATGGCCATTAGACACACTTTTGCACTTTGAAAAATGATTAGCATATAATGAAAAGTAAAAAACCCAAAGAAACACACAGGAGGCAACTTTGCAAATGAAACCAAGTTAATTTACTGAATTTTGAAATAGTCTGTTCTATTTACACTGTAGCTATAGACACTCCAATATACACATATCTGCATTATAAAATAAAGATAGAATAATTAATCTGCAACTTGCTGACCTAGACAACCGTTGGCATGCACAGAAAATGACAGTGTGTCCTTTCTCTAGATGATAAATTCAAGTACAGCCACATAAGCAGGAATTGAACATTACAAATGTCTCATAGCTGCTGACAGTTACCTGTATAAAATCATTGGATCATTCTAGTATGTCACTTAATATAATATATTTCTGTGAAGAAACCAACTATCTTCATTAGCAATTTCTGACACCTATGTAACCAGAGGTGAACTAAAATTTAACTGGAATCAATTTTTGCAGAACACATTCCTGAGGCATTGAAATAATCTAAGCTTGAAATATCACATTTCAATCAGAAGCATTATTAACCCTACCATAATATAATGACAGTAGCAGTCATCATGATGTAATAAAGAACACACAGGCAAAATTAATTTTCTATGCTGGTAGACTTCAGGAACAAAACATTAGTGCTTAATGGTCTTAAACAAAAATTACTTTTGGAATTTTGATGTAAGCTTAAAGGAGTTGTAATGAAAAAAAGAAATAATTTCCTTTCAAAAGGTAAGCTTTGGTGTGGGTATTAGGGGAATAAAGCTGTATGTCTGTGTATCATCATATTTTTAGCCAAAAAACACATCTCCCACTGTCTGCAGCTGTGCAGGTTCTCTCACAGCAAGCTTTGTGGCATGGAAAGGTTCAGATAGGATTTCTAAAGGTTCCATCACATTGTTCAACAGTGAATCACTATCGAATCATCAAGGTTGGGAGACATGCTTAAGATCATCCAGTCCATCTGTTGATCATCCAGTCCAAATATCTTATTTAGCAAGTAAATTTGATTTCAGATAAAATGTAGCAAGAACGTCAATCTTGATTTAGCTTCAGAAGAAAAAATACTCTTACTACACCAAATACATTTTAAGATTTTTCCAACTGATACAATCAAATTAACTGCAGTTCAAGTAAAAACTCACTGACTACCTCTGTTTTGGCGTGCTATTTTAATGCAGTATCTTCACCACTTATTTCCTGTAGAATATCTTGATTCAATCATTACTATCACTAGTGGGTTTTGCTGGGTTTTTTTACTTGTGTTTTTTTTGGGTGTTTTTCTTGTTGTTTTTTTTTAATTTTGTTTTCACATTTTTCACCACTGGAGAGAAAAGAAGAAATTATAATAAATTTACTGAAAATAAAGACAGAGTGAGAATGCCTATTCAAATAGAAACACACAGCAACTTCTTGCTACTGTACATTGCTGCTGTGAGTATTCACAGCTGTAATTTCCATTGAAAAAACACAGACTGCCATTGTGCTACACAGAATAACGTGATTTCTGTGAAAATGTTAGTTCATACTGATTCATGATAACATTACTTTATTACTGCCTGATAACAGGAATTAGCTTTCAACACTTCTGTGATCAAGCCCTAATGTTTTATTGTACGCAACACTTAATTGATTTGCGTTTTACTTTAAAACATTCAGGATGAAGTAAGAATGAAGCAAATTCAGCACTCCATCAGAATTAAAAATAATAAAAAGATACTATCAAAAATGTGATTTTAATGAAGAGCACTTGAGCCCAGTAGAATCAATACTGTGTATGTAATATCACAGGCCCATAAATGAAAATATGAACATCATTTTAGAAGTGGAATCTACTGTCACTTTTAAACCTTTGTATGCAATCTTTATACAAGGCACTGCATTTTCAAGTAAGTTAGTTGACCTGCCTGAGAATAAATAAACATAATCTGAAGAATAAATAGTCACGGCCAATATGAAATATAATTTTTTATATATATACACACACACACACACACACACACACACATATATATATATATATATATAAAAAGAAAGAGAGCACAGTAACATTATGAAGCTACCCCTCATGGGAATCCGGCTTCATTACAATTATCGTGTCTGCCTCAGTCCCTGTTGTGCTCTCCTTTCATGCATACCTTGCTTTCCTTGCTCACTGCATTAATCACTGTCCACAGCTGGTATGATTTAGTTGTGGTTCTGTTAAGAATATCATACGCTGTTCAAAATTCAAGAAATAAAAGAGTATTTATGAATCAGCTGGAGTTTAATAACAGTACAAATCTCTGCCAAGTCTTAGGCTTAAATTCCAATATGAAAAAATATGTAAATTACATAATTCCATATACTATATATGTCATTTTTGAAAGATACCTGTTAAAAATAATTGCACTGTTGAACTTACAGTGGTCATCAGTGAAACTTTACACATTTAGGTAAAAATGGTATTTTAATATTTTACAAAAAAATCTCTATCTTTATTTTCTAATTAAATTTCACTATTACTATGCATGACTAAATGGACCTTGATAACTTCTAATGCAATTTGTCATAGAAGAGCCATTAGGTTCTGCAGTAAGAAGTCAAATGATGCTTTATTTCCTTAGCTTCTGTATGTCTTCACCTGGCTGCTTATTTAATTTTTTAAAAAGTTAAGAAATTTGCAAGTGAAGCCTGCAAGAATACATAAGCTTCTCCCTGCAAATCCCACAACCTTCATATGTAAACCCATATACAACTAGAACTGTCTCCAAGATCTCCTTCCCCTCTTTTTGTAATCTCTCTCATATACATAGACAGAACCATGCACAGGTCAAAAATTTCAACAGCGCTCTTCAGCGTATAACAACTCAAAAAAACACACCCATTTATAGACAGTACAAAAATATCCTCATCTAAGAGAAATATATATGGAGGTATATAGAGTGATTTTATTTTGAAAAAAAAATTTAATTATTAATGAATCAACTTTTTCTTACTCTTAAGAGTCCTATGAGTTTTCCTTGCTATGGATCTAAGACGGCCACTTATATAGGAAGACTGAACCTTGTATTCTAGCAATTAAGAAAACTCTTTTCATATACATACACGAAGAGCATTTTATCAGTGAAGTGCTACAATGCATTACAGGAAGATGTTATTATTCTGGTCAGAATTTTTGTTTTCTATGACTCTGTCTTCATTATCACCTGCAAATATAACACCAGAGCCACTAAGGTAATGCAAGCAGACAAGATTTCTCAATGAAAAAATTGATCCTTTTTTTCCTAGGAACAGGAAACAGGCTTTCAATGATCTACATTCTCACATCAAATTTCAACTAACACATAATGTAATCAATACAGTGATAAAACATGCTTAGTTCTTATGTTTAACCACAGTAATTTTCATCAAAAGAATAATCAAGCTTCATGTTCCCCTTCAAAAATATAGTCTACATAGTCATTACTTCTTAAGTAGCACAACAGCTGTTTTAGGGATCTTGTTTTTTTTTTAATGTAATTCAAACAATATACACTCTCATGATGAGACCCAGAAGAAGTATTATCTTTATGCCTTTTTGGTATATCATCCAACAGTGTCACACTCTACTTCCTATAAACACATGAATTTATTTTTAAGGCACAGTCAGTGTTAGCAATACAGAGACTCCAGGCCATACACACTGTGGGTCCATCAGTCCTGTATTACACTTATGGTCTCTGTTAGTCAGCATGGGGGCAACCTAATAGACTCCATCTCCTCTCCCACCACTCAAATTCTGCTATCTAACATCTCAGTGCCTCACACTCATGAACAAGGCTCATTAGTCTTCTCCATCCCACAACTATAAGTACTGGCAACCTACCATCTCAGCACACTCAACACTGACTATTGGAAAGCTCATCAGACTCACCAACACAGCCTAACAAAACATACCTTTATGATGATGTAATGAAGGTGATTAAAAAAGTCATGGAAAGCTCTTCAGTCACTACTTTCTTCTTCAGATTTAAACCGAACAAATGCTTACCAGACAAACCTTAGTCTTTGTTAAAAGGAAGGGTTCTTTCACTGAACCTGTTCTGACCTGGGAACTGCACACAGATACACTAAGCAGTGGTAATCATTATTTATCTTGCCACTGCAAAATCTCTCATATGCACATACATACATACATATATACATACAGTCGCAGAATTAGTGTCTTACAGGAAAAAAAAAGGGGGGCGGGGGGATGAGGAGGGAATAATTTATAAAAACATACTAATAGGAGAAAACTGTTCACTGTCACCGGAATATATTAACCTCTCTCTCAGTCAGTCAACTCTGTGTTGCCAGTCCATACACTCCATAAAAAAACAGGTAGTAAACTCTCCTCTTACTTTTGTTGAGTTGAATGCTAAGTAACTTCATCTTCATATATGTGAAGATCTAACCCAACTAACACTCTGAAATGTAACAAAAAACTTTCAAGCAGTTTACCCAGATCCTAAAACCAGCAAATATTGTCTCCTTCACACCAAAAAGCTATTTGCAAGCCCTTCACCCATAATTTGTTTCCAAACTTCACCATCTTTAAGAAGTGATTAAACAGACTGTCCCTGAAAGAATTCATTACCTAACACAGACCACACTGAAAAGAAAAAAAGAAATCAATGATGCAACAGCTTTTCCTGATAGTTCTTCCCACGTCCCAGTTCGGAATGAAAAATTAAGAATTCATTTAATCCTTAATTGCTTATGATAAAGATTTTTGGATGAGAAGGTCCATTATTCACACCCAGTGTCTGGGCATAGATAAGACAGTGACCATTACTAGTTACTTACATAACTACATAATTACATAGTAACATACACTATGTTCCTAGTGACCACTCTGCTAGAACTACGATGGTTTTCTTACATGTGAGGCATTTTGAAACAATGGAATAAATTTGCAGTTGCTTTGCTGTTGATCACAGAATCACATGAGTTCTTCTCATGACAGAAGTTCCTGACCTTACTGTTCCTCTTACAATGCCCAAAGCTTTACCTGGCATTTTCTAGCAAAATATTACTGCTCTTTAGAAGTATGGGCTTTTTCTACATCCCACCAAAAGACACTACCCATTGCACCAGCAATACTACTGGAGTTGAGCAGTCAGTGTTAAAATGTAGGTAACTTCAATAAGGATGTGTGATGCCTTGAGGTGGAAACACAACTAGCTACAAAGTTCTTCTGCCCAAAGAAAAATTACTATACACTAGTTGAGAAAGGATATGAAACTTCATCATCAGGAGTGTATGAGTATGTATTAGAGTTTCAAAACCTAAGTGGAAATTCCTTCCAAAAAGCTTGGAGCCAATGCCTTAGTGTGGTAAAGATGTTTAACAAAAGACACAAAGGATATGCACATCCTGATGTTATCTGCTTTAGCCAGCCTTTTGTTTGGATCTCTTCCCAGGCTGAGACCAGCACGGGTTGGGGGAAGCGGTTGGGGTTTCTGGTTTTCTGCGCAAGTCAGGAGCTCAGCTCTCGGCGGAGCGAGGAGGACGGAACACACACACTCTGATCCGGGCATCACTGGATACTGGATTGTGTTCTTTTTTCCCTTCTCCAACTCGACCATTTTCATCCATGAGTGATTATAAACACCACAAAGATTACCGTGAGGAAAAAGGAGGGAGAAC
>WBMV01009266.1:0-134476 GCA_013396655.1 Campylorhamphus procurvoides
GGGTAGGAGTACTGGGGGGCTTGGGATTGGGACAGGGCAGGAGAGCATGAGAAGGTGAATTTGGGCAGGGTAGGAGCAACTGGGGTTTGAGATTGGGGCAGGGAAGGAGGATGTGGGATGGTGGGATTTGTGTAGGACAGGAGAGTATGGNAGGGCATGGGGAGGTGGGATCTGGGCAGTCCTGGGACCCATGGGGAGGGGGTTTGTAGGGGAAGGCCATGGGGTATCAGTGTGGAGGTGTGGGTTGGGCAGCTGTGGGGTGGGAGCCTGTCAGGCAGTGCCAGGGGCTGGGGGTGCTTGGCAGGGGAGGGTCAGAGAGGTGAGGGCTGTGGGGAGTTCAGGAGGGCACAAGGAGGTGAGATTTGGCCAGGTCTGTAGGGAGAGACCATGGGGAAGGGATCTGTGACAGGGAGGGGTGGGCATGGGGGGATCAGGCTGTGGGGCAGTGCAGGAGTAGCTGGAGAAATTGGGCTGTGGGGCCGCGTAGGGAGATGGGCTGTGGGTCAGCAGGTGTGAGGTGTGGGAGATACCAGCCTTTGGGCTATTGCTGGGACCTGTGGAGAAGATGAAGAGGTGCTGGGCTGTGGAGCAGGACAGAGAACTGAGAGCATGTGGGTTAAGCCATGGGGAAGCTGTTATAAAGGGTCCCTGCTGCCAGGCAGGGCTGTGGGGTAGTGGGTATGGGCAAGGAGTTGGGATCCTGGGACTGGAGTTGGAGGAAACAAAGCTCTGTGGCAGTAGGTCTGGAGCATGGGGACATGGGACTGCTGCCCCTCTGTCGCTGACTACAGTGTGCAGGGTGTTAGGGTGCAGTGTAGAGGAGGGGGAGATAGGACTGTTGTCCCTGCTGTTGTGCCTGTAGTGTTCTGGATCTAAGGGGGAGAAGGGACAGCCAGCCCCCTTGCTATGTGGGATGTGTGGATGGGAGAACGTGGTGCTGCCTCTGAGGTGTCCTGGCTCATCTTTGGGCCAAGATCTGTGTTCTGGGTGCAATGCTGAGGAGGGTGTGGGGGCCCACTGCAGGTGGGGATGTGTGTGTAGGGTTCATGGTTCTGGCACGAGGGGCAGTGCTGAGGCTGGAGAGTGAAAGGTTTGGATTCCCTACTCCAGGGGGAAGGAGAGATGTGACTGGAAGCATTATTGGTGGGGCTGGAGTGCTCTGGGTTGGGAATATGTGTGTAAGGGGATGGTGGTTTGTGGGGCTGGAGATGTGTTTGTGCAAGGGCAGGCGTGCAGCTTAAGGGCTGGGGAGGCACAGATACTGTGCTGTGTGGGGTCAGGGATGACATGGAGCTGTGGTGCCTGATGTCAGGAATGCACATGTATTCCTGAGGTATCAGGGAAGCATGAGGCCGGATACCTGAGGCTGGGGATGTGTGTGAACAGTGGGGAAATGATGGTACTGTGGGGCTGGGAACGTGTATGGGGAACGTGGGAAGGCAGGGATGCACTCGAGTGGTTTGGGGGAGAAAGGAGTTTTAATGCACAGGATGTGGGAGTGTGACAGGGCTACACATGGGATGTGTGGAGTGTGTGTGTGCAGAAGGGGAAGGATGGGGCTAGGGATAATTTAGTGCATGTGTCATGTGCTGTGAGTGTCCTCCTGTGGATTCAATGGAAGAGGTTTGGTTGGATATGTGGGGAACTGGATTTAGCCAATGCTGCTGTTGAGGTGGTAGAGAAAGAGCTGGAAGTAATGGTGGGGGGCAGGATGCCCAAGGCCTCACAGGACACCTCACTTTTTGGGGTGAAAGCATGGAAAAGATGAGTTTATACCCAGTGTGAGAAGAGAAAGAGGGGTCTGGTGTCAGTGCAAGGACTGGTGGCTGGGCCACACAGGAGTGTGGAATGTGTGTGGATGAGATGGGAAAGGGTCAGTGAGTACTGCTGAGTCTGGGAGTGCAACAGAGGTGCCGTCGTGTGTCCACTGGGCTTTTCGGTCCTTGCAGAGCCTGCACTGGAGGTACTGAGGGGTTGGATGTCCTGCTGGTACCTGCAGAACATGGGCTGGGGGAAGATGGGTTGCCCAGTTGCTTGCTGGGTCAGTACTGCTGCCAGTGGGAATGAGAGAGTGGTAGGGATCTCCTGGGTGTGGGAATGTCAGGAAGGAGAGGTACTGGTGGGTCAGGGAGGGGGTGTGGAGATGGCAGTCTGTGGGGAAAGGGATGCTTTCCGGGTTGCTGCCAGGTCTGAACACAGGGAATGTTGTGGTGAATGAGGAGCAAGGCTCAGGCTGATAGTGTGGTTGGAGGGTCATGAGTCTGCATGTGGAGGCCTCTGTTATGCTGTGTGTGGGGCAGGGAGAGTGTAACGTGGCAGTGATGTGAGTACAGAGCCAGTGCTCCTGCTGGATCTGTAAGTACTGAGGGAGAGGTGAGTGAACAAGGGTGCCCTGGAGAGGTGGCTGCTTGTACCTCCTGTGTCCAGAGGGACATGTTCCCCCTTCCTTTGGCATGCTGGGGAGCTGTAGGGTTGTTGCTGGGGCTGCTGCTGCTGCTCCATGTCATGGTACTTGTGGAGAGGGAAGTTCTGGAGAGCCTCTGGGGCAGAGGCTGGATCTGCTGCTGTTGGGTCTGGCAGCAGGGAAGGCATTTAGAGGAGTCAGGGTTTGGATAATCAGGATTTGAGGGAGGATAATTGATTGCTCACCTCAAGTGCTGAGTGAGGAGAGGGTGACTCACTGATGGTGGATTTGGGGTTACCGTAGCCACTACCAGTTCTGAGAATGTGCTGGGCACAGCTGGAGATTATGGGAAAGGTAACAGATATGACAGCCATGAAATGCACCAGTGGGAAAGTTTGCCAGGATTTCTATCCCAGTTGTGGGTGCTGTGCTAATGAGGTGTCACAGTTGCAGATGAGAGGAGTATTAGAGGCATGTTGCTGTCAGATCCTGGTGGATTGGATGCAGTCTCAAGATCAGAGGAGCTGTGAGGACTGGATGTGTTGGCTTTCTCTGCAAGAGTGAGTTTGGAGAGTGTGTGGAGCCAGGCTTGCTCAGGAGAGGAGCAATCTTGGCCTGAAGGCGCTGCTGCCTGTGGTCACATCCCTTCTCTGGAGCAGTTCTCCCTGCTGCAGGGATCCCTGGTAAAGCAAAGTGATGAGCTGAATGTGCCTGGTCCTGCTTCTGCTTCAGTATTTCAGGAGTAATTGAAATCAAGTCTGATGCTGCCAGTGTAATCAAGCTTAGGAGGAACTTAGTAGCACTGCTGCAAACTGGATTTTGATTCTGCGTTGAGTAAGTTTCCTTGTACAAGTTTTCCCCAAATTTGAGAGCAAGTTAGTCTAGAAATGATTCTGTGCAATATTGGCCTGTAGCCCTCAGCAGCACAAATGCAGCTGCTGCACCTCTGAAGTTTGTATCTCAATCCAAACAGAAATTATCTGTAAAGTGAGTAAAGAGACAACAGAAAGGATTTGGAAGAATTGAGTTATGGGGTGAAAAAGGAGCTCACCTAGGCTTGGTCAGAGCTGTCCTTTAGCTGATAGGGTTAGTGCAAATGTAGGGGAAGAGCCTTGTGGAAGAGATGAGCTGTTGGGAAGCATTGCCCCCAAGCTCAGCTGCCTCTGCCATAGATGCTGCAGTGTTTCTAAGACTGGGAGGAAAAGATGAAGAGATGGTGAAAATGCCACTTTTTCTTTTTGGTGCTTAAGGATTGGGAAGTGCATAGAGCTGTTATCCCTCTCTTGCTTTGAGTTTGCTCACTGAAAGTGGAGAAAGACATTTTTTCCCCCTCTGTGAATGGAAAATAGTACCACAAGTATTACAGTCTTTTTGTTTGGTGCTTTTTTGTTCTTTTTTATTTTTTCTTGGAGGAGGAGGAGTACGGGAATATGCTGTTTTCATGCCAGTGATGCGGTATTTTTTGTATTACCTCTCTTAAAATGATCCCAGTATTTCTTGCTTTATAAAGGTTTGTAAAAAGACAGCTTAATACTCTGTTGTCATCTCCTTGCTTTTTCAGAATTGTTCCCTTTTGCTTCTAAAATAAGTTACTGTACAAGCCCAGCTCTGGATGAATGAGTTGAATTTTGCCATGGTTTTGCATAAGTCGAATTAATTAAATTCCAATTGTAGCATCTTTATTGTCAGTGTGTTATCTCGGAGTCAAACCAGTGGGGTTTGAGTTAGCAAGGTTGTCAGCTGAGGGACATAATCTTTGTGTTCCAAACTGAATGGATTTACTCTGACGTAGTTGAGACACTGTGGTATCGCTCTGTAAAGCGTGTCATCGCTGCTCACGTGTTTTCTCAGTTGCAGAAGAAAATGATGGTCTCCCAGCTGTGTTAGATCTTTGTTCCAGCTGTTACATCCCATTAGGAGAGCTACATTCAAGATTTTCATTATTTTTCTGCTGTTGTTTCTTTGCATTTGCAGTAGCTGTAGTTGATGGGAGCTTCTGTAGCTGCAAAAGGAAGGCAAAAGGATTTGCAAAGCGGGTTTGAGATGTGTTTGATGCCGTGAAATGCTTCTGAATACTCTGTCGGGGGTGGAGGAAAGGGTGAACTTACAGCAAGAAAAGCAGGGTTTTCCTGCTAAAGTACACCATATTATGCTTCTCAAATTTGTGGAAAGCTTGTAAGAGAAAGCCTATTCAATATGCTGTACGGTTCACACATTTTTTATTCTAAAATTTAAATAAAATATCTGAACACCAGTGCTGGAGTATGTAATTAAGGTATTGAGCTACAGAACAAAGTGGTGTGGTGTGGTTTCTGAGTGCAGAGTTCTGCATTGTTTGTTTTAAGCAGAGGTGAAAAGGGAAAAGTTCCCTGTTATGGGCCATTTGGTCTTGCTCTCACATTCCATGTGGTTTGAGAGAGGTGGTGGCAGGGCTGGTGCTTTGGGTTATCTCCTGGATTTTCTTTTCTATGTTGGAGTTTTTTATGCTGAGGAACTGTCCAGTGAAGACAGACCAGTATCTGCTTTGCTTGCTATGAATTTAGCTAATGCAGCCTGGCAGGGAGGTAGTGCTTCATAGACATGCAGAACATGTGGAGTTTTACCTCTCAACACATCCAGGGAGGGAGTTCAGTTTCCAGTATGTTTTGTGGTGGTGCTGTCCATGAGGGTGATGAGGAGGGGAGTTGTAGTTTATGCCCCCACAGCCTGAGTTTTCTGTTATATTGCTCTATAAACCAGTCAGATAGAATCTACTTAACTTCACTGTGAGGGCACCTGGGCATATTTCAGCAGGACAGATTTAGATTATCTGCTGCTAAAACTAGAAATGCAATAACTGGATAATTAACTTTTTTGGAATCTAGAAGTGGGTTTTCCAATACTGTTTCCTTCAATTTTCACTGTTGAGCATATGGTTGGATATACCATGATTTTATTTTTGCATTTTCTGCTGAAATTTGCTTACAGTGAAGAAATAAAGTTTGAAAGTTGGTCTTTGCCTCCTTATTGTTTGACTACTTTTTTGAAGAAGATTATATGTAACCATAGAATCACAGAATATCTCAAGTTAGAAGAGACGCATAAGGATCATTGAGTCCAACTCCCTGCTCCTTGCAGGACTAAATGCTAATTATATAGACATATATACATAATAGAAATAATATTAGTATATTGAAATTAATCTTAGTAATGCAAGTGTGCATTTCTATTTGAAGGCACGTTGTGATCTGGTGAGCACAACATTTTAAGTGAAGGGACAATTACAGATCTTGCAAAATGTTTTGCCAGGATAGAAGTGGCTCCAAATGTGCTTGAATGTCACTGCATTTGTAATTGAAAACTTATAGCAAATTTCTTGCGAGAATGCAAACAGCAGACCAGTGTTTTCATTGGGAATTACCACAGAGGAGAGAACTGACCTGGCAATGGCCAAATTTTCATTTATCTCTTATTAAATGTCAAATTCACTTCATATCTGTTTTTTCATTTCTTCTTTATTTTTTTAGTTATTTCACTCTTACTGCTGTACAATAATGATCTCTATCAGAGTGTTAGATTTTGATGATCAATTTAAAAGTGCTGATTCCCTCTGCTGGTGCTGAATGACTTTGTAATGAGTATCTATCCCAGGCTCATAACATTTGTTATAACAACTGTACTTCTTTATGTCCTAATAGCCTTAAATATTGATATTTTTTAAGCTAATTAACTTCTTATTGGCCACTGATAAAGAAGGTCAACATGATTTTTTGCTTGACATTTATGAGGTTACTGGGAGAAGGAGCAGACTGAGCAGCAGTAGCAGGAAGATGCTTCTGCCTGACTGATAACTACATTAATGGGAACATTTTTCCCCACTTAAGTGCACTCAAGTAAGGCATCCATACTTATTAAATAATCCAGTTTGTATGCTCCTGGCTGGTTTTGTGTTTGCTGGATGGAAGCAGTGTGTTGTCTCCCTGAAACAGTTATCCTGGAGGAACTACTTGGTGTAGATACCTGTGTAGTTAATGTGTGCCAGGGTTGTGTGATGTGCTGGAGCACAAGGAATATGTGATAGAGCCTGTAATTAAAATGCCAAGGAGCCATACCTAATAATTTGCATGTTAAAATAAAATTTTTAAAAATCTCTTTTATAGCAGCCATGAAGGAGAATGCTGAGCTATTTATAATCTGTGTACACGTTGCATGGGTGGTGACTCATTAATTTTTCTCAGAATATTTATTACAGAACTGTAGTTGCTTCCTTTAAGAAACCTGTCATGAAACTGAAAGCTCTTCTGTTCTGTGCTTACTCGCTTGTTAAATTTTCACTGATTCATATGAACTCTGGGCCAGGAAGGAGGAGGTTATGGGGGTGAGTTTGACTAAAGGAAATCAGCTATGCCTGAGACTGAATTTAAGGAAAGGCACTGCAGTGCCTTTGGATGATGTGACCACTGGCCAGCTTGTTTGGTGAAGTTCTCATGACTTCTGCAAAAATAACTAAATTTTAGTAGCTTCTAAAAATTCCTTTCCCTCTTAATCCAAAACCTTGTTTGAAGGGGAGTTCAGTGCACCATCCTTGTTCTGTTTGATTTGGTTTTCCTTGTGGACAGGTAGGTCCATCTGCAGGTGATGGTGAGCAGCAGGTTGAGGGCTGGATGACTTTCCTCCCAAATACTCAGCTCTGCCTGGATTCTCTTTGCCCATTGTTTCTGTGCTGTTCTCTGGGATCCATTTCCATGTGCAGATCCCTCCTCACCTGGTGTTCCCAGGGAATCTGAGGGTTTTGGAAGTGCAGGGACATTCCCACTGCTCTCTGGTGAGCTGTTTTGAGACCAAATTGTCTTAATTTAGCTCTGCTGTGGCCACAACTCTGCCAATTGCAGAGCACAGTTCCCATTCAGAGAGATAAAACAGCTTGAAAACTTGTGAGAGACATATTTGCTCAGTTCACTGTTTGCAGGGGAAGGAAGAGAGTTGTACCTTGCTGGATGAGCTCTTCCCATGTCCTTCCATCTCTTCCCAGTCCTGGATAACAGACAGTATTTAAAGTGCTGTGGTTTAAGGAACAGCAAGAGACTGGAAACCAAAGCTCCGAGGCTGTTTGTGATCTAGCACTGGCTTGCTGTGTGACATTGGATTAATTATTTCACCAGGAGGCTTTAACATCTGAATTTTTAAACTGAGAATAGCACAGATATTTGAAGACTATTGAGATAAGTTCAGTATGCACAGATTCAATTTTTTTTTGGCACCATTTACTTACAGAAAAAAGCCTAAGATTGAATGAAACACTGGGAGACAGTATGCTAACATGTTTGTCAGCATTCCCTTTTATGTGTCTGGCTTCTGCTATTTTAGTCAATTTTATTTTTTTTTGTTAAATCTGAGAAGAGGAATGCTAAACTGTTCAAATAAAAGTGTAAAACCTTTATTTGATGTATCACCTGGAATTACATTTAATGCATTTTTGTGCTGTGTATATTTCCAATTGATAACTGGTTTGATTTTAAATACAGATATGGAGGCAGACCTGAAACTTTTTTTGAATGCTTTTATTACTGAGGGCAGTCTGTCTTGGAAAGAAGGGCTAACTGCTCCACCTTTTCATCCCTCTTGACAGTTGCAGGTTTAAACATTTGTTTTTTTAGCTTTTAATCGGTCTCATGACTTGGCATTGTCTCTTTGGAGGCAAATGTAAACGCTGTAGGAAAACTTAATCTTCTTCAGGGTTTTTTTGGTCACCTTTTGAACCCACTTTCTAAGACACATAATTGTTTCTTGATATGGTGATTAAATATTTCCACACTTCAGCTACACTTAGTAGTTTCTTCTCTGCCATGTGTTCTTAAAAAGAAGCCCATCATAGCATTTATCCATTGTTAGTCATGTCAGTACCCTTTTTTGAAGATTAAAAAGATCACATGCAGATCTAGGAAAAAACCTTTGAAAAATTTTCCCCAAGTTTTTCTCTTTATCTGTTTGTCAAACTTGTATCTGTTAAGTCTTGGTACCTTTAAAATGGTTCAGTAAGTTTGTAGGAGTCCATGTAGCCTGAAGAGCAACTGAAAGTGACCACGCAAAATTTCTTCGCTGCATCAATTACGTAAATTTAATTTTTTAAGGGTAAAACACTCTTCTGCCTGCCTAATGCCTATAGAGATCTCATAACTACTACAGAGGGGGGATATCCTCCTGTAATTGTGAGTATGCAAGTCTCCACGTTTCTCTGCAGAAGAAACTGTTGTTGCATTTGTAACAAACACTACACAAACGCAAACTCCGAAATGATTCTGGTCATGCAGAATTCACATTCTAAATACAGACGAGTAAGAACAGGGATAACTCTCTCTGATCTCCCTTTTAGCTGTGGAAAGAATTAAAACACAAGCAACTTGCCCAGAGTCAGACAAGAGACCAGTGTTGGAGAGCTGAGAATCAAACCCATAATCTGAGTATTATCCTTATCTTCACCACAAGACTAAGGAGAGAAATTCTAGAACGAAATTCTTATTCTCTAAATGTACCTGCAGGCATGAGTTGGCTGGGGGTTTGAATTCATCCAGTGATGTGAGAACCAGCCCGCTCCGGCTTCAAGATAAACCAACACGAGATTAGGTTAAAGGACAAACAAAAGAGCATCCCCCCCATTCTCCAAAGCTGGGGCTCCACAATAGCGATTGTGTTCCTTCAATAAGCACAGCCTGCTTTTCCATAATTACTTTTTAAAGTAAATCACAGCTTATCATCATGTAGGGACGTAATATCTTCATGAGCCAACTCCACTGAATTGTAATCATTCAGTATCATTTCATTGAATTAAAAATAATATTTGGGGTTTAAGGAATTTTTGTGTGTGTGTTATTGTTACTATGTAAAGTTAGGAAGAGACTTGAAGCTGTGCCTTGGCTGCCAAAGCAAAAGGTGTTCAGTTCTCCCTCAGGAGGCCTTCAGAGGGATTTTCCTCTCTCAGGTCAGGGAAACAGGTACTTGGAGGATTTCTGCACTGCATAATTTAAATCTTACAGACAAATTAATTGTGCATCCTCTTTTGGGCTGTTTTCTTGGAGATCATGTTAAATCAAGATCACAACTGCCCAGCCAGTAAGTCTTCACCATGCTTTTTATAAAGAAAATAAGATTTCTGTTGTGAAATCCAACTTAAGTTACCCTTCAGGAAATCAATCCCTGAAGTTTAATATATAATACTCTCTCTTCATGAGAGTATGAGACTACTACTTAATATTCCCTTCTTTTATCCAGGAGGTATATCTAACAAGTAGGTGAAGTAGCTCATAGTTTTAAGAAGCCAGTAGATTTCATCAGGTGCAAAGATACTGTGTGAAGTATTCTTGTTATCAAGAGATACACGAGACACCTGTTTTTTTTGGCTCTCTGTAAACTACAGTCAGTTCAACAAAATGAAATTGTTGTTTTTCTGGGTTGAAAAATGACATTTGATCTTTTCCATACTGGTAAAGGGCATTTTCTGCATATTCAGGGCTTATTTTGTTCATTTGAATTTACATTAAGAAATTGAAAACTGTCCTAAGTGGTGTTGCATGATGTTAATTGACTTGCCAGGTAAAGTTCGTTGCTACTGCCTCTTTTTTTGCTTGATTTTCTTCCTGAGATGCAGTTCTTTGATGGTATGATTTGAAACAAATTCATATGGGTCAAAACAAAACACTTTTGAAAGTAAATGTGGTAGAACTGTTGGGCAGGAATTTATCTCCCTTACTGGTGAGATGTGGGACTGTAATCTCTAAGCACAGATCAATTTTTTTAACCTGGATTCTTGCAGAAATATTGTTCTTCTCTTGGTTTTTTTGTTCTAGATGGCCGCACAGATCCAATTTTGGATGACGTAGGTGATGCCTTCAAGCTTATGGGGGTTAACCTGCATGAGCTGGAAGATTACATACACAATATTGAACCTGTCACTTTTGCACATCAAATCCCTTCGTTTCCTGTCAGCAAGAACAATGTCCTGCAATTTCCCCAGCCTGGAAGTAAGGATGCAGAGGAGAGGAAGGAATACATCCCTGATTACCTGCCACCTATTGTCTCCTCTCAAGAAGGTGCGAAATTAATCCTTTGCTTTAAGTTTTAGTCCCTGTGTTGACATGTTTCTGTGCATCCTTGAGCAGCTGGAGCTGGTGCAAAACAGGTGGCAGTGCTGTGGCAAGTTTGTTTCCCACTCTTTTACTTTCCTTCAGATTTAACTGGTGTCAAAAGTTCGCGGTGTTAATACATGTTTCGATAATATATTTAACTTAAGTTTTCAGGTGACAATAGAAATGAATTCTTTACCTTTTCCATGTCAACCTCCCTCTTACACACACTGCAAGAGCTTCTGTAGTCTGGTAGAGGCAGAAGTAAGGCTGGTGAGACTGGCAGAGCAATTCTTCTTCTTTGGAACACATGTGACCAAAAAAACCCCAAAACAAACAAACAGAAAGACCTCTTTTTCTGATTTACTTCTGTATTTAAAGCTGAATTTGTTTTAGAGTTGTTTAGAAGCACTGTGGTTGCTCTTAATTCTCTTTGCTAACATTGATTAGGGTTTCATCATCCCTGGTCCAGCTGCTCCTTTCCTTTCCTGTCCCACAGAAGCAGGGCTTGAGGAAACAGTGAAACCAACCATACAAATGCCATGAGTTGCAATTAGCCTGAGAATTTTAACTGTGGCAGTGGAAAAAGCAAAACAGTTTTCTCTATTTTTCAGCTACGTGAGTCTTGATTGCTAATAAGATAAACCTTTAAGAAACATGACCTAGTCTAACTTTCCCTTTGAACAGTGAACAGCACACAACTGTACTTTGTGTGGAAATAAAAACATGTAAGCTTGTGGATTTGTTATAAAAATCCCCAACAGAACTTTATTTTCCTAAAGAGTGTAATGAACAGGTGCAATCCTCACAAGAAACTTTAATTTATAGTTTTGTGGGGACAGAATGGATATCACGCTCCATTATGCATATTGCTCTTTTATAAGAACTAAAGTCTCAGAGTCTGGGTGTTGAACTAAGTGTAAAAACAGCATGATGTAAAGATGAACATAAATGACATCATCTTACTGGGTAAGGAAATCCACTGCTGTGCCGCTACAGGTGTCACATGGGCCAGCATTCCAGGGATTGAACAAGCTGTGGGAAGTATATGTTCAGGCTCTCATACAGCATGTTCAGCTAGATGGATGCTGTGTAACTGGGGTGTAAAGGCCTGTCAGGTACAGTGGGTTTAATGAACAAATACGCTCATTCCAGTAACAAGGTGAGGACTTACTCATGCTGGTGAGTATTTCTAAGGCTCTGCAGACCTTACTTTTCTGTTTCCTTTAGTTGTGTTTTATAGATCAATACCATTTCAGTGTCTCTTGCCTTAATACAACCCAAGAAGTGGAACTGCTGTTCAAAACACAAATGTTTTCTTTAATTGGTAAGAGGATCCTAAAGTCTAACCTTTGTGAAGGTTGTCAAAAGGATTGTTTTTAAAATCTGACAGTGAAGTCTCTTAAACCAGGAAGAGGCAAACAAAATGTAAATGTCATATATGTAGACAACATTTATAAGAGAAGAATACAGAGAAAGAAGACCTTGAGAAGTGAATAGGGATTTTAACACCCTGTTCTGACTTCTTCCTTTAGCCTGATTTTTCAGGAGGTAAACAAACACAATTTTGTCAGAGAAATCTGGCATCTTTGAAGTGTAACAAGTTGCCCAGCAGTGTTCCAGTTGTTTTTGGGCTTTTTTTAACATGAAAAATCATACTTTCAAATATGCAAGAAAAGTCAAATCCAGCAAGGCACAAAGAAGCTGCAGAGAAATATCTGAACATGGGGAGGGAGAGAGGAGTGTTCCAGACTCAACCTGGGAATACTCGACATAAAAAGAGAGGCTAAAAATTGAAATGGGGACAGTTGTGCTTTTTTTTTTCTTTTTCTTTTTTTTTTTTGTATGTAACTTTTTATGCTCTTTCTGCTGCAAGTTAGATCCAGGAGTTAGATTTTAGCAGTCCTTATAAATAATGTATGAATCCTTTTAACACCTGAAGCAAGAAGGTATTATTTCCAAAGTTGGATGAGAACCAGGAAAACTTCTGATGCCTAAGGGTAGTGTATCAGAGGACCTATAGACACAACTTTAAAAAACGAATACAGTATTTTTTTAATGGAAATTTAAAGCAAATGTAAAATACAACTGCTTTTTATGAATGCAGATTTATTATGGTTGATTTAAAATACTTACAGTCGAGGACATTTTAATTTTTGAATTAAGTGTTTTCTGAAAATGGTGTTTGTATTTTGTGCCCTGTGGTTTGTTTCTGAAAAGGATGAGGTGGATCAAAAAATTCTGTTTCATATGTTTTGTTCTGTGTTACTCCAAGTAAAATTTGGGGGAAAAACTTACTTTTGCAGACTGAAGGAATGCATTGTAAAAATATTGAAAAATTGCAGCAGCTGTTTAAATACTTTGCAATGCTTTATAGAGTAGGAAAAAGTCATGCTGCTGCTCAGGTTGTGCAGTCCATCATATCTGAGTTGCTTTGAGTAGGCAATAATTAGCAGTGAAGGAAGGCTTTGCACATTAAGGTGTGTAATGTAAATCTTTCAGGCACTTAGAGGGGTTGTCAGGAACACTTGGTGTGTCCTGTTTTGTATCAAAGCCTAGAGCTCAGCTCATGTTATGAATACTTATTTACTGATAGGATTCAGAAATTACTGGTACTTACACATTTTAGCAATAATGTAACTATGACTTTAGTAAGAAAAAGCTTTTTTTATATCTTGTTAATTTAAAAAACAAACCAAAGCGATGTTCAATCTGCACCATGACCAGTAGGTGTTGCTACCCTCCTTCCCAAAAGTCCTTTAGCTCTGCACATGTAACCAACTTCTTATTTTCACTTACTCTAGTACTGCTGGTGGTTCAGAGTATTCAGAGTCTGCCCAGCAGCTCAAGCAATGTCTTAGTTTTCTTTGCCAAAGAATCCATAAGACTAAAAAAGTCCTTCCAGCCTGAGAGGAGCCGTTTCCATAATACGTGCTAAGTAGTGAGAAATGCTGAAAGAGCTCCAAGTGATTCCTGAAGTTGTGGGGGAAAGGGAGGAAGGCAAATAAGTTTTCAAGATCTGTAATTTGTGTCAGTCAGATGTTCAGTTCAGTGGTACAAGTTTTGTTCCAAGAAGGCAGAAAATATTTTCTTGCCTTAAGTGTGAAGTTCGAGCACTAACCAAATGCTTGCACTGTGAGGATCTGCATATATAATTCTATATATTATAAAACAATCTGACTCAGTATTGCCATGGAAAATGTTGGGTTTTGAGCAGTATTTTTACAAAGGACACTGAAGGGATAATTTTATGCCAATGTATCATGATGTGCGCTGTCTGCCTATTTTTAATTAGTCTCTTTTTGTTTTTTGAGTTAGTTTAGCACTGTTGTCACTAAAATGTCATGGTAAACTTGTAAGACAGATTAAAAAAGGAGAAAAAAATAAATTAGTTGCAAAACATGATGGTCATGCTTTATTTCTTGTGCTTTAATGCAAGAGAACATACATTTTGCAATAATAAATCAACTTCATAGAATTTGTTGATTGCATTTGAAGCAAAACAGTACGTGCTGAAACTAGGCCAGCTGAGAAAGCCCAGATACTTTTCCACAGCTAATAATAAGCACTATTACATTTTGTGATAATGTTGAGAGCCCTGAGTCCTGATGCCTTAAGAATGTGTATCGTTCTCCATGATAAAAACAAAGAAAGGTGAGGTGTGAATTCTACATGTGCCATGGTGACTTTATTTTTAAGCTTCCTGGAATGAATTTCTACCTGCGCTTGCTGCCTCTTGTTATTACCTCATTTTAAATAATGATAATGGGTTTTATTTTTTTTAAACAACCACTTTATGTCAACTGCTCTCTTTTTCTGTTTTTTTTAAAGTCACAGGCAGCCCACCTCTGCTTTTCTGACTGGAAGACTGAAGAAAACATCTTTGTTTTGTGTGTGCAATACTGATCATAGTCTGTGGTATTTGCAGTAGAGCCTCGTTCCTCTCTTACACTGTAATTGTGCTGGGGCACATTAGCAGGTTATGAGGGAGAAGACATGAGAGTCTCTTCCCACTAGTTTAGATATTTTGTAGGGAAAGGGGTAGCTTTTAGGGAAAGAAACTTCCTTCTCTGTTCTAGCTTCATTTATTTCTGTCCTCAGGTTCATACCCTTCTGCTCTTTCTCCCTAGAGGTTCTGCACTTGTCCCTTAAAGATGGTCTGGAAACAAATATCATTTTTACCAGACATTAAATTTTGTTGTCTTTCATCCCTGGTAGTATGGGCTCAAGCATTGGCGTATTTCTGATCATTGAGTCAGGACAAGTTCTTGGCACGGTTTACAAATTCAGATTTATTTGTAGCCTTTTCTGTCAGAGCATTTTATTTCCCTGTCAGATCAAAGCATAAAATTACTGATCTTCTTACAGTCCTGCCTTTTCCCGTCTTTGCTGTTGCTGTGATGTTAGGACCTGTTACCTACCAAAACCTGATGCTTCCAGCCACCTGGAAGCGTGGAAACCCAGCTGTCAAATTACACAGCATCTCAGCACATCTCTAGTTTTTTCATGCAATAATAGCTGCTGAAAATCACATTGATTTTGATTCTCATCAATTGATGAGAATTTGTTTAGCGGGTGAAGTAAGGTGATCATCAAAAGCATGTATTTCTGTGTCTAGGTTCTACTGGTGCTAGAATTGTATAAAGCATTAAGCATCAGGGTGACATAAAGCATTAGTGTCAAGCTCCAGTGGCAGATAGATGAGATTTTAAAATTGCCACTGCCCCCTCAGTCTAGCAGTGTTTTCTGTGGCCGTGATCCAGAACTGAATGTAGCAAGTCTTGGATCTCAGACCAGCATTGTTTCAATCTCTGATTTCGTCAAGGGTTTAACAAAGCCAATCCCTCTTTGTAAATCAGTGTGTGATGGGCTTTAAAAGGGATCCTGGGATATCCACTTTGCCATTTTGGTAACTCAGGTCTTGCTGTTGTCATTTTTAAGCCTGTCTACCTTTTCCCAGATCTAGTTTAACCCCACAGACCAACTCCTGCTCATTTTAGCAGCTGCACTGATGGTTTAAAAGCAACAATGATCTTTTCAACAGAACTTTTCCAGTATACTTGGTTAGGAAACCACCACTCCTCAACCAAACAGGTGCTGTGTTTGTTGAGGAGTCCACCAGTTTGAAGAGGTAAAGCCCTGCCAGACTGTTTGAAGAGTTAAACCCTGTCTGCTCACCGTGCCTGGTTGCTGATATTCACAGGCATCCTTTGGCTGTCTGTGCAGTGTGCTCAGGGTTAGACTCTGATTGCTTTTGTGAGAATGAGCCTCCACATCTCCAGCAGCTGAGCAAGGAAGAAGCAACAGGAGAAAGAGACAAAATGAGAAAAGCAGCCAAGCTTGAGATGCAGCCAGAAGAAAGGCATTGGGAAAGAGCCAATAGGAGAGGCAGGTTTCAAAGAAAAAAGGAAAATAGGAGACAGGAACAAAAAAAGTGCACAGAAAATGTGCCTGGTTTAAATCTTGCCATTAGACAGAAAAATAACTTTTCTTGAAGGCGTGCTGATAAAGCTGTAATTGGGAAGACAACTGTATCTTTACCTTTTCTGAAGAAGTTGTATCATAATCAAAGCCATAATTTCCAGTGAAATCCTGCAAGAAAGGATTTAATGAGGAAGTTTTCTTTTTTTAAAAAAAGCTTAAAATGGGAAGTTAAATAGACTTTCACTGAAGAGCTTCATTTAATTTGCAGCACTTGGGAAAAGAAAATAATCAATGTAATAAGTGCCATAGTAAAACTTTATCCATGGCAGAAACCAAATCACATAGCTGGGATTCAGAGACTGTGGAGACAGAGTAGACACTATTTTATATTCTCTGGGAGACTAGTGCCTAAATTCTAATAATTCATGTCTTTGGGGAGAAAAAAAAATCCTCAACTCTTCCTATTTTTTAAGAAACATAATGGCAGCTGAAAGGAGAGAATGGAGGAAATGGATTAAAAGTGCTTTGATATTTAGGAGAGGGCTTGTGATAAATTTTCATGCTTTTGTTTATTAGTGTCTTTTTAAGTGTTAATATCCTTTAAAATAAATAAACCAGCTGGAACGTGGCTGTACCTGAAGAAGCAAATCAGAAAATAAGTTTCATAAAGATGCTGCCTCCATTTTTTTAAAAAGTAATAGCGAGGAGTTACTAAAACTAACTATAAAAATTCAGCATTGTGGAAATGTATTACTCTAGCTTCTTTAGCTATCTGGCTTTATTTGCTCCATATAGCAAATTAAATGAAGCTAACGTGACTTCAAGGGGATATCGTCCTTTTAAAACCTTCTCACAAAGATTTTTCTGGTTTTCAGACCTGTTTAGATAACTTACAACTTGTTAGTGATTCATAAGGATTCAAAAATAAAAACAGCAAAATGCAGAAGTTGACTGATAAAAGCCAGCCTTTTGCAGTAAATTATTTACATGGAATGGGAATGAAAGTCATGGATCCTTTCACTACATTGTGATGTGCAAATTGAAATTTTGGTTAGAATAAAACCGGAGGAGAAAATGGGACTTTGTGATAAAAGGATTCTATTGTCTTGTGTATTTTGAACAGAAATGCTGTCATGATTTTAATTTCCTACTGATCCTTTTTCAGCAAAACTTTTGTCACTTGTCTTGACTCGTCACGTCAGATCAGTTTTTTCCCTTTTCTGACAATGTGTGACTTTGTTTAGCGCCTGCGTTGCTTCCTGCACTGTCTGCTGCTCCTGTGCTTGAGGATTTTATTTCAGCTGGATCATCAGACACCTTTGTGCCTTTGAAAGCATAAGTTTCAAATTAGGTTATCGTCTGATAGCTGGGTTTTACTGTTCTCAGGCCTCTCAGACTTTCCCTGGCTGCCCTGAATGTTTTTGGGGGACTTGAGGGGAGGGAGTGGGAAATGGAAAGTCTGGCCACTGCTTAAAGCAGGATAGGAGAGAAGCACAACTGGCCTATTTTAAGGGCTGACCTTGTAACTTTATTATTTTTCTGTGTTTTCTTCATGCTGGAGGCTTTCGTATTTTTCTTTAATCAAATGCTTTTATTTCTTTCTCTTACTTCTGCCACCAAGGATGCTTATAACTTAATAAAGACGTTAGTGATTATTAACAATTCCTGGCACTTAAAAAACAAATAAAAATTATTTCAGCTACTGGGATCAAAGCCATAAATTTGATTGTTTCTTACCCCCCCGCACAGGAATTCGTGCCAAACTTCCAGAGAAATGTCTCATAAGCCAAGCAATCCTTAACGTTGTACTGTATTTGAGAGGATTATTTGGGAAGGACATGGAAGTAGAACATGTTGGTTGAGATCTCATGCATGTGTGTTATTTTGAGACATATGGCCTTAAGTTTCTCCAGCAATGCCAGCATCCTTCTGCTGCTGGTTAGCAGGTGTGCCATTTACATGGGCATGGGCATGGGAATGGTCCACACCTGGAATTCAGGAGTTGGCCCTCCAGGCAGTTAATCTGAATAATGCAACTGCCCAGAGAAGAGTTACTCACAGAGTAATTTTTTTTTCAGTTAAACCCTTTTTGAAGTGTCTGAAACATTTCTTTCCTCCTGTGAAAAATACCCATGCTTGGAGCTATTTGGGAATAGATATTGCATGGTGTTTATGTGCACATTTTCAAGCGTAGCTGAGTCTAACCTTGATCTCAGCATCAGAACAAGCCGTTGTCTAGACAAAGATCATGGGTGGATTACGGGACCCCGTATCTCTCTCGTATTAATCAGGTGAATGACTCAATACAAGCTTCTGCAGACAACTATGCGGTAGAGTCCAGGCATTCTGCCTTCTAATTTTTACAATTATGACTAAGAAAGCTCATTTGAATTATTTGCCTTTTGCCACACACAGGTAGGCACTATACCATACAGCTCTTGACTACAGCGTCTTCTTAGAATGGTTAAGGTTGGAAGGGACCTTAGGGTTCATCTTCTTTAAGTTTTCATCTTTGGTACATGTTCCTGCTTTCTCCAACATTCAGCTAAAGGGAATATTAGCGAGTGGGTAAGTCATTAGGAAGGGATAACTTATTTTTGTGTGTAGTCAGTTCCACATCATTCTGCAAGACTCTGAGATATGCAAAGTTGGATGGGTAACAGAGTTCAAATGAGAAGGCATTTGGAGACATGACCCTGGTTCATGTAGCTAGACGCTTGGATAATTAAAGTTCAACTTTTTTTTTTGAATCTTTCATTTCTGTAATTGCGCTCATTAGAAACATAAATGGTTTTCTGATGACCTGACAAGACGGTATTTTTATGTATTTCTGTAGTTTGCATTCTGTTTCTTTGAACAGCTGTATATGGCGTGACTGGGTAAAATATAACCCTGTGTTCACGTTGTGCATAAATGTGCATTGTTTGGGTCGGTTAAGCAAAGCCTACCATAGCATACCTGTGTTTTTGAGGAGCAATGTCAAACTTGAGCAGGGCTGGATCTGGCTTGTACTTAGCCCAAGGCAGGAAAACAGTGGGTCTTCAGGTGGTAACAGAGTAAGTCACAAATTTCTCTGCCTTGGTTTGAGATTAATGTTTCAATCATGGTTATAAGCCATGACGCCACGGTGCCAGAGGTGGTTATTTTATATGGAGAGAGAAACTAAAGTTCAGCTCAGCGTGTGTGTGTTTGAAACGGGTCGATAACAACTTAAATGGCCTTTATTCTGGCCAGTTTACAATCTGCAACATTATGCTTAATTTATTTTCTTTGGTGAACTTGTTTGCCCTCTGCATTCGCACTGTTGATGTCTGTTGCTTTCCCATTCCAGGGAGTTGTGTTAAAGGAAGACTCTGTGTTTCATGTGTATTCCTACGGTTGGGATGGAGCATACTTTTCTTCAAACGTTATGAGCTCTTTTCCCTGAGGGGAGGAGGATGGTACTGATTCTGTGTGTCTGAGAGGTACAGCTTAACAGATTGGCCAAATAATCCATCCTGAACTGGAGAGTGAATAATTTTAATACCCCTTATCTCACATAGATTTTTGTGGATATCCATCTCAGCAAATGAACTTTGCATTTCTAAATATTTAGAGCAGCATGTTCGTTCAGGTACAGCATACTTGAATCTTAATATTCTCCAAGTTTCTCCATGTTTCTCCAGGTTTCTGTGCATGTGGGACTTTGGTTCCAGGCTTATTTAAACAAATATTTTGCGCTTGTGTGCGGACAACGCTAATTATGTCTGACAGTCACAACTGGGAATAGCACGGAGGAAATAATAGTTCTTGACCAATCGCTAAAACACAGGAAGTCCTGGTGCCATAGGAAGGGAGAGAAACTCACTTTTCATTTCCTTTCGAGTCCAGTGTGTTCAGATTAACTTTAAAGGGAGCTGAGGTGCAGCTCTGAGGATTTAGGCTTCAATTGTGTGATGCCTTCGTGTGGAGCCCGACTCAGCAGGCAGTTTGGCACCAGCCAGGAGAGCTCTCACGGCTCAGCTGCTGGGGATCCTATTGCAAATTAAATATGAAACAAGGATGCGTTTGGTTTTGCATGGGAAACTTTTAACACAGTCATTCAAGAGGCTTTGTCTGTGTCCTGAGTGCTTTAAATCATAATAGAGCTGAAGGTGGTAGCTCATCTGTGATGTCTCAGAAATAACTCATTTTATTTGCTCTTTTAAAGAGAATGGATGGATTTTTATCGTTCTTAAACGCAACAGTTTTTATTTTCTGTATTGCAAGCTTTACATATTCAGAACAGCAAAACTGTTAGTTACCTTTTCTTGGGGTGTGTGTAAAATACTCTACAAAGAAATATTTTCAATGTGATCAAAATACATACATATATTCTTTGGGGGTTTTTAAGATAAAAGGTACAGTTAAAATCACATATCCTTGTTCAGGGAACTTGACTTGGGATATTTGCAGGATTGAGGTTTAAGAAGCTTTAGAATTACAAGTGAAAATCTGTTGAGATTTTGGTGAGATTTAGCCATCTGCTTATCCTCCTGTAGCATCAGACCTTAACTTTTCTTTGCCAGTTTCCTTAAAACCATGATATAAGATCACATTGGTTGTGATGTGCTGAAAAAACAATGGTGAATTTTGTTGTCATGGTGTTGTTGTATTGCTCAAGTACACTTACAAACTACAGCATGTGAAGTGTTTATCACAATATTGCATATATTGACAGAATTTATTTTTTAGGGCTCTTGGGGAAAGTAAATTTTGTGTGAGTTAAAAAGTGATAAGTATCTTAATGCTGATATTGCAGGTAATGAACTTCCCTTAGATGAGCTGATTTTCTCTAAGTACAGCTCATGCATAGTATCTATTTAAAATTTAAGGTAATTGAGGCTGAAACACTGACTTCCTTCAAAATCTCAATGTAAACCTCAGTTTTACAAAGGGCCCTCCACTGAAGGAATTTTTCCTTCACACAGATATTCCTTCTGACATGAGCTCACTGAGCTGAGCTCCTTGCAGGTATATTTGATCTATCTCTGCTGAACTGAACTCTAATCATGTCTCCTAGATCCCACACTGTAATGTCACACAGATGAGATGCCAGGGTACAGCTTTGGTCCTAAGAACTAGCCCTGCTGCCTGGTCAAAGGCAAAATGCTCCCACTGGTATGGGAAGTGAGGAACATTAGATGATATTGGAGGTTGAATTTAGCAGCATCAGTGATCCATATGCCCTGTGTGTGAGATATGTGTCCTGTGCCCTGCCATGGCAGGCTAAGATTTTTCTGGGTCACAGGCTAAGCCAAGCAGGCTTGCTGCAGGACTCCTAACAGGAGACATCCAAGGCAATCCAATGAAGCAGGAAAAAGTGTTGATTAGGAGGTGATATTTTCTAAGAAGCTCGATCTGCTGTTGAGCCTGGCATATTTCAAATGAGATGAAAAATTAAGTCCTTGCCACTTGTGGTGATTAAAGCCTCGGTGGCTCACTTTTCAAGAGCAGCATGTTAACCCTGCTGGCATGGTTCCAGTTGGGTTATAGAGTTCTGCCAACCTAAATGCCCTGAGCAGTTTCAAATTCGTGGAGGAGAAGCCGCTGGGTGCTGTTCTGTGCCTCCGAGTAGTCGCCACGTCATCCCACCACGAGTGCTGCATTTCAGCAGCAACTGAAGTGATGCTGAGCTGAGAACAGGTCCCATTCCCTGCAAGCATAATTTTCTCTCTTTTGAGGTTACATCCAGCAGTACATGGGTGTTTCCTATGTTAGCATTAGACCTATGTGTGTGAATTATGGTAAATAAATGCAGAGTTGTTACACTCTTAGGACAGGGAGTAGAGCCCATCCTGGTATCACATCTGTGTTTGCAGAGGAGAAAACCATGGTTGGTCCAAAGGTACTACCAAAACACTGAAGAAACTGAGACAAATAGAAATGTTGATTCTTTTTATCTAAACAGTTTTCTTCTTCTCTCATGCATATGAGGGCTGCTTTTGTTCATAATGTAGAGAATAATTTCCATGTGATATTTTTAGCAGTTCAACATACAGAAAGGGTTGTGGACTTTTACAGTGATTAAATGCAAAGAGCCAAGCAAAGGGACAACTGGTTGTAATCTGCTGTGAAAGAAAGGTGTGGGATGTGGGAAGGTGGTGCTGGCAGTGCCACCAGAGGAATGCACGTTGGGGTTAAATAACTTACAGTAGGATTTCTATATAATTTCTTCTTTCTATTTCTGTCGTTCTTATCAGCCCTGGTGGAATGGCCACCGCTCGTGCTGCTCTCAGACTCCAGTGTTACACATGTGCTTGTGCTGTGCAGTGGTTTTGGCCTTATCTAAATGGAAAACCCCTTCCAGCTTGAGAACAACTTAGCGACTTTTTAATATCAAAAAGAGCACATTATACACAACACATGTACAAGACTCAAAGGAACATGTATGCTGCCTAAAGTTTTTGGAGCTGGCGTGTGTGTGTGCTAATCTCCTGAGAGTTCATTGCTCCGAGCTTTTATCGGGAGCAAAGGGAGGCAGAGCTGAAGACTTCTGTGCACTGCCTCTCCATCTGAAAGAACCAGCTCCTTTTTCCTTAGTTCAAGGCAATGCTCCCAGAAGTGTGTGTACATCGTTCCTATCAATGCAGTCACAGGACTCTGACTTTCTTTTTAAGTGAAAAATAAATGAAAATGTTTTCATTCCCTATTGTTGAGCAGCAGAGGAGGTTTCTGCTAGTCTCATTGTCTTAGATCTGTTTCTTAGTGCAGCACATCTTTGCGTTAAGCTGTTACTACCTTTTAATGTCATTTAGAAGAGATGAAATATATTGGCAGTATCTCAGGAGAAAGACTCTAGATACTGGTTTTACGAGGAAAAGTTTAGATGTGGATTAAACATCTGCTCGCTTCTGCTTGTCGGCTCAAACTGCTCAGAGCTACTGCAGCCTCTACAACATTCAGTTTTGCAGTTTCTTTGCTGCCTTAATTGGTGTAAGTTTTGCTTTCCCAGATGATCTTTTCTGAAAGGGCAGTGAGATGAGGGAACAAGCGAGCTCCAGAGGGAGAGATCCCAGCAATAAGTCATGTCCACTTAGTATCACATTAGCAGGGAGAGAACACATGAGTGATCAGGTAACACCTGAACACTGTTCTCCAGAATCAGGTGACTTTGTTTCCTTCCCTCCATTTAGTGTCCCAGCATCCCACAAAGGTCAGGGTTACTTTTTGAACAGCTGCATTAGTGCTATTCTTCTCTGAATAGTCGTTCATTTCTTTCTGTAGCATTAAAAAGGAGCTGAAACCTTGTCATTTTAATGAGCCAAAGCTTTGTTAAACCTGGAACCTCTCCTGGTCAGAGGTGGCATGGTACATGAACATGTTTAAGGCAATTCAATTTCTGTAAGAAACAGTATGTGAGGAGAAGTCTTGCTTCCTCATGCAAAGAGCTGGATTCCTAATTACAACAGAGTTGACAAAGAATGGCATTTGGCAGAAATCCAGAGCAATACTCAGCCTTGTTGCCTCCTGCTGCAGAGTGAGATACCTGAGCTGTCCTGTCATCACACCTGCTGATGTAATGTAAGGGAAGTTAGAAATATAAGTGGAGATCTTAAAGATTTTTTTTCCTCCTACCTCTACTTGAAAGAATACTGTTGCTATACCTATCAAGGATTTATATTTCCTTAGTGTTAGCTCTCTGTACTGAGTTATATTACACCTACCTTCACCGTACTGATGTAGTATCAAGGCTAAAACTCTTATTCTGCAAACCCAAATCATTTGTCCCCAGTTTTCATTTTGCCTTTTATGTACATGTCATCTACAGCATTCATAGCAGAATATATGTTCTTTAAATAACAACAGCATAATCTGGTTACATATGGCAAAGCAAATAATACAAAAGAAAGATCTAGGCTTTCCCTGATCCAAATCCATATAGCATCTTATATTGCTATGTGTTATGTGGCTATAAAATGCATTGTAAAAATGAAGTCTTTAAAGTTATTTTATATATATTATTAATATATAAATTATTATCAATTTTTTTAAAGTTTAGCATCACTAAAAGACTGATATTCATGTTTACTGCCTTTTAATTAAAGCTAATTAAATACGTTCATCTCTAAGTTTATTTGAAATTGCTTGCTAGGTCTTCCTACCACCACTGTGTCCTTTCTCCCTCAAAAACAAAACAAAGGAGCACATATCCAGAGAGAGGGATTGCTTGCACATCACACACGGGCTCGCAGAATGGAAACTTCAGGAGGGAAGCCGAGAGGAGCCAAACGAGCCCATGCAAGGAAAATTAAATGTTTCAGGACAATCTGAGCAGTGGAGATCAGATAACTGCAGACGTGGTGTATCTTCTTGGAGGTTGGATTAGTAGTTACTCTGCAATAATCTCTAGTAAAGAACAAGAGCTTAGTGTGTGATACACCTGGCACAGTTTGGAGTGTGAGGTCCGGAGGTTTTCTCCCAGAAGTCCTTGGGAGACAAAAAATGGAGAGACACCACAGTGCAGGCACAAAGGGACTGTTACAGGTGCTGAAGGTTGGGGGAAAGGAAAATAACTAAAACACTAATCCACATTGTTGAGTTGAACCAGAGCCATCAGGGCACCCAAAGCTGTTGGCAGTGTCAGCTTTATTCACAGGCTACATCCACATCCTTTTGCTCAGTCTTCCTTGCTGCATCACCTAAGGAAGAGCAGAAATCCCTGCTGAGAAGCAGAACATGTCAGTCCAGGTGGAGTGCCATGTCAAAGGACTATGCCAGTGCTGCTTCCTGAGGAAGGATTTGGGATTCAGGGACAGCACTCTCTGTTTAAACTGGTTTGCAGAGGTCCTTGTCCCTGCAAAACAAGGGATTTGGTCAGTGTTAGGAGTCTGTTAATGAGGCAGTTTTACAGAAAATCTGTGTTCCACTTGTTTTTCTCTTCCTCAGTCTTATAGATATCCTGGAAAATCAGATATTTTCCTCTTCCCTCTTAAAACTTAATCAGATGAGATCAGGTGTTTTCCAAAAACACAGCTGTGGTTTTCCACCACAGTTTTCATATCTCGTGTGCTGCTTAATGCAGATCAATAATCGTATTGGTTCAGACTTACACACTGACTGCATCGGTGTTTCAACCCTAATATTTTACAAATCACTGCAGAAATGTGTGGATTGTGCACCATTTTCAGAGGAATTTCCAGCTTGAAAGCGTGGTGAGCTTTATATTAGCTAGAAAATCCCGAGGTGTAGGAGCCCAAAAGGTCTGTATCACTCTTCTCCCTTCGGATACCACACGTGCAAAAATTTTACAGCATTGTTCCAAGCCTGAAGTTGAGAGAAGTTATGACTTAAGGCTATTGAACATGTTGTTTTCAGGCAGCTGCAAGTTCTGCTATTTTTAAACACATCTTCCCATGCAACAAAAGCTCTAGTTATTATGCACAATAATGCATTCAATAAACTTTGATTTAAAACTTTTTTGATATTTTAGCTGCATTTTGCTAATAAGAAAAGGAATGTGGAAAGAAATACTATGTGACTTCAAATAGCTGAAGTCTTATGGGAACTTTCTCACAGAAATTCAGCTCCTAAGTGGAATCCAGGCATAAGATGTTGTATTTCTAGTAGATACAGTTGTGTTTGGGTTCTTTCCCCCTGAGAAATATAAATGTTTGTGGCATGATTTAAAATGGAAATAACCTCGTAGCCTTCACCACACTGTCACTGTGTAATCTGCTGTAGTTAAACCATTCGGGGAGATAAAATAGATTGAGGGGAGCTATCGGATAGGATCTCACAGTCTTTCTATTTAAATGTGCCTTACTCTTCATGAAAAAGAGAATACCTGTATATGTTCTTCTGTGTTACTGAATGGGACTAAAGGGACTAAATGCTGTTGCTGCTCAGTGAATTTTGGTTTCTCTGGTAACCTGTGTTTTTGCAAACCTCGTATATTCTTTCCTCCATCTCAGCTATTACACTTGTATTACTTTCTGCAATGGCATGCTTAGGGATGATTTTTTTTTTCTTCCTTTAAGTTCAGTTTTTCCAACGTTCTGGAGTTTTTAATTTTCCTAAGCCCCTTCAAATTTGTGTGCCATTCTCCCAGCTGGAAGTGGAATCTGATTTTAACAAACGGTTCTATGCTGTTTCCACACAGTGTTGTGGATCTTCTAATACTAAGACAGACCTAAATGCTAAATACTGCCACTGTCAGTTGTGCTCTGCCTTTTCTCTGCCCATACCTCTTACTAGTAGTTCCCACTCCTAAGTATTCCATGCTTCTTTTCTTAATCAACAAGTTTTTTAAAATGCATTAAATATCTTTTTCCTGCAAGCCAAGATCAGCTCACATTGTTTTAAGCATAGTTTATGCATCTGTTTCTCAGAGCTCTGTTCTCTCAGAACGTTTGTGCTACGCTTGCAGTGTTACAAGTTCCATTCAATGGGATCACCCTTGTTTTTGCAATATGCCACAATAAGAGAATGCCTAAATTATGTTCTTTTGGTTCCTTCCTAGCTAGCTCTCTCCAGTTCTTCATTACCACTTGCCTGCATTCTTTTCAGCATGTTTCATTTTTTGTCCAAGACTTTTCAAGTAAGATTTTGTGATACTGTCAGATGTTGAACTTTAAAGCTTCTATTATAGTTTCAAGTTATCTATTATTTTTGTAGTTCTTTCAAAAGAATCTGAAAATTGATCAATTTATCTTTTTTCCCCCGTCTAATCTTGTAGTGTTTTTTTTTTTCCTTAATACCTCCTAATTCTGTTGAGGGTGGAAGTGGTAGTTGTTAGGGTCATTCTTTTGAAGAGTGTCTATATTCTGGACTTACTGATAATATTAATTAGATACATGTAATAACAAGCAGCTTTAGTAATTAGTGAACTCCTGATAGAGACAGCACAATAGTTGGAGGCATGAATTGTGTCAAGCAGCAAGACAAAAAGATCCAAATGCTCTTCCTTTCAGTGTCTAAGCAATGTTTCCTGCTATGTGCATATTTCATGGATTTGGGATACAGACTGTGTTGTACTGACTGGTTGCTCATAGTTCTGAAATTTGGTAGCGAGGGCTAAAATCCAAGGCTACTCAGAATGAAAAAAGGCAAAGTAAAAATACAGTATGTTGGGTTTGCATCACTGAAAAAGGTTTTCTTCAAGCTTTATCCCAGAAAGGTAAAGTTGTTGTTAAGTGAGCAGAGGCAGCTGAAAATGGAAACTCTTCAAGAAGTTCCAAAAAGTCAGCATAAAGTGCAGAGAAAGAGAGAAGCTACAAGTATTTGCAGTTTGTATTTCCATCCCTGTTCTCCCTCCTGGAAGGTTGCCCTGGGTTTGTGCTTGGGACCAGCTGCACATGGTAGCTGACACAGGGATGTGGCTGTAACCTGTGGCTGCCCTTACAGGGAAATATTTTTCTCCAGAGTTCTTGCTAAAGAATAAAAAGCAAATAATTTTCAGTGTTTTCTCACTGGAGTTTCATTTTATTTCCCTAGTTTGTGTTCCTCTGAAAAGGCAAAAGGGTTTTCCTTGCTGAGCTGGACAGTGCAGGAGTCTGTGTTAATTTTCCTGGCTGGTTTTATATCCAAACTCGATGGCTGCTGTGGCACAGGTTTCTTTGAGGTGTGAATGTTTGTACCTCCTTAACATGAAAAAAGTTTTGATATGTATGGTGACACTGTTGCATCAGTGCTAACTGCATTTCTTTTACATCAAATAACAGATCTATTATTATGTCCAATTATTTTCCCCTATTAAACGTGTTTATCTTGGCTTACGTACCGCTTATCCTAATTTTCAGTAAGAGTCATCAGTTTCCTTCAAGGTAAAGCCCAGTGTGAGATTTTGAGGGTACAAGGAACAGAAATAACAAAGAAGAATGGCTGAAAATGCTTAAAGGTCATTTTTACTGGAAGTGAAATGTTAGGGCAGCAGACAGTTTTATTGTTTGGCTTTTCTTAATGAACAGCTGGCTTAATTTTTATAAACAAACTTTTGTGCAGATGGGTAGAAAGACAGAAGAATGTGATGACTTTGCCAGTGAGAGAGAGAGAGCATTTTAATCCTCCTGATCAGATCCCAGATGAGCTTTCTGAAGCTTGGATAGCGAGGATGCAAAAAGCTGATGTGGCCGTCAAAGGTTGATTTCACCAGTGGTGCTCAGGATGTTCCTGAGCATCTTCTCATTCTGTTCTTGTTGCTTTCACAGTGCTGAGCAGATTGTTGTTAACAGTATTTATAACTGTTGTATGTAAATCTAGACGAACAAAGGTACCAAAAAGGGAAGATGTTCCCCGTAAATGTCTCTTAGCAAAGTTCCCATGGGCCGCGTTTAGCTTCCCCTCTTCAAATTCCTTCTCTGTTTTTGTGATGATTCTTCTCTGTATTCTTGGAGAATGATGCAGTTTGGATTTGTTTGATAACTATCACTTTTTTGCAAGAGTCTTCTACCTGTTTGCAAATTATTTACACTCTGAAATTAGCATTTTTGAGTTTTTTTTTTTCCTGAATTTGGCTAACAATTTAATGGGAAAATAATATGCTGCTCTTGTTCCTTCCCATTAGGTGTCCTGGTTTAGATTTGAGTTTTTTTTCAGGGAGGAGAGGTGAGATTTCAGTGTATTTTAGTAATTTTTAAACCACCCAACTTATAGCGTCTCTTTGGGCTAAAATTATATGCATAGAGAAAACTTGGTTTCCCTTAGAGACTGAAGTTTAAATGTGCTGACTCCATTAACTTTTACAGGAATAATCCATGGGTAAAAAGTTCTTCACGTAGTGCTTGTTAGTAATACACTCTTTTAGAAGATGCTTCTTGAATTTCTTTACTGAATTTTAATTAAAAAGTCTGTCTGTAAGGTCAGATCTAATATTGTATCACTGATTTTCATTTTGTAGAAAATGCAACTGTAAAGAAATAGTTTGAGGCAATACATAAATCTATGGTAAAAACATAAATTGACTCTTGGAAAAAATCTGCTTTGCATATTTAAGCCCGAATTCACATCATAATAAATATTAATCACAAAAGCTGCAACGTACATCCCAGCTTTTGCAAGTGGATGTGTATTGGGATAGCTTAGCTCACAGAAATTAAGGCATTCTCCTTCATTTTCATCTAGCAGAGAGCTAAATATCCTGACCAAATGCTAAAGACACAGTTCTAGGGCAAGATTTCTGTGATTGGGGAAGGCTGATTTGTGAAGTGGCTGTTTTGTGCTGTGAAATCTGTGCCGTGGGTGCAGGGAAGTGTGTGGGACACCCGGGGGAAGGGGGATTTGTGCTTTCCACCTTTACCTTGCTTTCACATCTGCACAGCCACTCTGCCTTTCCATAAGAATCTGTGGACAGATTGCTTCCAAGTAAAATAGGGTTTCAGGGGGGTTTTTTTCCCTCTGATTTAAAGAAAAAAAAAAGTGTGTTTATTAAGGGGAAAAGAGAAAAAAAATCCTTCTAAAATGGGCTTTTTATAAACAAATTGAATTTTCATAGACAGCTTTCTGGTTCGTATGGGCAGCACTGATTGTTCAGAGGGTGCCAGGTGCTCCTGCTTCCCTTTTCCTCCCCTCTGCTGGCTCCAGCCTTCCTTCTCTCGTAATTGTAGGGATGGGCAGCAGGTACGGGGAAAGGGAGAGAGAGCTGGAAACCTGATGTCTTTGGAGATGGATCTCAAAGATCAGAGGAAACTCTAGAAATTTATCAGCACTTAAACCCCAGGTGTCAAATTCATTTGGGTGCCTGACGTGTCCTTCTGTGGCATCTAAATTGGGAATTCCTGAAAATCTGGATTTTCAGAAGAGTGAACAGATAGATCTGTAATAAATTAGGGTTATACAGAATCATGTTCTCATTGATTATTTGTTTGCTGTTTTGAATCCACTAACCTGCTTAAAATCTCTGTAGGAAAAGCAGATGGCCTGATCTTCCCATTTTTAGCTTCCATGTCTCTTAAAAAAATCCTCAATTTACCACGAAGAGGAAGAAAATGCTTTTTGCCTTCACTGCTTGCTGGACCTCTGTAGCATTTTGCACACTGAACTGTCAAACCTCTCACAATTCTTTGGTATTGTGATTATTCAGAAGACTCTGTAATCGTCTCTCAAGTTTTGTTGACAAGGAGATGAGCTTATTTTGGGGAACTTTTGTGAATCACAGTGTGTTGGATTTTCTTAGAAATGCACACTGAATTTAAAAGTCTTCCTTTGGGGAATTAAAGGGAATAACTTAATCACCCCTGGCACTACCTCTCTAAAACAACTGGGAGGCAATGAATTGAGATTTTAGACTGTACAACTGTCCTGCAAAATTAACATTCCTTTTAGAAAGCCAAAAACAAGCCACCTACAAGCAGGATATTGCTTTAAGGCTGCATATTTAAACTGGCAGCAAGTGGACCTTTCGGATCCAACAGTAAGCAGTAAATCTTCCATCATTTGCATTGTATTTTGAGTAAGCAAGTTATTAAATGTTTTTGTCTGGCTTGAACTTACGGTAATATTGCACATCCTTGATATTGCATTATTAATATTATTAATATGTGCTTTTTTATTATTGTAATTGCACTGATGTGGCTTAAAGTAATTTTATCACCTCCATTTAACCTTTGGTGTGCATTATTGTAAGTCTATGTAGTGATGTATAAGTATATGTATGCATGTATCTACATACTGTATGTACTTATATATATATACCATAGTATCTATACTTACATATAATTAAATATATGGAGTGAGTGGAGGCTCTCCTGCTGTGAGCTGTGCCGTGGTCTCTCTTGAGGGGGGAAAACAGATTTGTAAAAATGAGGCTCACGACACAGATTTGAGATTTGAAGTGGTATGTGAGGACGGGTGCCTGACTCGCAGCGAGACACACTTTTGATCTCAGCCCTTTCTATACTCCTGTGTTTAAGCAACTAATTTTTCAACACAGTTAAACAAAATACTCCGTCTTTGCTGACATAAAACAGAGGCCACAGTGAGGTAGAGCTGGATGGAGAAAACCCAGTGTTTGTCGCAGTGTGTAGTAAATGAAAAGGCTGTCAGGATTGCTAAGAACTCTTTTTTAAAAAAAAATTAGCAGCACCTTTGGGTATTCACAACCCTGAAGGTTTACGCTTAGTTTTATCATCCTCGTTGCAAGCTGTTGTGCTCAGTAAATATTGTGAAAATCGGTGTCCATATCAAAGGCTGAGCCAACATCTTGCAGTGGTCGTTCAGCATCTCCAGCATCTCCAGCTAGATGAGAGTCTGATACCTCTCAGGAGGCTTGTGAGGTGGTGGAAAAGTTACTGTAATCTTCAATATGTGCAAAAAAGCTCACCTTGGGACTGCCAGCCTTCGTTTGTGTTTTACACTGTTGTTCTCCGTCATTTTAAACCGTGTAAATTTAACATTTCTCAAGAACGGGAGTTTTTTGAATTCCTGCTTTTAAAATGAAAGCAGGAAGATCCCCCAGTTTTAAAAACCATGTCATGGAGGTAGAAAGATGTGAGTTTTAGGTGATTCTGTGTTCACCCCTCGCTCCTCTGAGTACCCGGAGAGTGCAGAGTCTTCAGGGAAGAGGAGCCGAGTTTCAGGGAGCTGCTGGGAGGAAACAGCCTTGTCCAATTCATGGCCATTTTGACATCGTGTGCTTCCTGCAGCCATAAAATTATCTAAATTCTATGGCTACAATCTAATCTGAAATATCTAGGTGCTTGTGGCGGTGGGGGTTTTTTCAGGTGATAAACTATTTGCCGGTTAATCATTAGAGCTGTTGAATAGCTGGTGAATTTGGGGAAAAGGCAAGGCTCAGACTTTCAAAACTGTCCTTCATTTGTGTTAGTGGAAATTCTTAAAACTTTGGCCGAAGGAAAAAGAAACACAGACATTAAAGTGGAAGCAAATAGCTCTTCTCTCTTTTTATTTTCCCAGGTTAAGGTAGGAAAGCCAAGGGTGATTTAAGAAAAAAACAACTGTGTTTTCTTAAGAAAAAAGGACCAGTGAGGGAGCTGTCAGGAATTTCTCTGCTACACTCTTCAGCTGTGCTTAGATCCTTTGCCTCCCGTTTCTGTTCTCCCTTTCCCTTTTCCACTTGGCCATCTGAAACTGAAATTTTGAAAAATATCAGTCAGTCTCCTCTCAGTGCTTTAGTTTGCTGGTTCGTTGTCAGGAGCCAGACAGGCATATTTTGGGATATAGTTACCATCCAGAAAAAATTCTTATTAAATTATAGTGAATAATGAAACAAATTCTTTTAATTTGCTTTAGATTATTTCAGAGCCTGTTTGCTTTCAGAGGTGTTTTCAGCATCATCCAGTTGTACCTGTTGGAATGCAAAGGCAAACCAGGTTGGATCTTGAGAGCAGCAATGCTATAATACAGATCCTAAACAGTTTAGTCTTTGGGAATATCCTTGTTAGGTGGATCTCGTGAGTGAGACCAAAGCAATTCAGACCTAAGACGTTGCTTTTTGAATGTCTTTGAACTGTGACTGTCTTTGAAATTAGGAGTTCTTGCAATCTCCTTGCAGAATGCTCCCTGAACGCAGCACAGCTCTGGATGTGTGACATTGTCATCCTGCAGAAAGTTGGCTTAATTGGGTTTTGTGAGGTGCCTAATTTTAGGCAGAAATGATCCCAAAATAGCGATGCCTTGGTTGTGTGTCCTGCTTGGTGCTGGGATCACTAATCCCGCACTATTTCGGTGTCTCGGCAGAGGGCACTGTTGGAGCATTAAAGGCACTTGAAAGGCTCATCTCCAGCTTTTCTTGATTTTTTTTGGGGGGGGGGGGGAAATGTTTAATGTTCTCCATGTAATTAAATTCAGTTCCCTGTATAATTAGCAATGGAGCCTTATTCTTTGTGCCACTGCCGTGGATAGTATTATTTTTGTCTCTATTTGCCTTCAGTCAATGCAAAATGCTGTTGCCTATCAAAGTTTTTATTGATATCTCTCAAAACTAAGCGATATTTAAAGGTGGAAATAGAAAACTATGGAGTTAGTTTCATGTAGTTGTATAGAGTAAATAGGAAACCTTTAAAATTCCTGCTCATGGCTCAGGAAAGAGCAGAGTTAATGTGCCGTAATAATTTTCCCTTTGTATCCGAATGTGTATTATACTATTTTTGAATTGTCAGTACTTGCAGGTTGTTAAAAATATGTATGAAAACACATAATATTTAATTACATGTAAAACCTATTGATTTTATTTGGCAAATTATTTTTTCCTCTTCAATTTGTTTTCCCCTGTATCTTTGCAAGAACTTGTCCTGTATTGGTGCTGTTTAGCATATTGAAATATTAATTAGAGTCATCGGGCATGGTTATTTTTCATTAATTGCAAATGCAAAGTAATTACTGTGACCTAGAAATAGTTTCCTTGTCCAAATTCCTGTAAACATCCTAATTTTTTTATAATTTATGACGACCAGCTACAAAACATTGTGTCAGAAAGAAATAATTTTCTCAGGTACCGGAGGACTTAACACTGATGTTACATTAGAATGCTCCTACTGCTTGTAAAGGGAAGATACTTGGAAGATGGAAGTCTATTAATATTCTGATGGGTTTGGCTCTTAAATTGGCAAATACACGGAGAATTAATTAGAAAAAACATGTTGTAGTTTTCTTTCAGGAAGTGACTCTTTGTCCGTAACTGGTTGAGTTACATGAACAACCTAGAGAAGTTTGCGTTAAAGATCGAGGGATACGCTCTGCCGACGACTGGCAGGATACTCCTGCCTTCATTTCAAAATCAACCACACAAGGCATCTTCTCCAAAAATCTCTGTTGCCTTAGAAAGAGTGGGGAATATTTTTTTCATAGTAGAAAATGTTAATTAAGTTATCGGCAGCCGAGCGCAGGCAGATTGCGAGGAAAGGAGCACCAAGGAGTTTGAAATGAAAGCGCTCGGTGCGGATCTGGACGGCTCTTTCCTTCCAGAGCTTCCTGGGGAAATCCCGGGGTCGGAGCCCGATCCTGACCCTGCTTCTGCCGAGGACCCTGGGCCTTGGTGTTGTAGAGTCTGTAGGGACAGCGCTGACAGCGCTGGGTCTGTGGCAGGGTCTGTCCCTGCCTGCAGCAGGGTTCATGTCTCAAGGCCATTGCCTCTGTCTGCAGCCACCGCTGGGATTGCAGCTGGAAACAGCAACTTTAAATAACAAAGGGAAAAGTTGGTTGGGTTCCTTCTTAGGAAACTGGCTTTGACTTTCAAAGAATGGAGGCGATTGCTCCTAAATAAAAAAGCCACTCAGTACTATAGCTGTGCAGGGGCTGTAACCATCTGAGTCATGTATTTTCTAAGGGGACTAATGCAGTGCCCAAGAAGACACTCATTCAATGTACTTATTTGTTTTTTAAAGCTTTCATATTGTTTCAAATTTATTAGTGTCTCTTTACATCAGCTCGGTAGGGTAATATTCAAGCAAATTCCTGTTTTGTCTGAAACATTAATACTGATGTTCTGCTCTTGTATCATCCCTGTAGCTGTTATCTGTTGTGTGTTTTCCCCACGAGAGGCTATCGCAGGTTTTTAGTCCAGACTGTTTGTATTCGACAAGGTCAAGATAAGTTTTATCTCTATAGATAAGTCAAGTGCATTAGGATCAATATAGTTACAGTAAAATACATTGGCAATATTTATTGCCAAGATCCTAATGAATTTTTAAAGCTTGGAAAACTCTCTCAGTGGAGTGAGGATGCCCTAAATGGTTGTTTATAACAGGGTCTATGCAATTATACAGTTAGGTACTTTTTGAAAATAAAAATTGTACAATTTTATGTTTTTTGACAGGGTGGAGGAAGCTCCACCTTCCCCAAATCCCAGCAGATTCTTAGGACACAATCAAAATAAGTGTGTACTTTCCATTCACTTGGGTGTCTGTATAGGGATTTATAAGGCTTATCCCAAAGTTACCTGTTACAATTATAAAATTGCTCTATTTTTAGCACACTAATAGGTGTTGTTTTTTTTTAATTTTACCTTCTATTTTTTATTGACAAGATAATTGTCTTTGTTTTGGCTTTGACCAGTTTCATTTGTGATATAAATTTCCCTAGATACATATTTATGCAGTTAAATCAATAAGTATTTCATAATCTCTCTAAATACTTATGTAACTTAATAATTCCAGCCATTATGATGCATCTACTTAAATATGTATTTTATGTAGGGACATTTAAAAATGCAAATTATAGGGATTATTTTCCTTCAAGCTTTGTATTTTTCTGTTGCATCAGATAGAGAGTAAGAAAATTAACCCACAAAAAATCCTGCTGAAGTAATAATGAAGATCTGCCTTCTATCTGGTAAAGATAATTTGTTGATAAGACTCCATGGCTCGCTTTAACTCATTTTGCTTTCTCTGTTTTCTGTAGTTGATCTTTTAAGCCACACGACACAGCCATGGTAAGGCCCAAGTTAAGCAGAAAGTTTCCACCTTCGCCACCACCTTTGCCACAGTCACCTACTTTTGTGTCTTTTATTAATTTGTCATCTTCTGTAGGCCTGTTTTCTACCCCTCCTGGCTCCAGAGTGCCCAAAGATTGCTTCTTTTTATTATTAATACTTTGAAATTCAAAATCAGAATTGATAATGCCATGTTGGGAAGCTGCTGTGTAGCTTCTCTTCGTCTTTACCACGGAGGTTTGATACCTGACACTTTTAATTTAATTTAATTAGGGAGGCAGAACCCCATCTTGGTGTTCATTAAGGGGATTATTCATCAAAGTTATTGCTTCCTTGATGGAGAATAACAATATCACTCGCAATGGCTGCTGTTGCTCTCATAACTATATTACTTTCTACTATTTTTCTCTCCAGGGCTTTGTACTTAGTCTCTTTATTTGAAAATTTTAAATTGAGGGAAGCGTAAACTTCTGGTATAGCAAATTCACCAGGGTCACATTTATTTTAGTGTAGTAGCTTTATGTCATGTAAATGCTTTGCGGAATTATTTTTTTTCTGCTTTTTATTGGTTCTCTGCGCTGTCTTTAAATATTTGTATTTCTTTCAAGCTCAGCTGCACTTCGGCTCGGGGCCTGAGGTTTCTGGCTGCCTGTTTGCTGATGTAGCTGAACTCTGCCGTGCTGAAAGCCTGCAGAGATCTCTGTAGGAAGGAAGCCTCTCTGGAGCAGGGAGTCACCACGGGCTTTGCTGGAACACAGTGGAAATCTAATGCAAAATTAATAAGGGGAGGGTGGGGGAGAGCAGACTGTTTGCAAAAGTTATCTTTTGTAACGCAGCCCTAATCAAATATTCAGAAAATGGCAGCTTTAAAAATAGAACAATTGTCCTTTTAAAACATGACTAGTTTGGTTAATTTACCCCCAAGTATCCGGTGTCTGTGACTCTGAAAAACCCTTATCTACTGAGGGGGGGAAAAAGAGTGTTGCAGAAAAGGTGACAAGTTTTCACCTCTTTCCTTAGAGAACATTTTAATTCCACTTTAATCAGCCTGCCAATAAAAGAGTACTTGGCTTTCAAGGGGAAACAAATCAAAATATGCATTTATCAGTCATGAGGCAGAATTCAATCGTTTGCAACTGATGAACTCCAAAAGGAATGAAACTAGTACTATCACGCTGCCTTGGTGGTTTGCTTTGTACTATCAAAGAACTGGTACTATCTTTTCCTGCCACATCCACTGTTTTTCTGTCATCCCTAATTATGGCCTTTCAAAAGCAACGCTTCATAATTGCTGTTAATGATTAAAATAAAAAAAATATTTCGCATCTAGATAACCAAACTAGTGTTCTGCACTGTGCAGATTTGTGCATTCTGCAGCTGCCAAAATAACTTAAAATAAAAAAAAATTAAAAAATTAGAGATGAGGCAGAGGAAAGAGAAAGCAGTTGCCAAGTGGTGCTGTCAGTGTTATCGTACAGGGCTCCTACAAGGGCACGTCACAGGCCTGTCTTATTAAAATAAAACTTTATTTTCCACTAGGAGAGGAGACTGGAGGTTCACGTTGCGCTGCACAGGTGGGCTCTCATTTCAGACTCCTCTCTGCCGCTCTGCTCCGGTTAAGAAAGAGGAGCCTGAAGTGGAAAGAAGGGTTTTTTTGTATCAAAGCAAACTTGGATGCTGTTTCACGTATGGGTGTTTCTGGGTTGTGGGAATTGGTTGCTCTGGGTTTTCTGCTCGTTTAGCGTGAGGTGAACACATTGCTCACTGTATTGATATTAAACAGAGTCGTCCTGATGGTTACAGTAGTTAGACTACAGCATTATACACAAAGCTGAATCTTTCTGGTGAGAGAAACTGCATTCTCTGGGCTTATCTTGCTCCCTGCGCTGGAATTTACATGCGTAACTACCAGTGCATCAAGATGAGTTTTTCGCCTTTGTGTGGTTTGCATCTCAATGAGGGTGGAGAGGTGCAGGCTGTTTTGCTTTCCTTCTCCCTGCCCTGAAAAATGGTTAAAACTCACCTCCTACTTTATTTATGCTTTGTTCCATCCGACTTCTCTTCTGCTGCTAAGGATTTATGAGGCCAGAAAGCACGAGCAAAACTGCTCTTGTGTTTCGTTTCCTCTATTCTTGTCCTTGTTTGATTTCTTGATGATTTTTTTGCTCCCTGACTGTGGACTCCTTTAGGGCCAGGCTTGGGCAGCCCCCGAGATCCTTGGCTCCCCTAACACAGCCCCATGCCGTGTCCAGATCCCTGCCTCGACTCGGGTGTCCTGGGATTGCAGCCTGAAACTGGTAGCGCAAAATACCAGTTTGATGTGCAAAAACACCAGGATCTGACCTCTAGTCTCTCCTTTTCCCTTTCCTGTGGTTCCACAGTATCTCACTTGTGTAGCCCGGGTCTGGGGAGCTCTCTGCTCTCCTCCATCCCACTGAGCTCCATCCTCTCTTCAGATCTCACCTCCTGACCTCCTTTTTTTTTCCCGGGAGTCAATTAGACAAAGGAGGTACGTTGTCATGTGGATGGGATATACAAATAAATTGCATTGTATTTTCTCTCTTTTGCGGTTGATTTTAATCTTGTGTTTCAAAAACGTGTTGGGAGCAGTTGCAGGTAAAAGAAATATAAAGTACAATGGCTGAAGTGCCTGTTTGGGTCATGAATTTGTGAAAATGAATGTGTTGATGTGGCTTGAATAGACAGGATAACTTGTGACACTCTAAAATTAAAAGGCTGGAAGAAACAAGGCAGGAATGTGAAGGTGGGGAGAAACTTTCATCTCTTCTTCATTCAGCAGTGGTTACATCAGTCATAGTGTAGTAGGAGTAAAGGGGTTCCTGTGCTCAGCTATTCATTTCAGAACTACTTATATTTAATTGGCATGAAACTAAGTGTGCTTGATTTAAAATGTATGTTGCACAGCTTCAGAGAATGAAGTTTAAGAAAACAAAGTAGAACTGTAAATAATAATGATTTTATAAAAATACTCCAATGGCTGCAGATAAATGATTTAGGGTTATAGCTTGTTGTTGCTTAAACAAACAACTGACTTTACAAACAGCAGAGAATACAGAAACCCCAAAGTTTTCAAAATAATCTTTATTTTTAAGTGAGAGCAAAGGAAATTGTGAAGCTTTGCATGGAGCTTGTTACATTTCACATAAGTGTTTGCATTCATGGTTTTATCAGACAGACCTTCACAGTCTTCACACTCATACACGTTGCTTGAATTCTTGCCCCTGTTGTCCAATTTCCCAACAATGTACTGCACTAGGAAATATTTATATATTCACTCTGGGAAAACATGGAAACATTATTTCCCTGATAGGTTAATTTGCTCTAAGAGTTAATTTGCTCTGCTGAAGGTGGGAGTGTATTCTGACTTGGAATATTGTATATTCAGGCTACTGAATTCTTAAATGTTCATACTGCTGTGTGTGAATATAGATAGCTCTGTTTTCTGGAGAGCTGATCAGAAAACTGATAAACCATTAGACAGCACTAAGGAAGGTGTGTTCCATGAGGGTGGGAGGAGGAGGTAAAGGATGAGTCAGAAGCCAGCAAGTTCTTCAGAATTTGGTAATTAACATAAGTGAAAATAGGAGTCAGCAGGAGCTGGAACAACAAAAATCTCTAACTGCTTTTAAGAGGCCAGTCGTTGTAGTGTTGGGTCTGTATCCTGGTAGGGGATTTGGTTTATTATCCTCTGTGTGATGGGTACATTCCAAACGTATCACAGGAAAGTATGAAATGTCCTTTGGAGGGCAATTGTAGAGTATCCTACCCCCAAAAAAGCATTTTCCCTTACCTCTCCCTGTAAGGCGTGTGTGCTGCATCATAAGGACTTAGATATTTTCTTTTTATTAAAGCTTTGGCTGGTCTTATTAAGTATTTCAAATTATGTCCAAGTTTTTAACGAACTTCAGAGGATTTTGGCAATACGTTTCCTGCATTTACTGGTACACTTTTGGGAGGGGGGGAATTAAAGGTACATTTTTATATTGCTGTGTTTGGGAATTAAATGCCTATTTTTTCTTTATCTTCTCTGTACCTCTACAACTTTTCTTTCGTCCTTTTTTTCTTTTAAGTAAGCATGTAAGATGACCAGATACTCGTGTCACAGCTTTGGCCAGTGAGTTCTGCCCTTGCAGGTCTAATTAGCTGCCCTGTTTTATTGCCATATTAAGTTGTTTGTCATGTAACAGCCACCTATTATTATTATTATTTTTTCCTGACCCTCCTATAAGGGGAAACCACAATAATTGAAGCAGCCTCTGATTTTGCAACCCTTTTGCTGGGTGTGTTTGTGTATGTTACTTTAGCATTTTTGAGCAATTTTTATGTCACTCCTCATGCCCAAATCTTGTTCTCCGTAAGATTAGTAGGAAGTACCCCCCTTGTTTCTTTGGGTTTAGATCTTACTACTGTGCATTTATAACTTCAAAGACAGCAATAAATAGCTGCTCCCCATCATCGGAGTGCGACCCACTTGGGGTGAAAGGTTAGAAAGAGGTGGCAATACTAAGAAATGTCTCTGAATGTCAGAATCAATTAAAATATTACTTTATTTAAATTACTGATTTCATGACATTATTCTAATTCATGGAGCCTTTTAAAGCCATGAATTGTATTTGGAAGTATTAACATTAGAAAGCATTGGGCTGTCTAAAAGCTGTGGGTTTGGGGGGTTTTATTACTGTTTTTTAGGAGATGAGTAACTTGGAGTTCATCTACTTTATGAAGGCAAAGATGCAAGGCACAGAGGAGAGGTTCAAGACCCTTTCCTCGCTGCTTTTTAATCTGCTGCAATTACTGTATATTCTTAACCCTGCGAGTAAAAGAAGTTGGAAACTCAGCTATCCCTTGAAAAAAAAAAACCACAACTTTGATGCCTTAGATTTCAGCGAGAGTCGCCCCCAGCGTCGCCTGCAGTGTGGTGGTAACCTGGGGGTCAGGCGAACTTGAACTGCAGCTTTAGGGCTGGTCTTAGGTCTCTCAGGCTTTTCCTGTGAGCTGGTGCTCCCCGTGCTGCTCACTGGGGCTCACACGATGCAGCTGCTGCTGCTGCTGCCTGAGTTTTCCGAGCAGTTCCTTCCTGGTGGGTTTGGCACAAAAGAGAAGAGGGGTGTATGTCATCTGCTGGATTTGCCTTCTCTGGGCAGAAGGAACTTTTTACCTTCCTGTTTCACACTGCTGAGAGCTTTTCCTGAGTTATTGTGGTGGAAGTAATGCCATTTAAAGAGAAAGATGTTTTCACATGCAACATTTATCTTATGAGAGGAATTGTTAGGGGTCTCATGTAGCTTGTTTTTACCACGGACTGAAAAACTTCATGCAACATTTCGCATTTTATTTGATCCAGGAAGCACATTTTTGTTGCTCACTTAGTGTTCAAATCAGCTTTTCCTAAGTAACTACCAGCTCTTAGGCTCATTTTGCAGACTGTGGTGCTCTGTACTGCATTAAAATATGATCTAGTCTTTGCAGGAATGGCTCTGTTACAAGTGCTCATTCACTAAACACATCCTTGGTTCAAAGAGGACTTTAAAAACTTGGGTGGTTGCTGACCTGGTGGACAGACAAATGGTCTTTTTAAGAATTTCTCCCAGTATTGCTATTTGGGTTTTCTTAAAGCTTAAATTAGATAAGAAGACCAATTAAAAAAAGAAAAATGAGAGTTTTGTGAAATAGGAGCTTCTGGGTTTGAGCATTTCAAACCCAAGGAGTAATTTACACTTTGGTTTTAAAAGTTGTAATGATACACAAGGTGATTCAATCAGACAGAACCTGCAATCAGTAGCCATAGGATTGTTTTTTTAAGCCAGAGGAATCATTAAAACATTTACGTCAATCTTCAATATAACAGACTAGATTTTTGTATGGACTCCAGGATGTTTGGAATTTTGAATCTTGTTTTCCCCTCTAGTATTGCCTTTGTGCACCTCTTGCAGCAGGCAAATGCTCTCCCTGGCAGGGCAGGCTAAGGAGCACTTACTGATAAGGAAAAGTGACAATGAACTTCAAAAGAAACAAAACAACAACAGAAAAAAAACCACCCAAACCTAAAACACACAATGTTTGGAAGCGTGACCTCTGCTAACCTGACCCTCTCTTTCAAGGCATTTTGTTTGTTTCAGATGCCAAGGGGTGACTGTGACACTGAATGAGCACCAAACCTCATAACTGAAAACTCCTCAGGGATGCAATCCTGATAATTGTAACAACTTGATTATAGATGTGATTATTTTGTTCATTTTGATTTTTGAAAATACTGGTGTGCTTAAAGCACATTGCATTGATCAGCATGAGAACTAGGAAGTGTTTGCAGTGACAGCCAGCATCACTTATGCAGTCTCACAGGGCTGTACATAAAGTCCAGAGAGAAATGTAAAATTCCTTTTTTCTTTTAAAAAATAAAAGTGGTAATATTTAGAAAACTTCTAGTAGTCTTTTTTCTTTTTTTCCCCTCTGGTATTTTTCTTCGTTTCTTTGTTTAGGAAATTTAGGTAGGAGAACTATATGGCATTTATATTTTAAATATTGTCCTGGACCATCCATGCCCTTCCAGTGATTTCAGAGGTGTTAAAAGGGGACACCCTCTGCCTGGACAACACATTTAGTTATTTTTGGAGAAACTTCTCATTCCCATCATATGGAGCAGGAAAAAGACTTGGACCTTCTGCTTCTTGCTGCCTTTTTGCTTGGTGGGGTGAGGAAGGACCAAGAAAGAGAGGGAAATAGCTGATGGCTCAGGTGGCAGAAACAGGGGATAGAGATCCTCAGTATCATTAGGGCTGTAGGGACCAGCAGATAGAGAACATCTGGTCATGACTCTGCCTCCCTTATGTTGAGGGTGTTTTATGCAACAGTTTGTTTAAATGAAAAGGAGGGAAACATCTTTGTAAAACTGGAGAAGTGGGAGTGCAGGGCAGCAGGACATGAGAACAGAAATTGTCCAATTGTAGTAGGGAAAGGAAGTGCTGGGGTTGCAAGGTTGCCTAATCTGCCAAAGATCTCAGGGAAATGCCAGTTGTGTTTGGGTTTGTGTTTGTGTGTTTATTCCCTGCATTGTCAGATGCCTCTGCGGCTGAAGGAGTGCTGCTGCTGCAGGAGCTTCAGAGAGGTATGAAAAACATTCCTTCTAAAAATACTGGGAAGCTCCCTCCACCCCCATTGTTTATTGGAAACTTTTCCCCCGTCTTAAGATATTTGATTATGGTGTAATGCAGCTAATTTAAGCATCTGTTTATCACTGCCTGGCTAGACTGAATGTGAAATTTCAATTGAATTACCTCCCAAGAGAGCTTTGAGCTCTGAGGGTAAAACAAATCATTTTCTCTCCATTCCCTTGGGATTGTCAATAAAAAGAATTCATCTAAATAGTTTACATGCGTTTTGAAATGTTGCATCTACTAGGCTTGGGTTTGTTGTTAGTGGAAAATTGCCAGTGTGAGTGGAATATGGGCTCTAACTCAACTATGGCACTGTTGTAGCATGGTGGTGGAGGGTGTGGAAAGGCTACAGCTGGGAAAGCATTTGCATTTAATTCATATTTAATCAATAAATGCGTGTGCTTTATTTTAGAACAGAAGATAGCACATAAACCCGAGCTTACCACAACCTTAGGCACAAGATGCCACCAGCCCAGCAGCTTAAAATCCTAGAATCATAGAATATCCTGATTTGGAAGGGACATATCAGGATCACTGAGTCCAACTCTTGGCCCTATGCGAGACAGCCTCAGGAATCCCACCATGTGCCTGAGAGTGTTGTCCAAACACTCCTTGAACTCTGTCAGCCTTGGTGCTGTGACCACTGCCCTGGGGAGCCTGTTCAGTGCCCAGCCACCCTCTGGGTGAAAAACCTTTTTCTAATATCCAGCCTAAACCACCCCTGGCACAGCTTCATGCCATTCCCTCAGGTCTGAGGAGCCTCTCCAGCTCTTCCATTTGATGTGTTACTGTAAAGTGAATTATTGCTGTGGGCTTCCGGTGGGACATGGTGAGCCCCTCATCACCACCACAGCTTTGTGTGCTTCTAAATATTTGTGTGTGCACACACTGTTAAACATATTTCCACTTCCACAAGAAACAGTAGACTCTCTCTTTTAGTTGTCATCATGTCAACAAAGATCTGGGAGAGGGCAGAGTATGTGTTTTTTTCGCTCTGCAGGCAACCTGGTTACACTCTTTACAACTTTGTCGTTTTGGTAGTGTGAAGAGAGGAGATTTTCCTTCTAGTTTGCCTTACTTGGATTGGAAGTAAAATCTACGGCCATCCACCCACAGAAGACTTGCAGGTCTGAGCTCTAGGTGCTTTTACCATGGATTCAGCTGCTCTGCTGGAGGGCAGGTGCTGCCTTCTCTCCAGCTGGGGTGCATGGACATGTCCATCAGCTGCAGACAGCAGTCCACGTGCTGGTGGTGCCCTAGGGTCACCATGCTGCTCTCCCTGGAGGACAGACAAGTTCTCAGCTGAGTTTGCTGACTGGGAAAGAGCCTGAAACTGTCTTAACATAAATAGCTGTGGGCTACATTTCCAGATGCAAACAAAGAAATAAAGATCAGGCTTCCTTATGGGAATACCCACACTGGCCTTTGTGCCCATCACCCGAGTCTCACTAGTGGAACAGCACTGTACCCTTCAGATCAGGTCTTCTGGCTTACTTGAAACTGGAGTGTCCAGATTGAGGGTAATTAGACAGAAGGATGGAATTCTTCACTGTGAGAGTGATGACGCACTGGCACAGGTTGGCCAAAGCAGCTGTGGCTGCCTCATCCCTGGAAGTGTCCAAGGCCAGGTTGGAGCAACCTAGTCTAGTGGAAGGTGTCCCTCCCCACAGCAGGGAGGTTGAAATGAGATGATCCCTTCCAACGCAAACCATTCCGTGATTCTATGTGTTTAATTCAAACAGGAAAACCACAATTTCAAGAGTCATAGAATTGCAAGGTGTCATGTCATGACAGTGTGAATGCTTGTAGCCCACCTGTTGTACCCCAAACCAGCACACAGGTAACCTGCACAGGGCGCAGAGTGAAGGGAGGTGGGTGACAGAATTTGTTTTGCTGGCACCTCTCCTGTTGCCAACAATTCCAGCTGAGAGTTGGAAGAAGGTCCAGTGAGCAGTAGAGAGGTGCTTCACAGCAAGCACCTTTACACCAACTTGCCTTTTATGATGTGGATAGTATAAAATTTGCTCTTATACAGATATTCAGGTAGTGAAGAAAACTTTTAAGTGTCTTCTAGCAGTGATAGCAGTGAGAATCTTGGAGGTACCTTGGAAGTGCAGAGAGAATGCCTGATGATTCTTTTGGAGTGGAAATGTGTTCAGACCTGCAAGACCCAGCCTGGGTGAGCAGCTGAACCATGTTACTGTCCTGTCACACTTTCAGGCTCCTGTCCTGGTTCTGTTTTTATTGATCATAAAAAGCATTTCTTTATGTTAACTGAGATAATTTTAGGTGACACAGTAGTTGGGATGACAGTAAAAAATCAGAGTTCAAAAACCACACAAACAGATAAAAGCTTAAAGAAATTTTAGGGTTCACTTGTTTATGAGTTTGGTGTTTCTGTGGTCTTTCTGATAGTTGGTCATGTTTAAGGGCAAAACCCAAGGAAGTTAAATGCCACATGCAAAGCAAGTATATTTTCCTGACAGCTATAATCAGCAGTAATTCCTGCAATCATCACAAGGGAGGGTTTGAAGAGAGGGGCATGATATTGCTTATTTACTTGTCAATATTTCCTTTGGTATGGGGGATTGACTGTTTAAAAACCTTGTTTGCAGAAGCAATAAAAGTTACTCACAGATGACAGTGGCCTGGGAACGATTAGAGCTTTAACTTATATCAACATTCATCATAAACAGCGCAAGCATAATCGTGGTAAAAATAATTCTGGATTTTTATTCCAAAACAGTAGTAGACCAGAAGTCTGTGGGTAAGTTGCAGCTTTGGCCTGTGTTGTGAGATGCTAATAGTCTGTATTTCCTTTCTGGCGCTAAATATGGAACTGTTTTGACAGTTTAAGTATACTTTAAAGCGATTAATCCTGACAGGGTTGATAGTAACTTATGAAAAAAAATTTTAAACCCCAAAACTGCAGTTTATCTTAATGAGTAGCTCACACTGTCAACAGCAAAGCCCCATTGCTGTGTGTAATAGGGTTTAGAGACTATCACGATGAGAAAGGACAGGTCTTGTAATTTGAAAGTACATGACTAGGAGTAGAGATAGTCCCTTTCAAGGAGCCTTCAGCCTGAGGTGCTTCACCTGTGCCTCTCTCACCTTGCTTGTAAACAATGTTCAGAACGAATTTGTTTTTGAGATCCTTGGACTAAAATGCTCATCTTTTAGGAGAGGTGTGCAAAGATACCAGCTGCTTAAGATAAAATAGATACAAGACTTTGTATGATGTTAAAAGCAAGCACCTACATGAGAACAGTCTTGGAGCACTTCCAGTTGCAAGTAAGTCCTGTGTCACAGAAAGTCAGAAGTCTCCCTTGAATGAAGATCATTACCCTCAGGGTGCATGTTGGTCACTCTTTAAAATTCTTAAAAAAACAAAGAAATTAATTATCCAGTATAAAAACAGGGCATACGTCTCCTGGCAAACATTCAATTAACTTTTTAGTGCTTGCTACTTAATGTTGTGTTTGACCACTCAAGCATTGAGAACGACTTTCCTTTGAAAGGGAGCTGGGGTGGAACGTGGCGTTGGGCTGGAGCTCTGCTCATCAACATTTTTCCCATGATCATTGAGTGTGGAGCTGGTTATATTTTACTTATGCATGGGAGATGTAATTTGCTTTGGGACAGAGTTGTTGGGGGTGGGGCTTTTTTTTTTTTTTTGGTAGGCTGGATCATGTTTTATTGAGAATATAATTTAGTTAGTTTTGCAATCATAGACTGGTTTGCAGTGGTTGAGCATGAACTACCAATTAAAAGCAACTGTATAATACTTCTAATTCCCATGACTAATGGACTGAAAATATGGAGCTCTTTGACCTGGATCCAGTCCAAGCCAAAGATGAATCATGCCACATAGATCACGTTTTCTACTGTTAAAACACCCAACAGTGCAAGTGAAAACCCCAAACTTCAGAAATACTGACTTCTGAACGATGAGCTGACATGATGACGGATATATTTTGAGAATAACACATGAGAAGAACTTGGATAACTATGTTTTTGTAGATCTTTTACCTATTTCTGTGTATACTGATATCATTTATAATCTCCTTTCTTCATCAATCTCCTTCTGCTTTACTAACAAGTGAAACAATTGGAAGGAAAGGATTCTCGGGGGTTTTTATTGGGTGTCTAGTGTCCTTTAGATTGTCAGTAAAAATCACACTGCTACTATATATATATATATTTATTTATTAGTTTTTAAGTGCATCCTGTATGCAGAGATTCTCAAATTAATCTTTGATTGTCATATATGAATTGGCTTTTTGTCTTTCTCAAAAGGATCACTAAAATTGTGACATTTGGGGTTAAATCCAGTAATCTGAATGGCTGATTTTTGTTGTTCTTGTAGCAGAACAAAATTAAATATCTCTGGGTTAAACTTAGGGCCGGTTGGGCTACCAAGAGCTGTATAAATATGCAAGGGCCGGAGCTGCTGTGAAGGAAAGTGCTCTGCTCGTCAAACGAGGGAGTGATTGCGTGGCAGGGCAGTAGGAGTTCTCCTGGAAACAGGGGAAATTATCAGCCTACCAGGACAGAATGCAAAGGTTGATCTGCTGAATACAAATAAAGTATTGAGCACCAGGTTCTGCCTCATGGAGCTGGCGCTTTTGGAACTGCTGTGATAAATGCACTGATAAATTCGAGGGAATGAGTACTATTGCAAAAGCCTGATGAAGGCTAGAAAGTGTCCAGCTAGTAGGAATTGCATTGCTTGGTCAGGCACAATGAAATTAAATAGAATTTGCTTTAGTGAAATTGCATCAAGGATGATTAAAGGTGCTGCTGGGAGAAGGTGGTGATCACCTTCCACTGAAGCCACTTCAGTGACTCTGTCGTTTACTCTTCACGTGTGTGGGGTTTTTTCTCATTTTTTACTCATTTCCTCTGACTTCAAGGTTTCTCTCCCTCTCCTGGTCCCTTCCACCATTGTGTTGTGACCCTGCTCTGAACCTGGTGGTAACACCAGGCTGCTCCAGAGAGCAGGGAGCTCATCAGCACCATTCCTTGGTCCATGAGTTTGCCCAAGTACACCGAGTCCTGCATTCCCCCTTACTGATACACAGGGTTTTTCATTCCCCTGTCCTTTGATATTTGTGTTTTGGGTCAAGATTTGGCCTTTTAGCTCCAGAAAGCTGGTCCACATAACATGGCCCCATGTTCCCTCCTCACCTGGGTGAGATGGAGCCATGTAGGTGGGAGCTGCTCCCTGCTCCAGCCACAGCTGCGTTGTTGGGATCTGCAGTCAGGATTCCTGTCTGTGTCTCATTTTCAACTGAATCCCCCAGCAGTCGCTGATCCCAAGCTGCTAAAACCACCCCAGTGGGGTGTCACAGGCATCTCACCTTGGTGACTAAATGGCTTGTGGGATGTTTCCTTGATGCAGAATCTGCACAAGAGTCTGAGTCAAACTCCCTTTGGTTTTGCTTTGATATTTTTGCATTTTGCATTACTGAAGCCATTGACTTTGTGGGTGTTGAACAATGATTTGTAAGAGAATCCACATCTTTCCAGTTGTTTTACTTTCCTACAATACAATGGCAGAGCAGAGCAGTGGCTGCAGGCAGCACCCAGGTCTTGCTGTGCCCCACTGTGTTTGCTGAGATATCAGATGTGAAGTTGGAGTGAGTTGACCTGGGTTTTGCCCCAGCTGGGCTGACAGTGTAACCCGTCTTTTTAAGGTAAAACAAAACACATATCCACACAGAAATACACATGGATATGTATAACCACATGTAACATCCCTGTGTTACCACGATGAGACAATCTTATGACTGTTTTGTTTCCATTTGACATTTAAATGATCCTCTGGCAGCGGGACCAGAGTTCCATGCTCTAAAGAAAAGACATCTTCAAATTCATATAACAACAGCTTGACACTGTATGTAGAGCCTGTTTGCTCAGTATATATATGTTCTTGAAAAATCTGTCATTTTACCTCTTCTGGTGCTGGTTAATACTGGACTAAGAAGTGTGAGGAATATTTTTCATGATTGCAGTTGTTGGAGCAGTGCATGTGCACAGCTATGTTTGGTCATTTATTCCCTCTTCATTTCTGTAGCAATTGTAGCATGAACTAATTATTTTCTCAGCTTGAGACGTGTTGGAGTTGCATTTGATAACTGTTTATTTTCCACAAGAAGCTTTCATGAAGGAGTGACCCAAGCTTAGATATGGGATCCTCTGCTCTGCTCCCTTCAAAGCACAGGAATATTTGCCAGGGGGAGAAAAGGTTGGACACTAAATCTGTGCACCTCGTTCATCCATGTTTGAATATCCAGGTGTAAAGTTAATGCTGCCACCAATGGGATTATCTTCCTCTCCGTACTGGCATGTCCCTTGAATTGCCCAGACAACAGCAGGGGTAGCCAGATGGAGCCCCGTGGCTTGGAGTAGATGTGGGGAGAGACAAGAAGTATTTTAGCAAATAAATCATCACCCCATTGGGTTTAAACCACTTCTCTTTGCCTATCCCGGGAATCAGGGCCACCAAAATTCCACCTTTTCTCAGCCACTGACTCCCTTCCAAAGGATTTGCTGTTGTCTGGTACGAAGGGACCATAAATACACCACACAGCTCAAAACTTGTAGCAAAATGAAGCTGTATTAATAGTAATGATAATAAAAGAGTTCCAGCTTCCTGCAGATTGAAATGGGCTCAGTAAATTTGACACCACATTTAGCTTCTGAGGTGATAACGCATCAGATTACACTGTGTAGTTATTTTTTGTGGCATGTCAGTAAAATAGAAACTAATATTCTCTATTGGCATTTCAGGAGATATTTCTTCAGAGGGTGAAGCTTTCAGTGAGGATTTAAAGACTGTTAGTGCAAATGTAACAATTCTGAGTATTTTTCATTTCAGGCAGCCGACTTCTATTATAGACAAAATGTTAACAGCTTAATATTTTGGTGTAGAGTTATAGATGGTAGAGTTTTAAAACATAAATAGGTGTTTTGTGTGGCAAAAAAAATTGAAATAGCACTTGAAAGAGTTCATTATCTTCATATTTCCATAACTTCATTAGCTCCCTGATTTACTTAGTGCTCCAGCAGGGTTTGCTGGGTGCTTTCTGTCCACACAAAGGGGCAGTTTCTGCCCTGAAAATATCAGTCTTGGGGCATGAGATGTAGGATTTGATAATGCAGGCAGCAGTAAACAATGACCAATTTTGAACAGTTCTAACTGTAACAACTGGTTAAAATTTTTTACAAGCTATTCTAGAACAGAAATTGAGATTTTCAGTTACACTAATACTTTTCTTGAAAGGGATTTTGCATTTTGTAGAAAACTGCCCTTTTGTGGTAAACCAGAAAACTTCTTTTTTTTTTTTTCCCCTTGTAGAGAAGAGTTTTTGCAGAAAGCCATTTCTGTCGAGCTTTAAAATAGCAAAGGCCACTTAGAGTGTTTTCTCATCACTCCTAAGGAAACTAAATGCTAAACTGTCGACATTATGTGGGGTTTACAGAAAGCAGGAAGGGTCCTTGCTGTTTATCCTCTGGCCTTACCCCAGAAGAGGAAGAAAATGCAGTAAAATATAAATGGCAGGGTATTTTTGCCTCCAAACCTATTACTGAGAGCTTTAGCTGCCTCAATGCTCTCCTGCCTTCTCTCTGAAGCTGTACTTGTTGGCCCCGTTTGCAGCAGCAATCCTAAAATGTGGAATGAAAGGAGGGGAAATGGGGGGAGATTATATTGGATTTTTCCTGGGAAATGTGAGTTTTGCCACACCTTGCTACAGCAAAAACCCTTCTTGGGAGAAACCAGAATTTCCATTTGGATTTGCTGCTGTAATGCTGCATGGAAGTTGTTACTGGGTCAACTCCAGTGCCTTCTCTTCCTGACCTGGGCTCCCTGTGTGGACTTCAGCTTCTTCATCCAGCTGCCTGTGCCTTTTCCTTGAGCTGTGCTGCTGAACCAGAGAACAGGGCCTGGTTGGAAAGCTGCATGGATAGGGAACAGTGAGGAGGGCACTGAGCTTCACTGCCTGTGAGATACAGTGATGGCTCCACTGGATTTTCATCTTGCAGACAAAATCCAGCCCATGGTCCCTTTTCACTTCCTTTAGCACAAGTGCAATGTCAGCATTTATTTATCTGAAAGCAAAACAGTGTCAGAAGGTGCTTCATTAATATAATAATGGGCCTCTTTGCATTGCCCTATAAATGCCACCTCAGTACCACTTATCATTCGTCATATTTGCTGCTGCAATTCCAGGTATCATTCCCAGACTCTGCAGGAGAAACTTAGGTTGTTGTGTTTAACAAGTCAGTGGCCAGACTGGTATTAGCACCTAAGATTTCTTCATTCCTTTCCTCTTACCTGACCTTAAAGAGCATGATAATTTTGAAATAATTGGTGTTTTCTTAGGGGTTTTAGTGAAAAAAATAATATTTGTGTATTTTTCATTTTGGCAGTCATCTGGTCAGAGCTCTCAGCCCAAACAAGTAAAATCTGAGTTATAATTGATGAATAAACAACTTTGTTGATGTTCTTAGTTATTGGCAGTTGCTATGGCAATGGGCTGCCACAGGTTCTCCTCTAATGGCTCTGGTGTGTGGCCCTTCACCACATCAGTCAGATCAAAGCTGTGTCCTGCCCAGGAATGGAGATGGGAAAAATATCTTAGGTCCACATACACCGTAAAATTGGGGTTTCATGGTAGTTGGAATGGTGAGAGTTATATGTCTGTGTGCTTGGGTTTGTTGTTTGTTTCTTTTTCTGTAGTAGTACAAAGCATCAATCAATTCCCAGAAGTTTGGTTTGGGGGGTAGCTCCAAGTGAAGTAGCTTTTTTTTGTTACAGCATCCTTGTGCTTGTCTGGCTCGTTCCAAAGGAGCTGTGTCACTGTGATGGAGGAATCCTGTTTCACAATGTATTTTTAATACAGTAAAACTTTATTTGAAGGGCAAAAGGAGAACACTTGAAATGCACTTCCTTATTATTAACCTCAAAGTCTCAGCTCCATGAGCATTTTGACGGATGGGATGGTTTCTTCTTTCTGGATCCAGACAGTGGCTTTTCCCAGGTTTTAGCCAGTTTTTAACTAATTCAAATTCTGAATTTACAGGCTGCCTCATAGTGCTTATTTCCCACCTCACCAGACAATAGTTTTTCATGTAGCCTTCCAGACCTTCACCTCCAGTGGAACGGGAGTGTGTTTTTGGAGCACTCAGTGCATCAAAATTTGCCCCAGCTGTGTTTATTCCAGTGTGGGATCCTGTACATGCGTGAGGACATTCAGACATAGCTGGTGCTTTCATTCCAATCTCACGTTACCTGTTCAAATAAACTGTGTCTGATCAATAGCAGGTCGGTCCTTCCTTAGACAGGAGGAAATCCAATGGAAAAATTGATTATTAACACGATGCAGTAGAAATACAGAGACAGAAAAGGCAGAAAATCAGCTTGGGTTTTATTTGACTGCATAGTTCATAAAATGTCCACAAATTAAATTATGTGCTTTGCTTGTAACATGAATATGGATTTTGGTACACTGAACTCTGCAAATCAGGTTTTGGATGTGGAAGAGCTGTGCACAGAGCACAAAATATTGAAGATGCATAGATGGAGATGTGCACAGTACAGGAGAGATTATGTTGCAATATATACTCAAAAATTAACCCAGTACTGAGTAATGTCTGCTACAAAGTGCATTTTCAGGCCTTCGTTTGGTTGCTTGACTATAATGTCATTAACTTTTTAAATTTATATGGAGGCAGACTTAAGCTCTGACATTTAGGTCTATATATTAAAAAAAAAAAAATCAAAATTGCTCCTGTGGAGGGTTTTGATTCAGGATCCACTTTAAAAACGTATGGGACCATTTAAACTGATTAACACAGATACAGAAGTTGTTTGGCAAGTAATTAGAAATAGGAATCAAAGATCCTTATAAATCCATTGAATAGACAGACAGACACCTCCAGAAAGGTGATTCAAAATGCTAGATATCTAAACTGCATGTCTAAAGAAAATTATATAAATACCTTGGATTCCTCCCTGCCCTGTTCTTCCAAGAGACATTTATACCAATCCATTAGGAGGGAAAAAAGGCTGTTTCCTCCTTTGTTTTGCAGATGGTTTTGGCCTTAAACACAACACAATTTACAAAAATGCAATTATTTAAGTTTCCATGTTTAATGTGGCTCATCATTGCTAAATTGAAGAACCCAGGATTGAAAAAAGCACGTAATGTGAATTAAATGGTGGTGGTGGCCAGCAAGTGTTTGTGTTACAGCAATAGTATCACAGGTTCATTTCCTTTGTATATCTTACTCTAGTTTTGCAAACTAGGATGGGTTTTTTCCAACTTTTTCTGTATATGTTTTCAGGGCCTTTTGTTTCCAAAGATGTAAATTGAAAGAGATGCCATTTCCACGCAAAAAGATGAAATGTTTATTTTAAGAACACACAAGGACCCAGTTACGATATAACTTGTTGAATCCTCAATGCCAGACTGGCTTTCCTTGGAAGATGAATGGGAATTTGAAAAGGACCCTGTCAAAGGAGTTGGGCTTTCCAGTTACTCCTGTTAGCCCAGGCTTTGCTTCATGCTCCTCTGTTTTGTCTTTTAAGCAAGTCTTTTAAGTAGCAACAGTTAAGAAAAAAAGTTTGCAGCCTTGGTGCCTGTGGTGGGATATTTTTGTGGTTTATACACCATTTCAAAGCCTTTCCTTCCCCAAAACAAGAGAACAAGCACTCAAAATGCTCAATACAAGCAGAGAGAAGCAAAATGAGCAAAACCTCAGATGAGTTTTGGTTGGAGTTTTATTTTATTTCCCCTGTGCTGATGTTGGAGCTAATTTTTAGCTGGAGCAGCCTGTGGTGCAGGGAGGTATGCCAAGCCTCCTGGTGGGTTCCTGGACGGGCATGGGATGTGGGTCATGGCTGTGTGTCCCCAGCTGTGCTTTCGGTCCCCGGGCACAGCAGAGATCGGCACCGGCTCGGTCATATTTTCATCTTGTATAGAGGAGAGAACTGGTTGTTTAGAACAGGCTGCCATGATTTTGTAGTGCACTCATTCTTTGACAAAGTTGTACAGAAGCAGGGAGAGACAATATCCTCCTGCCACCTTTGTGGAGGCATTTTGATCCCTGCACATCAGTGTAAATCGAAGAGCAATAAAACAAGGGGAAGGAACAGTGTAAGGATCAGCTGAGCTACAGAGCAGCGACTTCTAAGGGTGCTTAACCTTGCACATTTTGTTTTCTTTTTGTCTGACTTGTATGTGTGTCTTCAGACAGTGTGCTCTTAATAAAATTGAAAGTGGGAATTAAACAGTGTAGTGCAGGATCATATGGCAAAGCTGAGAGTTTCTCCTGCAACCTCGCTTTCCTCTGATCTTTTATTCAGCATTTAGAGATGGAAGATCTGCAGTCCTTTTGCTGGCGTATTTGTTAATACTGGTACGCTTCTTGCACTCTCCCCTTTGGATTTCTATACTTCTAGATGTTTTGTGTACAGGCAAGGGTTCATAAATATATATGTTCCCTGACGGTTTCAGTTCCTGCATGCGTTAATGAATACATATATCCCTCGGTGGAGTTTCAGTTCTGCGGCAGACGCGATGGATTTCTCCCTCTTTATCAGTGGCACCATTAGTAGAGATAGAAATGGAAACTTTTTCAACTAAAACCAGCTGGGATATCATTGATCAAGATACAGTCTAACCCAGGAAAGTGGGGTGTAAGTAGTAATTGGAGCTGTAATGCAGTTGGAATGATGTTTTTCTTGCAGTTTGTTTTTAGGATATTTCATGACCATTCATTCATTCTCTCTCTCTCTTTTCTCTTACAAATATAAATTTCTCAGAGCTGAAGATAAAGAGGGGTTTATGGCTACTGAAACAACAGGTAGAAATAGCAGAAATATAATTTTCTTCTTTCAAAATATATTTAAAAATGTATTACAGGTTTGTAGAAGGGGAAATATGACACTCCAAGGGATTTTCAAATCCATGACATTTTTTTACTTTAGTGTGTTATACTTAGCATTGCTGTTTAAAAGAATGAAACAAGACTTCGCAGGTTTGTGGCTTTTTTTTAAAAAAAAAGCAACACCCTTCCCGAGACACTGGATTTACATTTTAAAAAGCAAACGTGTTACAAAGATCCTGCCATTAACTGTGCAGAAATGAGCATTTGATGATGAGTTTCAAAAGAAGCAGATTAAGAGCTTCCTGAGTACTGTGACATTTGGCACATGTGCAGATTCGAGCAGTAAGTCAAAAAGACACAGAGAAAATACTGTCAGGGAGCAGGCTTTGGTGCGTCTGTTTTGATGACAAAGATCTGATTTTGAATTATTTTGACAAATTAGAAATGCAGTTTACACCAGCAAATATTTTTCCTTTAAGAGTTCCAGGCAAACAAATCAACTTGCCTTGACTCTCTCCTTTTCAGTACTTGTTCTCCATAACCAAGTTCCGGAGTCAGCTCTGGAAACTAATTAACTTTCCTTTCTAAAATGCTTTTTAAAGACAAAACCTAAACTGTATTAAATATTTACATGCCACCAGTCACTGTAATTACCATAATGGTTACATTCTGTTTGTTAAAGGGAGGGAGGTGGTCATGCAACATCAAGAGGCAGCTGGTATTTAGGAGATAGCTTCGATCATAGTGTGATCACCGTGAGAATACTTTGAGGCAAGGAAATACTCTTTCCAATCATACATTTTATTAGAAGATTCAATCCTTGCTTCTGCCTTGCATTTGTACTTTCTCAGTTGTCTGTGTTGATGTTGCTGGTTTTCACCACACGTTAGCCCAGATATGGCTCAGATTGTCCCAGTTTCTACCCTCTGTGATTCTTTTCATTGTCTTCTTCATACCAAGTAATTCTTCCCAGCATAATACCTGTAATTTTTACACTGTTTGTAGGAAGGTGATATTAAAACAATATTATAGCAGCCACTCGTAGGTGTGGAGTCCATGTGAATTGATTGCATGCCATTAGTGACTGTGGATGTGTAGACACACAAGAATAGTTGTACATCTCTGGCCAGTTGACCTTGCTGCTGACCAGTCTCCCCTTTAGGTATTAAAAGTTCCATAACAAATTCAGAAAATGGCTTTTTTATTAGTCAGTATTCTGGAAACAGAGGAAAAAGCTCTCATTTTTCCTACTTAATTCTTGAAAGACTTTCTTCATTCCCTCCTGTTTAACACACCAAAGCCGCATCATTCTTAGAGCAGTGTTTAGGCTCTGTGTGTTGTGACAGTGTATTACCCCAGCTGTTTGAAGGGGTGTGGAGCACCAAATTTAAGCTTGTGTAGTTCATAATATATTAAACAATGCTGCTGTACAAAAAAATTAGTTTTCTTTTAAATGAAAAATAAATAAAATAGTAGCATTCCGAAAAGTGTTTCTGTCCATTAGAAGTTTGACAGCAGCACTTGGGTGTGAACATCTAGAAGGGATTTTAAAACATCTGAATCATTATTTCTTAAAGCTGAACTGTAATCTTTATTTCTGAATGCACACACAGAGCATCACAGTTGTGCTCCAGCTTTTAGTTTCACCCAAAAAAATGCAACCATCTCCCATCAGGCCAGGAGAACTGTTACCCAGGTATTTTGTATGTGTTCATTTGGAGACATAAACCACGCACACATACCTTGTTTTCATTCTGAGGGTTACCCAAAGCATCTGAAAAATCACACCTGCATGTGGCTACATAAAGACACAGTAGAGTCATGCCTTGTGAAAGGTAACAGGTAGATGATTCACAGCCCGTTGCCTAAGCTTTATTCTCCCACCCAATGGCACGAAGAACTTCGTCTTACACATCCCGGCCCTGCAAAACCAGCAATAACAAATTTACCTTCTGAGCAGAGTGAGAAAACTTGTCTATTTATGCCTTGTTTTCAGTCCCTTCACTCCTACATAGATACATCAAGCCCCATGGCATTTATCTTAAAAGGATGAAGAGCAGGTTGGAAATCCCTTTAGGATTCCACAGGAGGGTCTCTGAGCACTCCAGAGCTGCAAAAAAATTAAACATTTCAGCCCATGCCTTAGGATTGTGGAGGCAGCACTGCTCCTGGTGGAGGGAGATGCTTGGACCCTGAGCTGCTGTTCCACCTCCTCTGGTGAGAAGCAGCAAGAGAGTTTTTTGGCCACAGGACACATTGAACCATGAGACCAAATAATTGGCATTTTAAAACACTGCCAGGATCATGTAAAACGGTGTTTTATTTTCTCATTGCTCGGAAGAGTTATTTGTTTAATTTTTTTTCGGCAGTGGCACTGCTGAACGTGCTAGTGTTACAAAAAGCATAATAATACATTGTTTTTATGGGGAAATGGAGCTCCAGAGGAAATGATGGTTTGATTTTGTGCGTATTTTCTGCAGTAACAGTTTTGGCATTCCTTTTTTTTTTTTAATACTTTATTTTTCCTGCTTGCTTTAATGCAGCATAACCTCCTCTAAATTTAGTGGGAAGTGTAAATGTATGTAATGCTTTTTCTGTGGTTAGAAAATACATGTAGCATTAAGTTATTAAAGCTTGACTTTAAACTATGTCTTGGGCTAATGATTTTACAGTATAATTGCTTTAGTTAATTTGAAGGCAGGTATACATACAGCTTATTCCATTTTGGCACTATAAAGTTTGCCATTGGTATTATACCTCATTTTTTATATGATTTACATAATTTGTGAAACAGATTTAATACTTTGTGTGTGAGCTAATTAGTTTCTGGTTTAGAGCCTTATTGTATGTTCATTGGGTTTTGAACACCTTTTACAGTAGCACAGGAGGTCATTGTGGGATCTAAATTCTTTGTAGAGCAATCAATCCCCTTTTAATAAAATAAGTTGCATAATTTTTAATGTAATTAAAATGGGTTACACAGAATTGTTTTCAGCTGTAAATTTACCGAATTGGAAGAAATGCACTGGTGATGTATTAATTACTGAGTGGTGCTCTTCCCCTTGTTATGGTATAGTTTGAGATTACTGGACTTTGCATGAGTGCAATTTTGCACTCACCTCTGAGGAGCTCTTAAGGGGTGTCCAGCTTTTCCTGGTAAAGGAGAAAAAAAAGAAAAGCAACATTTCTAGTAGTATTAAAAAAAAACTTCCTGCATAAAATTCAGAAGATTCCATGTTAATATATCCTTAATATTTATTGCTTATTGCCAGATGACAGCAACGCCAGTGCTTCCCAAGCACTGAGCTCTTGGGCAGGTGATGAGGGTGAGGTGGGGTGCCCAGAATAAATGTCCCTTTTCCAGGGAAATGGAGCCTCTTCGTGCACAATAAGCATCTTACAGTCACATCACACACCAGCCCAAAGAAGTTCTTTTCCTCTGGTATGTGATTTTTACATGAGGGCACATGCTGGCTGTTTTCCTCTCCAAGGAATTGTTTTCTTGGCTGCCGCCATCCCGTGTTTAACAGCACTGTGCAGCTCTAACAGCTCCCAGATTATTAGGAGTCTAAACAGTCTCCTGTATCCTTTGTGTCAAAATGAGTGAAAGCCTTGGAAATCTTTTTGGGATTCACTGGGCAGGAAAAGGAGTTGCTTGAAAGAGTCAGACCCTGCAGAAAGACTGACTTCCCAAGTTAAAAACGGACAGTAGAAATTCCCTTCCAAAAGTTTTTTTCATCCATTCCCTGAGCTAGCTCAGACTCTTAATCAAATTATTTCTGCTCACAAATTATTTCTAATTTGGCTTTTACTTGTCTGTTTCTACCCCTCTTTTCCCCTGCACAGCTCTCATATGCGTGCTTGGGCTTTTTAACTTGGTAAAGCAGTTGCACTTAGTACAGAGATAAATTAAAGTTAATGAGACAGAACCAGAACACGATGCAGGTATTTCCCTTCCCTCTGTTTGTCTACTGTTGGGAACTGGTTCTGGGATTTTTGTGCGCTGTGTATAACCCTGATCTGCTGAGCATGTTTTGTGGGAGAAGCAAATATTACCAGTTGCCTTCATGCTCTTCACTGAGGCGCATCTGATTTCATTTAACAGCGCATATGAGGTCTCTTATGCAGACACCACCATAGCGGGGGGGGGTTGATTATTTATAGGAACCTCTAACCATGGCTGTGTTTTTCTGGTGTGTTTACATGTATGCATAGATATAAAAAAATAGAGAACAGGAAAAACTAACTTTTTATGGTTGTATTTGCAGGCATTCTCACTCAGCATAGAGCTGTCAGACCTTTGCAATACAATTATACCAGTGGAAGCCTTTAAGGCATTTATTTCCAAGTGGGAATACTGTTTCTCCTACTTTAAACAATTAGATGAAGTGTAATCTCACTTTCTTCCTGTGGAATGCCACACTTTTATTGCTATCATTTATCAGTAGCGAGATGTAAATAAGACGTAAGCTTAGGAGCCTGGCTCAAATAAAACCAGACTGTATTGATTCCTGTGTGGTACAGAATGAAACGGAAAATCATCTGACAGCCACTCAGTGCTCATCAAAGCAAATTTTAAAGAATAAAGGCCGAATACATACAATATAAATTCCTTATCTTGTTTGCTTGATATACACGTGCAGTTAGAAAGTCAAAAACCTGATAGAAATCGTGGCTAATTGCGTGAGATAGTGCCAGTTGTTTTCATTAGAGGTTTAAAATGTGAGATGTCGTGGCTTAGGCTAAAAAGCAGCTTCAGAGTATGCAGAAACTTTGGATATCATAGAATATCCTGAGTTGGAAGGGACCCACAAGGATCATCGAGTTCCTGCACATGACAGCCCCAAAAATCACACGATGTGTCAACAATTTCTTGATGGAAACCCAAAGATGGAGGGAAAAAAATAACAATCCCCCTCCCAAACTTTCGCATCACTGACAGCAAATGAAACAGAGTGAAAAACGGAGGTTTTGTCCATGTAGCAAGTTAATGATTTTTTTTAAAGAAGTTTCCCCATCCCCCTGTACTGCTCGGGAGACAAGACGGCTGCTGATTTCTTAAAGCCTTAAAGTTAGCTGACCTCCTCGCTGAACCCGACTTTAATGTAAACATTTTCTTGAGATGGTTCGTGGCAGGGCCAGCAAATCTGGAGAATATTAGTGGCGCTGTGTTTGCGGGAAGCAGGAATCCCTTGGTAATTCTCGGGAGCTCTTTTCCAGGCCAAGGCAGCCCGAGACACAGTTATGTTTTCAGTTTTGCAGGGTTCGTTGGTAATGCCCTGTGTATCTTTTTAAAATGTAATTAGTAAAACACATAATTAGGTTTTGCTTTGAAGTTGAGTTTTTCTTCCTTGCTTTCGCTCCATTAAAACGCTTCGTCTCCCCCCACCGTAGGTAAATAATTTGATAGCCTAATATTGGCGTCGATTTAGTCGTCGGCACTTTGGCATTGGTGTAGGAATCTAAACAGAGGAGAGAAATTAGAGCAGGGCTTCCTCCAGATCACCTCTTTGCAGGAATATTAAGTTCCTTTTAATGCTTAAGCAAAATGTGCGGCTGCTCTCTCGACCCCAGTATTTTGAAGAAAAGTTTTATGCTCGTTTGGGTGTTCGTTTGCGCTTTCTGGGTCTTCCCCTGTACAGTAGGAATTGCTTCAAAACGTCTGTGTCATGTCAAGTATTTTGCAGGTAGAAACTTGGAGCTCAGTGTCTAAATTTTCCTTACCTGTGTGCCTTTTTTTTTTTTGTAAGATGTACTGCATTTATCATAAGCTTGATCAGCTGCTGAAATAGGATATAAAACTTAGCACTTGCTTCTTGCTTTTCAGCTTCACAGCACTTTTCAGGCATTAACTGATGTCACCAGTCTGCCCAGTACCCACAGCTGTGCAGCAGCGTGCCCAGAATGGGTGCACTGGTGGGCAGGAACCTGATGGGCATCAGTCACTTGTGCTTATTTACCCCCTAGCACATGTTATGTTACCCTAACTATAAAAAAATCTTAATTTTACTGGCAGCAAAAAGCTTGTTTCCCCATAAAAAACCTGTACCTGATACTGGCAGTCCCTTGCTGTCACCGCGTGTTAATCTGTTAATTGGGCTCAGTTTCTTTACCCGTTTAGTGAAAAACTTGAGAGAATAGAGAGATTGATAGAGAGAAACTCTGTGTGTAGTTAATTCTTTTTTCTGAAAAAAATACAGCAAAATTGCTTTTTCATTTAGAAAGGAAACATTACAATTCTGATATTAGTGTCTGAAATCCAGCTTTCACTTTCAGCACAGGGCACATGATGCAAAACTCCCTTTAGATCTTCCAGTTAAACTATTGAGCAGACTTGCAGAAAAGATATGAGAAGAGGGAAAAAGCCAAAGACTTCTGTTTTCTACTTTTATTATTTTAATTTCAGCAGTGTGTAAAAACTCCCACGTGCAGCACAAAACCAGTGCTTTTGCAGAGGTAGAGCAGAACCCAGGCAGAACACCACCAATATTGGCTGGTTTTCTGAGATCAGCTGCATCAATTAATTGTCCTCTTACCCTTCTACCCCAGCTTTCTCTAGTCATGCAATGTGCTGTGCCTTTTCTGGAGCAAGGATTCTCTTCATTTATCTTGTTTGGAGGTTGTAGTGTACATTGAGCACACTGTTTGGAGCATGTGTGACTTCCTGAACTATAAATAATAATGTAAAGGGTTTGTACTATTACATAATAACTTGATTGACAGTTCTCTAAGCTTGTTTTTTCCAGGTTTTGATCACAGATATGTTTAATTGGGTTTAAAATTGGCTGTTGTGTATGTTGGTTGTCGTGGCTTGTTTAATACCTCCTGTTTGCAGTTGTCCTAGTTTTACATCTTGAAAGATGGTTTCTATTTAGTTCCCTTAATGTTTGCCACAGTTTGTTTTAAAACCCACAAATTTAGCTGAAGTGTTTGTTTTTTTACTTAAGAATGTTAACTTTAGAAATAAAAGATTTCCTTTTTATTTTCCTGTTTATCAGCAAAAGTGTTTCTTCCCACTTGCAGGAATGATTTCGAAGATGGATTTTTTATTTCCTTCTCTTACGCTGCTTTTCTTTCTTGTGCTAAACATAATAAACCCTGAGCTATGATAAAGCTTATTTAACCCAAATATACCTGCTCACCTCAAATAAATGCAAAATAAATTGGGGAAAAGAAAGAGATAATATTTTTGAATCAGGACACAAACATCACTCTCTGTAAGATATTCATTGTACTGCAATAAATGGGGAAAATATATTGAATTTATGCACACATGATTGACTTTTCATACAGTGAACCCAGGTTAAACATCTTGAATATGGAATATGAATAGAGCTAACATTTTCATATGAAGCAATAATGAAAATTAACAGAGCTCCATTTCGACTGATAGCAAAGAACATTTGATACTCCAAGGCATAAAATGTGTTTAGTACTTGGGTTTTGTTAAGCTTGACAGAAGGCAGGAAACAGGACGGTACAACTGCTGCATAAAGGCTGCTTCTGTACCCGATGACAGGCTCGAGGATGGAACTGGGGGAGAACAATAACAGCACCCGCCTGCCCCTCATTCCCTACAGTAAGAGGAGAAGGCATTCATGGGATTGTCTCTGACAGCATCCGTCGGTGGGACGCGGGTTTTGTTCCCTGGCGCCAGGCTGCAGGCACAGAGGGGGAAAGCAGAACTCCTTTCCGTGGATTTTACAGGGACAATTCGTTTGGTTTTATTTTTTCTTTTTTGTCTTGTTTTGTTCTGTAATCGCCCTGGATGAAGTGGAGTTTGTTGCAGGTAACGGGAAGGATATCCTGGTGCTTTCCTGGTGTAGTGAGATACAGAGCTTGCAACCAGCTGCAGTTGAAGAGTTACCAGCATTACTTGCTGTGGGTTCCTAACCATGGTGGTCCGTCCTTCTCCCTCACATCAGCATCTTCCAGTCGAGCTGCTCCGACACAGAATAACAAGCCTGCACTTCGAGGACTTTTCCTGCAGTGATTTCAATCCCTGATGAGAGTTACTTGTTGAGTCTCTGTGTGTTACCGTTTGATAGGCAGAAAAATTCAGAAGTCAAAATATGCAGGTCAGGCAAGAACTGCCTGAAACTTTCTTTATATTCCCTTTCCTCCCACCCACTCCTTTCACTTCTAGCAGAAGCTCAAGTTGCTTTTCTCTTGCAGCCCTATAAATGCGCTTGTTTTCTTAGTTGTAACCCTATAAATGCTCTTCTTTAACAGGGGCCATGTTTGAAGAGTTGACCTCTTATTTAGTTTTAGTGCTTTAAATTATAAGTTTAGAGCTACCTGAAAATCAGCTTAAAGAACAACTTGGTCTAACAATTAAGGTTTGACATCTGAGTCTCTCCAGCTCCTGTGCACACACGAGGAAACTTCCCTGAAAAGTCACACAAGGGAGAAATTTGTCTGATCAGCAAATACACAGTGCATAGAGCTCTGGAGGAAAGTTTGGCTTCCACTCAATTAAAATAGGTTCTTAATTGTTCCAGAATGGAAGCTTTTTGCTTTCTTTCAGGGAGATGGAGACAAAAATAAGTGAACAAGGGCACCTGTCAGCTTCTGGGCTCTGGATGTTTTCAGATTGTGTCTGTTGAAAGGGCGTTGCAATGCTTATGGTTGGAGCATCATAATGATGATATACACTAACAGCTTAAATATACAGAACTGACCACTGAAACCATAACTAAACCTCTATTTAAGTTCCTTAGGACTTACCTAGAACATCCTGGAACAGTGTCTTTTAAATATAAGCTTTGTATGAGCATTCAGGAGAGTTAAAAGAGCCACTGAACGGACAATTGCTTCTTCACCAGCCTAAAAGTGACCTGTTTTGCTGCTCTTCATCAGCTTCAGCCAGTGTAAGTCGAAGGTCTTGGAACACTTACCTTTGCAGTGGCTTTTCCGTTGTGTGGATCCTGTTAAATGAATTTTAAACATGTTTCTCTGCACATCTTGCAAGTTTATTATTGTGAACAGAGTCTTCCTTCAAGAGCTCCTTGAATTTGTGTCAAGCCTTCAGCTGATCCAGCAAACAGGCTTCTTGTATCATTTAATCTCAGTTTGTTCACCTGTGAAATGGGTGTTTTAACAGTTTATGTGATGTAAAACTTTAAAAATGCATTTAGCACACCAGTATATCCTGCAAATAAATAGAATATTATGTAGGGAGAACTTGCTGTTGGGTGGTAGGGTGGTGGTCTGTGCTAAGTTTTCTGAACACGGGTGATGGACAGTGCAGGTGTGGTTTTCAGCATTGTGTTGAGAATTAAACTTTTTAGTCTGCCAAGAACTATAATGTACCTCATTTAAAAAGTCCTTTTTGACCCTGCACAGACTGTTGGAGCTGTGCTTTCCTTGCTGTGCCAACTCCTCACCTCAGGACAAAGGTGAAGAACAGTTTTGCAATTAGTGGACTGGGATTTGGAAGATCCGGGTCGGACTTGCTTTGTGACCTTAGATAGGTCACTTCCTTCATAAATCAGTATTATTACAGTAATATTTCCTGTCCTTCAGCTTAGGTATGTCTTCCGTATTTGATTTGTAAACTGTTCTGACTGAGGTCTTTTCAGGTTAAGTCTGGACAGCATCTACCACAGCGGAATTGTTGCTAGCTGGGGTCTCCAAGATGCTTCTTTATTAAAGGCAATCATAAATTCAGTGCTACTACTATGTTACATCCTTCTTTTAAACATCGAGACACATGAGGTTGAACTTGTTAAGCTCAGAAAAATGCAGGAGAGGTTGGACATAGAACCTTCACATGTCATTGCATGACAGTGTTACCATCACAATTTACTGTTTCAAGTGCACTGTATCACTAAAAGAGGAAAGGATGGAGCATGAAGTTGTGCACTCAGAGCAGTGATTTCCTGGAGCTCGATTTGGCAAATCCGGATCTACAAAACTACAATGTAGTAGTTTTGCCTGATATTTACTTCCTGATATCTAATTTAGTCATTGGTGCGTAGTTTTGCATGTACTTGTCATTGTGTATTATGAGAGTCTTGTCTCCTTGAATTTTGTTCACTTGTAATATTATACTTTGCATTTACATTATGTGTAAATTATACTTTACAGTCCAGAGGAGCATTTTAGAAGAACAGTAAAATTTTAAACAGTGTATATCACGTGAATGAATCTAGATTGGTTTTTCTGTTCTCGCAGGACATACACAACCAGGAGATCATGAGTTGGGCCCATCCACGCTGTCAAAGCACTTCCAGTCTCTCAAGAGTTAGCAGACATTCCTATCGCTGTCTTGGGATTGTTTTGCATTAAATTTCTTGGATATTTTGGGGGAAAAAATATATATATATATAGGATTAATTTCAGCTGCACAGTAGCAGACTGTTCTGTACTGACGAGAGCTGGGCCTTACATCAAGCCTTGCATGGATGGAGAAGGGGTTTAGTACTGTAGCAAATTCCATTAATAGAAAATTGAGGTCCAGAAAATGCTGCACCAGATCATTCCTGCAGTGTCCAGTTTTGTTCACTTGTTCTTGATAAGGAGTGAGGCAAAAATCCAAAAGCCTTGGCTTGTTTCAGTTGGAAACCTTGTTTGTACTTGTGGAAGTGGGGCCAATTATTTTGCTTAAATATCTGGTATAAAACAGCTTCAGTCAATGCCAGGCTGGATAGGGCTCTAAACAACCTGGTCTAATGGAAGGTGTCCCTGCCCATGGAAGGGTGGTTGGAATGAGATCTTGAAGGTCCCTTTCACCCTAAACCATTCTGGGATTCTTCAACAATGGTCTCCCTCCATTTCACGTTGCTTTCACAGCCATTCAAATTCTCCCTTACATTATTTTATACTTTATTGAATAAAAGGAGCGGATTCATTGATACCATACATAGTTTTTACCAAAAATTTCCAATGCATCATTTAGAGAGGGTGTTGAAGTGTTTCCACCTCTGTCATCTGAGGCAGCAGAACTGAAGTTACTTTTTTTTTGTTCTGCTTGTCTATGATTTGAGCAGGAGTGAGCAGTGTAGCCTAAACTTTTTTTGCTTAAAGGCTATGACAGGCCAGACCTGATAAATTTTAGCATGATAGAGAGAGAAAGCTATAACCTGCTGAAACTGGGGGTTGTAATTAAAATGTGTAGGCACCCTGAATTACAGCGGTTGTGAGTGTTCCAGCTATCATAATAATTGAAGATCTTTTAATAATTTTATATGTTCTTTTTTAACTTGGCCTTGAGCTTAGGCAGGACTTCAGTTTCAAGATAATTTTCTTGTCCTCAAAAGTTAAATTGCTTTCTTTAATATAAAGCATACAATAAGGAGTGCAATTGAAGTGCTGCATGCCTTCTGAACCTGCTCTTTCAGCATGAGACTCCACTTGTTTGAAGCAGATCTGGAGGAACAAACACTCTTTTATTATTAGATGATAAATCCCTGATGCCGTATCACTGTTTTGGCTTTCAACCTTATTGAACTTTCAAGAGAAATGCCTCTGTTTATAACATGAACTGCCCAGTAGCATCCAAGTATCTGTCACTGCACTATGGACTTGAATTTTTATTTGGTAGACTGTGCTGTGCTGCTCGTAGCATGTCTGGTGCTACACAGCTAAAATCTGGCTCATGTCCTGATGAAAAGCTGCAGAATGAGATGTGGGGGTTACCATTTTCATTGCAGAATTCTGATTGCAAGTTAGAGCTTCTATTAATTTTTAATTAAGGGAGTTGGCAAGTTAAGGTTGGTTCTTTGAGTGCATAAGAAATAAAAAAATACTATTTTTGCTGAAAGTTGTTGGGATTCCTAATCTTAATTTGCCTAAGTTTGTTGGGCTTTTTTTTTTTTGTAAAATACTACAAAATATACATAAAAAGGGCTTACAGGAAAGCTGGAGAGGGACTTTTCATAAGGGCATGGTGTGACAGGACAAGGGGAAATGACCTTAAGCTGAAGGAGAGTAGATTTAGAGTTGATACAAGGAAGAAATTCTTGACTGTGAGGGTGGCGAGGCACTGGAACATGTTATCGAGAGAAGTTATGGACTCCTCATTCCTGGAAACATTCAATGCCTGGTTGGATGGGACTTGGAGCAACCTGATCTAGTGGAAGGTGTCCCTGCTCATGGCAGAGGGGTTGGAACTGGGTGATCTTTTAAGTTCCAACCCAAACCATTCTGTGATTCTATGATTCTACAAAGTGCTGTTGAGAATATGACCCTGAGTGCAGAAATACCTGTGCTTGAAACAAACCCCATGTGCTTTAGAAGGTGTTATTTATTGCCACATAGGAACATCTCAGTAGTGATATCTCTTGCATTTGACTTTGTTAAATGTAGAAAGTCTGTTGAAAAGTAAAAGCAATTTGCATTTCTCTGTCTGTGTTTGGAAAATTCATGTTTGACTTTGAATTCACCATTTTCAAGTAGCTTCTCCAGTCTCTAAAAATGGGGAAGCTGAGGCAGGACTCTGACTTTTTTTTGCAGGCAACTTGGTTTAGAGGTAGCTGTAGTGAAGCGAAAATAGAAGATGAAATTCACTGGCTCCTGGATTGGTGTGTTAGGCAGGGTTTCTGTGTTTTTTGCTTCCAAAATTTCCTTTGAAACACCCATCATGTTTCTTCAGCAGGAATCTTTGCTTTTGACCCAGCAGTGGGGTATTCTGCCAAGAAACATTTTTATGATACTGATGTCTTAGCCACAGCACTGTATTTGTTTAATATTTGGTAAGGTCTCAGCTGCGACAACTAACTACCAAAAATTTTCTTCTCATGGGAGCTTTCCATGGAATTCTAGAATGTGGTCAAGATCTGGTGTTTTATAATGCCAAGAAGTGTTGTTAAAAGGCTTTATAAACCATGAGGCTTTAAGTGGTTTTTTCTGCTGCAGAGTATCAAATTGATAGTCTACCATAATTTGGTTTTTAAGTTTGTCTGTTTGAATGAGTCCCAATTTGTATAGATAATATACTGTGTGTTCAAGTGAGTGCTTCGCTTTTGTACATTCCCTTCCATTAAGAAGATGAGACCTCGGATAACTTGGAGTTTCAGATAATGTGGAATCAAATACGTTAGTGAGTCGTACTGTAACAAATCAACACAATGACTATTTTATGTTGGAAGCAGAGATGGTGTTTGGAGTGCCTGTAAATGCCTTGTTGGAAAAATCAATTCTGAGCATCCCCTTTCTCCACATTTTGATTCATTTTACCTCGACTGTATTTTGACACTGAAAGTTTCAGTCTGCCCACATGCAGGGTTTAACTTGCTTGGCTTTTCTGAGCTTAGTCCAGAGTTACACCACGTGACTGAAAACCAAATGTGCTTTTGAAGGGCACATTAACAAGTGCTTAATTACTTTATATTATCATATATAGTTGTTAAGATTGGAAAAGACCTTTCAGTCCAACCATCATTTGACTGGTAAAACAGCGCAAGAAAAGCATGCACAGGAGGCAGATGAAGAAGAAATTAAGGAACATATCATACTTTTGCTTCCTCAACTCATCTCACTAGACCTCAAACTCCATATTTTTGGGAGATTTGCACCATGTAGAGCTGTGCAAGTAGGATTGACAGAGCTTGTTTTATTTGGGGCAGGCAAATGAATAAATAAGGCTTCTTGGTACACTCAGAGAGCTCAGGGCACTTGGGGGAAAATATCAATAATCCCCTTTTGATAGAGAATGGGAGTCAGGCACGAAGCTGTGTCTTGTCAAGCACCATCGAGCTGGTCACTGGCAGAGCAGGGCCTTCAAATCTGCTTGAAATAGAAAAGTTGATGAGAGAGGGAGATATGAGAAGGCTCTTCCAACCCACCATATCGAGGGAGAGGTTTTTTAGAGAGATGTAATGTGTTCCTTAGTTTGATTTATTTTTCCTTGCTAAGGAGAGAGTCTGCGGTAGTCCATGTTAGATAGTCTTTGCCCTGGGTGCTTTTGCATTTTCTGAAGGGATATATTGGTAGTATTGTGAAAATGTGTCTGTGACCTATTTAGATGGGTTAGAGTAGGGTACAAATCTCTGCACTAGGAAGAAGTATCATTTTCCAGCTGGGCAGAAAATCGCATTTATTCTGTAATAGAACACAAGAGCTCATTGAACACCGGAGTGGAGTGGCTGAGCCGTCAGTGCTCCACCGGGGGAATGAAGTCTCCACTTAAATATTCCATCAGATAGCAGAAATCCTGGGAGTCCAAAGAACAGAATTACTGGCTTCGGTAGATGACCAAAAAGTTGTTCTTTTTCTCAGGAGAGACTGCTTGGCTGCAGCAGAGGTTTGTGTTCAGGGGAGCTGCAAGATGCTTTCTGTATGTGTTCTCCTTGCTAGTTGTCAAGGGCTGAAAATGAAGAGGAAAGTATTATATATGAGCATAACTCTGGTCTGGCAAGGAGGTGACATTCAGAGATCCCTTCACATTTAAATGAGTTTTTCTTAGAAACAGGAACTTTTGAATCAAAGGCTTCTGTTTCTCAGAAAATTGACCATTTGACCTAAACACTGAGAAGTTGTAGGGAAGTAACTGAAATTATTAGAGGTGGGCCAGTCCAATATTTGTGGTGTTAATGTTGCAGCCAGGATCAGAGAGCTTGTAGGAGGAGGTAGGATCTCCTCTTAGACCGATTATTGTGATCAGGAGAAAAGCAGAAGCACACAATCCTGGCAAATAGCTTGTGCATCCAAACCTATATCTATTTTTTGGTCTAGTAGGAAATTACTTCCTCTTACAAACCTAGAATTTGCCGCTTTCCTTCAAGAAATACTTAAATAAGAGGGATTTTTAAAATCTATTTAAAGAAGCTTCACAAATTGACGGTGTAATAAAATTATTAACATGCAAGACAATGAATTTGGGCATCATGAAGTTTGTGCAGGTGTTCTGAAGTGCTTCACAGTTATTACATTTCACAGTATGAGATGGGCAGATCTTATCTTGGCCTTGTGCTGGCGTCACAGCAGAGAACTTGTTGAATTCCCCTAAGTTATGGAAATATCTGGTGCAGGGCCTAAACTCTCTATTACAAGTTTTGACACAACTCCTTTGCAGCCAATGGGGAACATATATTACTTTCTGTCCTTCAAAGCTGCTTTTCTGCGGAGATAACATTGGCAAGGATAGCTCCGAAGATAGGCACTCACTCAGAGGAGGAACATTGCTGTATTACTCACAAAGATAAGGAGGTATTAAGAACTTCCATGGAGTTCTTACCAAAAATCAATTCTATCTTTTATAGTTCTCCAGAGATAAATCATCCCTCTCCCCATCCTAATCCGCATTGGTGGGGGATGCAGGCAGAGGAGAAGGATGTAGCACAAAAAGTGGAGGTTGCAATCTCACAGTCCTTTTGTGATTTATTTTGAAATTAAAAATTATACCTTTTCTAGATGGGCATCAACCAGAAAGTGGCAGTCATTCCCAAATCATCCCTAAGTGAATTGCAAGGAATTAAACTACTCTTTCTGCCAGGAGAAACCAACAGTTTCCGTGGCAGGAGAAACTTGTCTCTCCTAAGGAGAGGTGCAAGATCATACTGCAGATGGACAAGGTATCTCCCCTAATCCAAGGGGCAAGAGATGGACTCCTTCTCATTCTGACCAAATTAAAAGTATCTGATTAGCCAGATCACACTTTCTCTAAAGCAAAAGGTGGGTTCAGCATTAGGTTTCCAAATTCATCCTATAGTTGGATTTTTCATCACCAGTATTTTGCATGACAGTGACCATGCTTAAGGTGTTTGGCATTTCTGAGCTCTGTTTTTAGCTCTGTAAGATGAGACCCCTGATTTAGTAACCTGGTCTAGTGGAAGGTGTCCCTGCCAATGGCAGGGAGGTTGGAATGAAATGATCTTTAAGGTCCCTTCTAACCCAGAAAGTTCTATTATTCTGTGAATTTAGTTGTCTGTGCAAATTCTTTGTCAGCTGCAGGTGAAGAGCCTGTAAAAATATGTGGCCATGCCCTGAGCAGGTTGGCTTGAAATATCTGGTCTCGGTAACACAAAGTTCCCCAAACAGTGGCTTGGCAAAAATCTTAGTCTTATGCAAGAATGAATTTAGACTTTTATTCTGAATTGAGTATCTTGTGTCTCTAAATACCTGCTATTCTTGAGCAGTCAGAGAGCTTGTTAATCATATTGCTTATGATAAATGATAGTTTTTGCCACTCTGTCATTCAGCATGTCTGGTGTATGTCAAGAGTAATATTCTCTTGTGGTGGTGTAGCATATTGAAAATGGAAATAATATCTTTACAGTTTCTCAGGTGTCCTCACTAAAATTGTAACTTGTCTTTTCTCCTCCCAGTTTCTTATGCTTTTGAACATCACTGACTATTTTTTTTTTGCTTTTTCATTTGTAGAAGGCATAGATACAAGTCCCGACAACACCTTTCCTACTTAGAGGATTAAGAAGGTGTCCTTGTTCTTGCTCACAGATTTTATGGTTAGATTTCTTTCTCCCTGTAAGGCACCTAGATTTTTTTGAGCAGTTTTCTGTGTAGATAACTGAGTAAATCTTAGATTTTTGTAGGAAACCTTTCATAGCCAGAGCACAAGATGTTTATCCTGTGGTGGCAGATGTAATTTAGAAACTCATAAAGAATTTGTGGCAAAAGGAAGCAAGTAGTTATTGTATTAAAATTCCTAATGCTTTATTTTTCTTGTTACTTCATCCCACAGTGCTGGGAGTCATTTTGGTTGAACTTAATGAGTTCCTGGGTGTACACAGAGCACACCAACCTTTTGTGTTTATTTCTCTAGCCCAGAAACAGTGGGGGAAGGGGAGAAGATCCAGAATAAAAGAAGAATCTGATATCTGCCAGGGTCTTACTGAGGGCTTGAAGCAAACTCAGATCTATTTCTGGATCTGAAATTCTTTATTAAAGGCTCTTTAATTCCCTACAAAAAAGCGATAGCAGGTCCTCTTTGTACCTCTGTACCTTTGTCCTCTTTGCCGTGTTATTTTATCTTTGAGAGAGATTTTTAGACATTATCAGAAGTTCTTCTGCTGTCTTTCTGGCAACTGGGAGCAGTGACGGTTCTTGGTGGGAGGAAGAGAGGAGGAAACGTTTTTCCTTCTTCCATTTTATTAGGGAATAATACAATGTAAAAATAATCATAGGACCCACAAGGATCATCGAAGTCCCAACTCCTGAAAGAGAGGGAAAAAATGTTAGAAGGTGAACTGGGGAGTGATCTCTGCTGAGTCAAAGATGCCATTCAAGAAAAATAAATAAATCTCCTGCCCCAGCTGGAAAAAGAATCCTCTGTCCTACTGCAAAGTCAGAGATCTGAGTAAGTCTTCCCTGGAACTTTCTCCATCTGCAGCAAGAGGCTCAATTGTTACACAAGTATTCCTATTTACTCTTAAGGGAAGATGGACGAAGTCCCATCACACCTGAAATGATTGATACAAAAAGCAAAGATAGCAACAGAAACTGCGTAGCTACAGTGTGATGTACTGACTTTGAATGTTGTGTCTCCATTGTGTGCGTTCTTTCAGGGCAGGAGTGCTGATCCCCTGTCTGTCCCGGCTGCTGGGGGAAGGCTTATCTGCTGCAGCTCTGGGATGCTGCCAGAGGAGCAGGGTGTGCTCATCCCTGCCCAGTCCTTTCTCCCCCTTTCCTCTGAGTAAATGAGTTAATTAGGCTAAATGTGGGTTTTTTTAGGGGAGAAGTAGAAGAGAATTTGGCTTTCCCTTCAGCTCACTGACCTGATCTGCCCTGTGATTGTACAGCCACTGGTTGTTGTGGGATGAATGTGCACCAAGCCAAGGTAACATGCAAAAACCCTCTAAGAAAGTCTAAATTGTCAGTGCCTCAAGTCCCAAGCTGTTGGTCATTGCAAATCCTCTCAAGCATTGTATCAGAACCCAGAAGACCCCAGGAGATTGTAAGCTAATTCATCTTGGCTGCAGTGTGGTTTGGCACTGTGACACTGAATTCACCATTTTAAGCAAGAGAATCTGTAATTTAGTGACCAAACTGGGGCTGTTCAGCTATTCCTGGTTTCTAATCTGACATACAAATACTAAAGCAGGATCTGCAAAAGTTATATATCTAAAAGTTAGATATCCAAGTCTGTTCTGAAAGTAATGAATGCTTTGTGAGAATATGAGGTGTAATTACTTTTTAATAACTGCTGAGCTACGTCCCATCTGAGCAGCTTCTTATCTAAGTGTGTCCTGAGGCATTTACTATTTTGTTGGATGTACATAAGAAATGAAGCCCTGGTAGCTACAGTGACAGGTGTGAGATGGAAGACCTCAGCTGTGAAGAGACTCCCCCTAAATGAGACCTCAAGGACCAAAACTTGCAGGATTTGGCATCATGTGATGGAAAAAGCCAAACTGGCAACCAGTTGCTGCCCGTTCACAATCTGGCTTGTTTCACATCCCCTTTGACCATGTGTCTTTAGTTTGTGGCTTTTTTGGGGGTCTTTGTAGATCATCATCTGGTGTCCCTTGGAATTTCAGTTCCCTCTCAGCAGGGATTCACCTGGGAGTGAACCAGACTGAGGTCCATGAAACGGGAAGGTAACATGGGAATCTGACAACTCTAAAATGAAGGATTTTTATTTTTTTATGTCTGAGTGGAAAGTTAATGTTACGTAAAACTGCCTACTGAAGCCAATTCCTTCACTAAATTTGTTTTCATTTGGTTTTTTTCATTCCTCCCTTGTGTCCAAGAAAAATATTACTTAGCTAAAAGGCATTAATTCAGTTTAAATCAGAGTATCAAGCCCTCTGAGTCTAGTACTGATGTGTGCACAAGTTTCTTGTTTAAATTAAGCCTTCTGGTAGCTGGCTTGTTTGTTTCTCCTGCTTTCCCTATATTCAGGATGCTTATCTCATAAACTGGTAGAAAAATAGCGGCAGAGGACCATTTTTTTAAATAATTCAGATGGAAAAGCAATATCCTGCAGAATTTCTGTAATCAAGTACGTACCCAATCCAGCTTGTGCGGAAACTTGATCAAAATAGATCCTTAACTCCAAGTTAAGCCTAATTAGGATACAGAGTTCAATACAAAAGCCACTTCTCATTTTCCTTTGCAATCAGCACATCATTTTTGTTTTGTTAAAGGACACAAGTTGCATCCCTTAGATAAACAGCTTGGGCAAGCTCTGCAAAACAATTAGTGCATCTTTCACATGGTCTAAACTTGATTGAATAATTACTCAAATAATGGTCAGTAATGGAATACATAGGGTTATCTCCTGGCTAATCCTCAGGTAATGGAGTTGGTGTATCTCAGATTTTTCTCTTAGCTGTTCCCAGTGAACAGGAGACTGAGACAAAAGTGATTATGGGAAGTGGAGGGAGTCACTGGAGGCCAGCAAGGAAAAGGAGGCCTTATCTTAAGCAATTAATCAAGAAAACTCCTATTGTGGGACAATTATTCAAAGCTAATTCTAAAATAGCTTTAGAGCCTGAGGTCCTGAAGGTTTTCTAGTGTGTTTTTTTCGTTTTGTTTTTGTTTTGTTTTAAGAATTTTGCCAAGGTCATTGGGAGCACTGGGGCAGCCCTTGCATCCAAATGAAGGCTGAGGCATAAAGAGGGAGTTGAGCGTAACACACAATGTGGGCCTTGAGCTCCTTCTCAAGGCTGGAAGTTTTTATTGTAAAAAGTAGGTTAGAATGTTTTTAAATGGAGAAAGTATTCTAAAACTTGCTTAATCACAGAGTCACAGGATGGTTTGGGTTGGAAGGGACCTTAAAGGTCATCTTATTCCAACCCCCTGCCATAGGCAGGGACATTTTCCACTAGCCCAGGTTGCTCCAAGCCCTGTCTAAGCTGTCCTTGAACGCTTCCAAGGATGGGGCATCCACACCTTCTCTGGGCAATCCGTGCCAGGGCCTCTCCACCCTCACAGGGAAGAAATTTTATCTAATACCCAATCTAAGCCTATTTTCTTCTCAGTTTGAAGTCATTCCCCCTTGTTCTATCACTCTTGTAAAAGGGGAGCCTCCCTTTGCATCCATTGCAAGTGATGCCAAGGGAAGTGTTATCACAACCATTTCACCTTCGTATCCAGCTCTCTCAGTGTACCTGCAGGACTCTGGTATCTTAGAATCTCTCCTTTATTCTTTTTCTCTGATGATTTTCACTGCTTTTTGCTTACCTTAATTGTCCTACAAAGTCTTCCAGCAACTTCAGAAGTGTAGCGTTTTTTCATGGCTTTGCAAAAGACCGTGAGGTCTTTCCAGTCACAACTTTTGGGGACACAACCCCTAAAAGCTCTCATACAGTGAGAGCATCTAATAGACTCCAGTGCTATGTGTTCAGCCTTGGAAGTGAGATTTATTTGAAGATGTTGCCATGATCCATGAGGCCCTACAGAACGAAGCAATAGATTTTAGCAGCTGTCCCTGAAAAATTATAAGGTCACCAAGAAAAAAAAAAAAATAAAAAAGGCAGAGGTTTTAAATTGGATGCGGTTTAAATTTTCCTACAGCCTCCTGAATCGGGCTCCTTGGCGGGGAGGGAAGCTGCCCACAGAATTATTGCTCAGCACAGTCACCCCGTGCTCTCGGAGCAGTGTTTTCCCAGCGGTGCTGACAGAGGCATTTTGAACCCACCGTGGCATCGGGGCCGCCCGATCCGGTTTCAGATGGCTCTGCGGTGCCGCCAGGGAAGTGCTGCTGGATGGGTGATTGCGCTGCCCTGATTAGTTTTCTCTCTGCCTATGGGCACCTTTCGCTGGGCAGGGTTACAGGGAGAGCCAGGACACACATGTGCTCCCGTGCGGAATAAAGCAGAGAGGCTGGAAGACAAAGAGAGTCACTAATTGGATTTGTAGCTGTAAGAAAAAAAACTCTTAAAGTAAACATTTTCCTCTCTTTAAGTCTTTCCTTGGCTTCTTTCGTGAAGGCCGCCTGAAAGTATCTGTTTCGGGGGTGAACCCTTCCCAGCAAATTTAATTTTGAGGCTTGTCAAGCTTTATTAAAACCTTATCATCAGTGATTTCCTTCTCTGCTAGATCAAGAAGATTGTATTTGTTATGGGATTCGTATTGTGGCTCAGAATTCATCCCAGCAAACGGGGCGTTCATATATGTACCAGGACACACCAGTGCCAGTTCAGAGCGCTGAAATCCCGGGATGTGCGTGGTCAGCACATCTTCCTGAAGGCTTTGGATGCAGTTCAGAGTCATCAGCTGGAACTGCATTCATGTTTATGAGTTAGCAACTGTTGGAATAAACTCGCTGCTCCGCATGGCAAAAGCATTCCTAATTGCTGCTGGTATCCTTAAACAAATGAGCGGATAGACCCATTCCCAAGAGCTGGAATATCTGGTAAACACTTCTGGGTGTGGTGTGCATAGGTATAGTAAGACAGAGGGTGAACATGTGCCTTTTTTTTAAGTTGGAAGCTGTAGTGATTCTGTTTGCATTAGTGAGAGTTTCCAGTCAATGGCAGGGCTTTTTTATTTATTTTTTTTAATTAAATTTCAGTAACTTCTCTTAATTTGTGCCACTGTGGATCGATACTGCAGTTCAGGGTTTCACCTAACAGGGTAGATAGACTTTTCTCAATTTATTCCAGAGCACAGGACCTGGTTGACTTTTTTTATACCTCTTAATTCATCTGTTGAAAATTAACTTCTCCCTCCTCCAGTCTCCCTCATTTTTATAAAATATTTTTTTAATTTTTGGGAAAATACTTAATTTCTCTTTGTTATACAATGAAGACAAAAACATAGATGGAAGACTCTCTAAATACATGATCTGTTTGGGAGTTCTTTTTGTAGTGCCAGAAGTAACCAAAGCACTTTGAAAAACACAGATACAGTTCTTGCCCTGAGCAGCTTATCGTTTAGATTCAAACATGCTGTTGCAATTGCAAGTTGTGCACAAGAGGAGGAGGAGAGGAAAGGCAATTAATGGCCAAATGAGTTGTTGAACTAAAAAGTTATTTGAAGGTGATATAAGCACTCGGAGCACTTCTTACAATGGCAAAGTTACATCTTTGTCCTGCATAACCAGAGTGATGATGTTCTTTAAGCTGCATTGAGCCAAAACTTCCTTCTCCCATTTTTGCAGAAGCTCCATCATGTGAACAAGAATATAACAGATTAAGACCCAAAGCAGCCCAGGTTTCTTTCTGAGGAGTAAAGTGAATTGCAGGCAGACACAGGTGATTGTGGATGATCCCAGACCTCGCTGGCAGAGGAGTTCTCTCTCCACATGGATTTTGTGCCACACCAGGCACAGGTGTTCATGTTTATCCTCTGAACTTTGAGATGAGCTCATCATTTAATAGGAGACCACTGTCTTCATATCCCCATTTCTTCCATGACAAGCATGTTCCCTATGCTGATTAGTATTGCCACGTTCTCCCCTCCTGTCTCTGCTGCCTTTGCCACAAAACCAGTAATGACTTGGGTCACTAATGATCTCTGGGCCAAAAGGCACATTAGTTATTTATAGCAGCAACAGAAATATGCTTATTCGTACAGTCAAAAATACCCCAATCATGCCATGGTGTCTGTCTCTTACTTACTGTCTCTGGGACACCTGAGGATGAGAAATACGAGACTTATATTCTAGAACCAGGGCCCTGAACCACTGTTCTGCTCTCATGGGTGTGTTGCACAGAAAATAAAGCTTTCTGGGTTTAAGTTTTGAACTTTTGGGGAGAAGGAGTGAGTTCTGAAGTAATACAGTGAAACAAATATGTGCTGTCTATGGAACAGTTACACTTTCCTCTTTCTGGGGTTCTTCATCTCAGTTGCAAAATAAGATATTAAATAATCACTGTGTTTTCTTACTTCTGAATGCACATGCAGTGGAGGACTAAAATTCTGCAATGCCAGGTAAAAATTATTAGTATGGGAGAAGTGCAGGTACCCTAATGCAATAAATACCCAGTCTGTTCCTCTGCCAGGAGGTACAAGAGTTGCTTCCTAAAATATTTGTGAAAGCCTGGGGATTTTTAACCTAGGATTTTATTGAAGGTAGAACAGTATATTTTCTTATACAAGACCATAATATAGAAGAGGAAAAGCACTGTAAAATCCTTCCAGGTGTTTACATTGGTTCAGTGTTTTTGTTTTTAGTAAGATTTGTGATACTTAAAAAGCTGGTTCGGAAAGCTCAGCCAGGAAGATTAGATAGAGGAGTGCAAAGTGAAAAGATTGACGGTCTGCTTTCCTTTCCTCAAGAAAAAAATGCATATAAACCCCTCGTATTATATTTGAGAATTGTTAGATAGAGATAATACGATGTGGATTTTCAGTCTTTAGATCATAAATTTGATCTTTGCATGAGGAGCGGTGCCGAACCTCAGTCCTAACAGAAATTCTCATCCGGAAATACTCCTGGGAAGATTATTAAAATACTGCAGGTACTGACATCGGCTACAAAGATCTACTTGTGCATATTTCTTTAAAGGGGAGTAAAAAACACCTTAATACACAGTATTACCATAGCTAGGCCCTATTATACTATTGTAATCATAGCTGAAGCAAGAACGGTGATTAACGATGGCAATTTATTGTATCTGACGAGGGGAGAAAATAGGAGATGTTGTCGTTATCATAAATCATATCATAAATAACCAAAGAGAAGCACTCAGAAAGCTTGTGTGGTGTCAGCAGCAAGCCCTTTCAGGCACGTTAGCCCAGGATGTAGCCATAGAAACCCCAAAGTCATATTGTTATCTTAGTCTTGCTGCAGTTATGTGATACAACAGTATTAACATATAGATTAGGCCATTTATAATACTAGGTGTCATTTCAGGTTGGCTTGCTTATATAGCATTTTAGTTTTTTATTGTGCCGAATGTTAGGGAAACGCTGCATTTTTACAGGTCAGTATAGAGCCATTTATAACCTATCGGCATCACACCTCTGTCAGTCTTCCTAATGTACTCTCTTATTGATTGGGTGTACTCTATGAATTGTCATTGCCTAATTACCTTGTCTTTGCTAATAATTTTATTTTTTAGAAGTCAAAATGTTCCTTTAAAGAGAAAACCTCTGTGCCTGCATGTGTGCTTTGGGATGGGTTCCCTGTTCTGTTAAGGATCGTACACCCAAGAGGGAGCAAAAGGTGAAATAAAAAACATGGGGATTAATCCAAATTTTGTTCTGAGAGGTTTTCTGTCCCTGGCTCTGTGTTTTGATGTAGCAGTGGTGGTTTTCACATCACACTCTGCTCTGCAGATTTCAGGGGAGAGACTCAATCACAGGTAATTCAGAGAGACACCAAAGTGACTGATGTGTGGCTGACAGGGAGCTGGCTGGTCCTCACACATCTTCTCACTCCATCACTTCCTAGAGATGCTTCTGGAGTTGTTTTTACTCTCCATCCAAAGCTGCATAACAGCTCCAGGCACATTAGCCCAGCTCTGCTGTGCATTCATGTATGTGTGTGATCTACAAAAACTGTTGAGCCACTGTTAAAAAGTCGTATTTAGACAGAAACATGTTTTTGCTTGCTGTAGCAGCACAAATTCCGGACTAATATTTTGTCAGCTCAGAGAGAGATAGGGAGTGTAGCAGATAATGATCTGCCAACACTGTTTTTCTGTCTTCAGCAGGGACCTGGCTGTGTCATTTTAAGAATCCTGTGTCATTCAGTGTCATAAAATTGCATATTTAAAAAAATATTAGAATAGGACTGCCACTAGTTAAGTGCTTAGAGGTGTTAATTCTCACTGCATCCAGTATCCTAAAGCAGCACTAGAAGCCAAAGTCTCACATTATACCCTAAACCAAGATGGGATGCCCAGAGTGATGCTCAGCACCTCTCTCCTCTTCTTTCCTGCTTTTCCCCCTTAGGCTTGTGTGATCCTGAGGTGGGCATTTACTTGGGACAATAAAATGGGACAATAAAATGATTTCTCTTTTGGTTTTTTCTTCCACCCTCAGATACATTTCCACCTGATTTAGCCTGTTAAGTCACTGCACTATGGAGAAGGGGCAAGATGATGGTATAAGAAAAGAGCTGTAGGACTTTCCTGTGGCTTGTTCTAGCCCAAAAGTTTGAGTAATATCATGACAGACCAGATTGGTGATTTGAGCTCAAACTAGCAGATAATCTTTCTTATTTTAGCCCTGATTATTTCCCCGTTGCCCAGTACAAATGCTTGAATGAGGACGGACACAGGGCTTGGACTGTCTCCTTTTAAAGCAACCAGGTGACGTAGAACTACAGCTTTAGGAGTTGTGGTTTGTTTCTGGCAAACTATCAATGCCCTGTTCTCATGCTTGCTGGCAATGTCTGTGGAAAAATTTGAGACACGTGGAAGATGAGCTCCTTGGTGGTGCTCTCTTACCAGATGTCTCCCCATAGAAAGTATCAACTGGAAAATATCAGGGTTTGCTTATAGTTTGGTTGGTCTTTATATAGGAAAATAGAAATCTGTTGGTTTATCACCTATTTGATAAACAGGTCATGTCAGTGATCAGTTGTTTTCATAAGGCAGAGAAATTACAAATATGCATATATAACATGCACAAGTATCTCTATAAAATCCAGTATTTTAAGCTCCAAATGTATTGCAGGTGTGTTCATTTTGCATTAGGGTATCAGGATATTGGCCTGTAAGATATCAGGATTGAATTTTGTCCCTCTTCCATTAATTTCCTTTATGGACTACAAGCACACTTTCTGTTTGTTTTGGGGAAAGGCCAGTGTTATTACAAGTTAAAGAGATAAAACTCATCATGGCATAAGAAAAGAACTTCACTTTTAACAGAAATCAAAAGCCGGTGCTTATTAGGATATCATAGGGATGTAAGCTCTTGACTTTAATGACTTAAAATGGCCAAAAAATTATCTTTGGCTTCATCCCGTGCTTTAACTAGACAATAGGAAAATTATCCTGGAAGTCTGTAGGAGGTTTTATTCTATTTTTTTTTTTCACTAAAAAGTTTCATATGTTAGGTGGGAACGATCTCTTCCTTCCCTGTATTTGAGACGCTGAGCTGGCTGTGTATAAAACTATCAGCTTTACATCCATGTGCTCCTAAGGAGGATATGCTTGGAAGGAAAGAGGAAGTGAAGATTTCAGTGCAGGTCCGTCCACATTACATCCTTTCCCTAGTCCTAATTTTCCTTTAAAACCCTGATGCTTCCAGCTTCCATACTTAAGCATGTGGTACTGTGTGTGGTACTGAGCACTGCAGAGGAGCAGAGAGACTTGATATGGACAGAACTATGTGTGATCTTATTTAGGCACTTTGCATTCTGTTAGAACACAAAATATTCAAGTTCTGTTTAAAAAGAAAAGGATTATTTAACTGTTGAAAATAGTCATGTATGAATTGCGTGGGAACATCTGCTCTTTGAGAATCGTGTCCTTAATGGGTTTGCTCTGATAGCTGATACTTTTAATCTGCCATACTACAGTTAATATCAAATACCAAAATCTTGCATTATTATTCCACGGGAATTGTGACGTCCCAGAGCTTTGTGCATTTAATATCTTAACTGTAATATTGGAGGTAAGAGCTGCTGTTACTAAAATCAAGTTATTCTTTCTTCAGCAAGTGGTGTCCAGCTTTAGGCCAGCATGTCTGACTCTACTTCATCTTGTAGCTAAGAAATATTGGTTTATTCTTAAATCTGCATGGCTTATCCAGGTGGTTTTATCCTGTCACCACCCTGTGATGTAGCAAAATATTAATCCAGTTTTCAGAAGACAGACTGGAACTTTGCTTAAATTAAATACCAGCCAACAGACAGGGTACATTTTTGGCAGGGCCAGGAACTGAACAGAGATCTTGTCTGTCCCAGTCTGTGCCATGCTCTCTAGGAGACCATCTACCTCTTAAGTGCTTACGATGCTGTCTCTGAAAAGAGACAAGTAAAAAGTCTGGTAATGACCAAGATGATGACAGTGCTAATTTTATAGATGTATTTATACATAATAGGTTTTATTGCTTGAAGAATGCCCTTACATAGATGCCTTTCTCTTCAATCAGATGGCCAGTACTTGCAAGAGCAATGTGTGCTGTCTCCTCTAATGAGGCAACCAGGGGAGCATGATAGTGTGGTACAGGTCATTGCACTTCTTTTTCTGCAATAAAGGCAGGATTTCTGTCCCTTTGTGTCAGTTTTAGGGATAAATAGTGCCTCTATCATTGAGAATTTCGAAGTTCATTACTGTAGTGTTGAGTACTGCTGTCCTGAAACTGAGCTGTGGCCAAATTAAGCAGGTATAAATTCAATAAGCCTTTGGTTTTGGGGTCCCTGCTGTGCTACAGGAACGTGATGTACCAGGAAAGAGTTTGAGCTCCTTTAGTGGTTTTTCCTTAAAAAAGGTGCAGGAGTTTCAATTTCTTGCCTGAACTGTTCGGCTTAAGAAATTTTCCAGCATTTGAAGTGGTGACAGATCCCCACTGTTTGCATTTGGGATTCTAATGCTTTCTGTCCAGAAATCCTGAGGACCTACATATTTATCAAGTTCAGCTTTTACAGCACCTCTGTGAGATGGAATTATCATCATTTGTCAGATGGGAAGACAGCAGGACGCGGTGAGACCTGCCCAAAGAGTAGATTCCTTCCTCCCTTAACTTCAAAACCATCTTTTTATGAAAGTGAACTTGCCTTTTACGTAGACACAAATGATGTTTTTATCCCTAGAATCATTTAAGTTGGAAAAACCCTCTAACTTCATCAACTCCAACCATTAATCCAGCACTGCCAACCGAGGCCACCTATGAACCATGTCCCCAAGTGCCACATCTACATGTTTTTTTTAATGTTTCCGGGGATGGTGATTCCACCACTTTCCTGGCTTGTCCTAGTATTCTCGAGTAAGAAATGATGTCTGAGTAAACAGCTCTCAGCTTGTTTTATTTCAGTGACAGACAAATTCAGTGCTGAACTCATCCCTCTTGCAACCCATGCGTCGTCTGAACCTGGGCTCTGCACGTGGGCCAGGCTGACATCATAAACAATTGCTCTCTACGGCTTTAGTAATGTGAGCATTAATATTGATCCAGCACTGACTTCTCTAACGACTAAAAAAAAATGTATCTGTTATCTTGAGAAACCTCCCAAAGAGCTCTAGTCTGCTTTCATTACAGCAGAGAGTTATGAGGGCAGATGGCCGAGGTGATATCCATTTGACCTATAGATGCTAACTGGGGTTGGATCATTAATAAGGTGGCTGGAGATAGGGAGAAATGGCAGTGAAGAGAGTTAAAAAGCAATCCTGTGCACAAAGGATGGCGTGCCCCGAAGTGCCGGGTGGGGAATGAGAGGGACAAAGGTGGGAAAGTCTCTGTGCTGTTGTAAATGCTCATCACCAAGTCAGGCAGAGCAAACACTCCAAACCTGATGTTTTCCTGTGTTTGGTTCCTGCTCTGGTGTGAATCCTTTGGGAGGAAAAAGAGCCGTAGGTCTTGAACCCAAGATAGAAATTTCACTTTCTCTAATTAACCCCCCCCTACAAAAAGTGCTTCATTGTTTTCTGCCATGGCCACAGCTGCGGTGGCTCAGGTTTGAAAGCTGCTGCCTGGCAGAAAACCAGTCCTTGCTGAGGATCAGACTGTGGCCTCGTTCCAAGAGAAATTTGGATTTCATTTGACCACGATAGGATTCCAGATTGTCATCTGAGCATGTCTGAAAAGTGGTGAATGTGTGTCAGTAGTTAAGTGCTCGTGAACTTCCTTAGTCCCTGGATTGTTCAGGACTGACCCAGGCAATTTTTTCCAGATGTTTTGGGGAATCCAAGTCCATATAAAAGGGATGGTAATGCTTCTGCTTCCTTACTAAGTTGTCTTTGTGGCTTGCAGGAATGTGCATGAAAGCTGGAGCCAAGACACCCCGATTTCTAGTCTCACCTCTACAAACTGCACTTTAACCTTTCCTGCCCTTCCCTGGCACCTCCACACAAGATCACAGAAACTTCGTGGGCCCGCTGCAAACTTTACTTGGCCTTATTAGAAAAAAAATAAGCATTGCTCTTTTTTTTGTTGTACAAAACTCCAGTCCCTGTTCTCCATACCTCCTCTGAAATTGTTTTTTCGCCTTTGATCCAGCAGCTGCTGGTATTCTACAGTCCTGAGTAGGTAAAACATGAGAAGCACCTTGGGATGGGAAGAAGTTATAAAAATATGAAATATTTCAGTGCCCTTCCATGAGACACAGTGTTACAGAGGGGCTGTTAAAATGGACACCAGGCAGAAATCTTTAGCAAATAAATGTTCTGATTTTTCTAGTAAATGTAATTTTTTTACTGTTTATTGCAGCAATTTCTCTTCCACTTTATTGACTCTTTTAATCCCTGTGGTTTTTGTATTAAAATGGTATATGTTGCTATCTCTAAAGTGTGCATGATCTAACTCTATCTTCCCTAATATTTGAATCTGGCTACATTTTTCACCTTGTGGCTGAGGCAGAAGATTTGTCTAAATCCCGATTTAGAAAATACGGTGTTTGTTTTAAATTTTATCTCTCTTTTAAATTAAAACAAACTCTCAGTGGTGAGCTGGGTGGAATGGGGTTGGGAGGGAATTGCTCTGTAGCAACTGGTGCTGTGTGACATCTGATGAATGCTGATTCTTCATCCCCAAACACCTCTGAGCAGGTGAAGGCAGCTGATTTCTGCAGCAGCTTAAACAGAGATTGAAATTACTTCCATGATGGGGAAGCAGATTTTTTCCCCCATAGCAGGTGCAGGCTCAGTCCACAGTGATTTCTCAGTTATACTCTAACTTTGCAGTTTAAAAAATTTAATGTCAGTGCCCAGCCAGGCAAAACCTAACTCCCTAACATTTCTGTTTTTCACGGAAGGCTAAGGCTTTATCCTCAGGCAAAGTCTTCTCTCTGGGCTGGCTGCTGTAAATCCTCTGGGCCCTGGCGAAAGCCAGACTTGCTAGCTCATTTTACTTAATTTGTGATGCTGGCAAGATTTGTGCTGCAGCCCAGGGCTCTTGACTCAACTCTCCTAAATCAGAGCATTGACACATTACAGTAGAGAAACACCAGCACAGAAAACCTGAAAATAAACTCCTTGCAAAGAGATATTTCAGAAAGATGCTGCCTTACAGAGCTTTAAATGGTATTATTGGAACGTTTCAAGTTTCTTGGTGTTTGCTTCTTTAAAGCCACCTGCTCATTAAGAAGCTGGGGTTTAACCACTGTCCTAATAAATGTTTTTTACTACATATTTCTTGTGAGAATCTTGGGGCACTTGATATCTTTCCTCAGAAACCCTGCTAAACAAAAAGTCATGAGTTTTTGCAGGTGGGTAAACAGAGATGTGGGTACAGTGAAGTGAGGTTGTCTGCGCAGGAATGTTAACCAGCATAGGTGTAATGATGTAATTACTGCAAATATAAATGTCAGGTTAATGCCTGTGTAGATATTCTTATTCCAGACTAAGAATCCTTTTTCCTGCTTGGGTAATTCCATTTTGAAAGTGAGGAAGTGTATCCAAGAGGATAAAGTGCTTGGCTGTGGTTGGGGAGATCAGAGGTTCTCTTCTTAAACTTGTTGTGGATTTGCTGGGAGATCTCAAGTGAATTTTCTCCTTTCTCTGCACCACAATGTCACGTATGGGATTGAAGATGGTGTTATATTCAGGGAAAAGAAAATAATTGCTATTAAACAAAAAACTAGAGCAATCACACAGGTGTTGTCCACACTGGTTTGGACTAGTTGGTGCCTCGTGTCCACACTGTGCAGGTTTTGGGTTTATCTTGTTTTCACAAGCTGGTTTTTGGTCTCACAGCCCGAAATCTCAGTTGCTCTGCAGCATGTTAGGTGTATTGCTCTTTCATCTGGGTTTCACTGCTGCAGGAAGCCAGCATATGCACTCCAGGATTGCTCCATGATGCAAACAAAACAACAGTAAGGGGGATGATGGGGAAGTGCATTTCAAAGGCACGTTCCTCATCCAAACCAAGACACACACACACGATGCTGGGGTGTTCCCATACAGTCATAACAGATAATGTCCTTGTGCAGCAGCTCTTAAGATGGTATCAGACACTGAATCTGGCAGCATGAATGGGGCTTAGTCCTCTGCTTTAACCTTCAGACTGTGCTGCTTCAGAAAAAACAAACCAGGTTTAGGAAGATATTTTCCTAGTTCCTTGACATTTTCCTGCAGTCAAAGTTGTGAGAGACATAGTCAAGGCAGACAGTTCTAGTTAATTTTACTTTGATGCTTCAGCCTTTCTCGCTTCTTTTAAAAATGAATGAGGAGGTAATCATGGCATTTTTGGGTAGAACTGACATTTTGGACCTCCTCCACGAGCCCTGCCACCACTGGTGAGCTCTACCTGTGCTTATGGGTTTGATGTTACACTGCCATGAGGGCACCTGCCAGCTCCAGTGGTGTCTGGTGCAAGATAGGAGTTGCCACATGTTCCTTCCAAGCAGACCAGCAAGAAGCTCTTAGGTAGTCAGTTATCTCTTACGGGCTGAGATGCACATGAACATTTGTTCTGCTGCTTGTTTGTCTCTGTAAAACACGTTTGAATTATCCTAATATTTAAAAATGTTCTTTTTTACAGAAGAGGAAGAGGAACAGGTGCCTACCGATGGAGGTACATCTGCAGAGGCCATGCAGGTCCCACTGGAAGAAGAGGGAGACATGGAAGAGGATGAGGCAATTAATGATGAGAACTACTTGAGCAAGAGACCATTAGAAAGTCCTGATGCTGAGGAATTCCCACCTGTGAAACGGCCAAAACTATCTGTTTCCAAAGGGGACACCTTGGATGTAACTCTGGAACCACGTGAGCCTCTTAGCTCAATAAATACTCAAAAAGTACCACCAATGCTTTCTCCAGTTCATGCTCAGGACAGTACAGACTTAGCCCCTCCTTCACCAGAACCACCAATGTTGGCTCCCATTGCTAAATCCCAAGTGCCAACCCCCAAAACTTCAGAGACAAAGCCGTTTGTACCCAAAACAAAGTCCAAAACAAGTTCTCCAGGACAGAAGACAAAATCTCCTAAAACTACCCCCTCGCCAGTGGTCGCTGGAAGCCCCATACGTTCACCAAAAACTGGATCCAAAGAAAAAAAGTCACCAGGTCGCGCCAAGAGCCCAAAAAGTCCTAAAAGTCCAAAGGTTCCTGCTCATGTTCCGCAGCCACCTGTGAAGCCTGAAACACCAAGTAGAGCCCCTCTGGCTACATTGAGTGATAAGATAGGAAAGGAAAACATTCAAATAAAACAAGTACAGACACCACCCGAGCCTGTTGCCAAGCCAAATATTGACAACCAGGTGAAGAAAGCACCAGTAATGGACAAGACCATTGATGATTCAATCGATGCTGTGATTGCTCGTGCGTGTGCAGAACGAGAACCGGATCCCTTCGAGTTTTCCTCTGGTTCTGAATCAGAAGGGGAAATTTTTACCAGTCCTAAAAGACTTTCTATTTCAGAGACTACAACTCCTAAACCTTCTGTTTCTGCGAATAATGCAAATAAGGCAGGAGCAACTCCAATACCTGCCTCAGGTGGGACTTCTAGTTCAGACATTTCATGGACAATGGATGACTCAATTGATGAGGTCATTCGGAAGGCAAACATGGGGACACCTTCTAATCCACCGACCAGCTTCCCTTATTTCTCCTCTCCTTCTGCGTCACCGCCAACTCCAGAACCTCTTCTCAAAGTCTATGAGGAGAAGACCAAGTTGGCTTCATCAACAGAAGTGAAAAAGAAGTTGAAAAAGGAGCTGAAAACAAAAATGAAGAAGAAAGAAAAACAAAAGGAAAAAGATAAAGAGAAGAACAAGGAGAAAAATAAGGAGAAGGAAAAGAACAAGGAGAAGGATAAGGACAAGGAAGGAAACAAGGAAGCAAAGTTTCAGTGGAAGGAGCTACTCAAAGAGGATGATCTTGATCCCTATAAATTCAAACTAAAGGACTTTGAGGATGCTGACACAAAAGTAAAGTTGAAAGATGGCAATACCAAAAAAGAGAGAGAAAAACATAAAGATAAAAAGAAAGAGAAAGAGAAAGGCAAAAAAGACAAGGATAAAAAAGACAAAGAGAAACTCAAAGATAAGGGTAAGGAAGATAAGATAAAGGTGCCATCAGCATCTCTTGTGATACCTCCCAAAGAAATGGCTGTGACTGTGTACAACACACCATCTGCCATGAGACTTTCCAGCATGTTACCTTCCTTGTCTCCAATGCTTCCTGAAAAACTATTTGAGGACAAAGAGAAACCAAAAGAGAAGAAAAAAGACAAAAAAGAGAAGAAGAAAAAGAAAGAAAGGGAGAAGGACAAAGAAAAGGAAAAGAAGGAGAAGGAAAAGGAGAGGAAAGAAAGAGAAAAGAAAGAGAAAGAAAAGGAGAAACACAAACATGAAAAGGTAAGCTGGTTGGATGAGTTGAGGTGGCACACTTGCTTGGAAAACCCACGTGGGATTCCTGTGTTTGCTGCTGAGCTTTGTCCAAGGGCTTTGAGGAGAAGTATGATTACAGGTTTGGTGTCTTTTAAAAATAGCAACTCCAAGGAAATTGTCCAGGGAGTTTCAGGGATTGTCCCACCTCTTTGGAAAACAAAACAATGGAATTTCAATTCTGTGAATTTGAAATGTGGGATTGTCCTTCTGGTTTCCCTCGACTCACTTTTCACTTTGAAAATCTGGGGCTCAGACTCAAGAACTGAACACACATTACAAAGGGATGTGATGCTATGATGCAGAAATTTTGTTCTGTAGATTTCCACTAGTATGGCCAGCAACCTCACAACTTTCATATAAATTTTGTTTCTAAAAGTCTCCTGTTTCAAAGATTGTAGAAGCTTGGAAATTCCCAGGTAGACAGAAATGAGGAGCAGACTACCTTCAAGTAAACGAGTTCCCCACTTATCTCAGATGCTCAGAAGAGCTGCCCCTTGTTGCTCCAATTTAAGTAAGAAAACTGTTTTCAAATTATGGTCTAAATGTTCAAATGTCACCTTTCGTTTCGAGTGTTATGCTTGAGAGAAGGGGAGAGCTAATTTTCAAGCAGTTTGCGCTCCTTCCACTCCTGTAGCTCTTTACTGATTTACATCAGCCAAAGATAATTTCTTCTTTCCAATATCACCTAATCTTGAGAATATATTTAATATTTAAGAAATGAAACCAGCATATTTGCATGTTATCAGATTTGAAATCCCATTAGAAGCAGCTCCCCTAATTCAGGATTTGCTCTAATTTTTTTGTCACTTCACCTTATAATACGCATTAAATTGTTAATTTTGAAAAGAAAGAAGAAAAGAAAGAGATTGTCTTCATTTGTGATAACCTTGGATACGGGATTTCCTAAATCTCTGTCCTTAGCATTAGGAAACACTGTGTAAATTCTGGTGTTACCAAGGTGCTCTTTACATCCTGCTTTGAGTTGATACTTGGTTTGTATCAAGCTCAGATTTGGAACGTTCCCCACTTTCCTTTTTTGCTACTGTTATGTTTCCTGCTGGACTTGCAACAAAGTGCTGATTTCATAACTTGATATAGGTTGGCAAATGTATTTTCCATGCAGAATCTAGGTGATCTGGAGAACATTTGTGAGCTGTGGATGAGTTGGTGATGGACAGGGTGGTGGCCCAGTTGTCCATGATAATTTGATGTCAGGCTTTAGGCTGCAGCAACACTTTCACAGATTCCCTATTTTGTCTGTCTATCATCACTGAGGGGTTTTTTCAGCATTTCTTTGAGAATGGGTGTACATAAAAGAGAGGCAATGAGTTGCTTGTTTCCCATACATTCAGTTTTGTATTTCTTCTGCCATTCTCTGTATCTAGTTTCCTTTAGAGCAATATAGCAAATACATAAACAAATACAAACTGGTAAAGCTTCAGGATAGGCTGAACATACACACATATATATATTAGGAAAAGGAGTTCAACACTAATAACAACTTGGACAAATTAAATTGACAAAGCTGCCCATTACCTTGGCAAAAAGTCCCTGTCAAAAGATAAACTTTAAAGCTAGAATGCATGAAAGAGTCCCCAGATAGAATTAAAATTTAAACTGATTCTTGAGAGATAAGCTTTTTTTAAATCCACCTCTTTGCTGCAAGTCAGGATTTTAAAAATAAATTTCCCCTTTAAATCTCTTGAGCGATTTTCATTTTTTGCAAGGCCGCACTGCTGGTGTCCTGGAAAAATGGAGAGTTAGAGCTTTATCAGTTGGTGCCCTGAGGTATGTGGCAAAGAAGCTAAATCCTTGAAGATTAGCAAAAAAAATGCAGCACATGGCAATAAGGGGCTTATATGACTACTAGTATTAGTTCAGGTGAAAGAAGTATTGCTTATACATAAAACTGGACAAATCCACTGACAATGTATTTTTAGTTAGCTACAAAGGAGTCTTATATTGCTGGACTTTACCTCTTTGGTGATTTGGGAAGCTTAGTAATCCACTGTAAATGCTCTTCTGCTGGCCCCAATTCCCAGTATTACTCCAGAATGCTGCTCCTTTCGTTTTAACCCCTAAAAGTACATGTTTCCTTAATTTAGCTTTCAGATCACACAATGACTTATTTAGCCAACAGTTGTGCTGCAGGAGCAAATGATCAAGTTACAGCTCGGACATTTAATCTTCCACGGCATGTCCGATTCGGAGGCGCAAGCACAACCTGGTAGATGAGTTTGTGGGCTCACTGCAGTTCCAGCTCATGATGGCCAGGAGAAAATACCAGATTCCTATTTCTAATATTGCTATACTTAAACAAAAGAGTGACTCAGCTGTAATGTTCCCATTTTTGAGCCTCGTTATAGTTATTACCTAGGTGTGCATCCCATCCCGTTGGGGAATTGAAGCATCTTATCAAGTTTTTGCTGGATTTTTTTCCCTGAGCTGCTGAAAGACACAGAACAGCAAACAGAACTCTGCAAAAATGGCAGAAAACAGAAGCTGAAGGCGTCATACTGGGAGTGTTTGGTGGTGGCACGAGGAAGAGCATCTTTGGCACAGGGCTTGCCTTCAGCTCTGTGCTCTACAGCAGTGTTGGGAGCTGCCCTCAGAGCCAGAAAAGGAGATGGCGAGCTGGGGCACTGCCTTTCATGCTCTACCAAATTAAAGGCAAACAGTTGGAGCAGCTACACCCCACTTGTACTCCAGAGATTACCGGGCGTGCTGTAGGAGTGAATGAGCAGCTGCTGACCCAGTTTCAGCAAACCTTAATACGCTGAGCTGGAAACTGAAGTAGTTGAGGAACTACTTCATGAGAAATGGAGCCATCCTTGCATCAGGGTATGGCTTGCCAGAGCTGCCCCAAAGTTCAGCCGCTCCAGCTCCTTAATCAAAATCCTGACATTGATGTAGAGGAAGACCAAGCTATTCAGGATGTAACTGTGGATGCTCCTTAATTTTCTCTCTGCTCCAGTCATGCAAACCCTAGACACAAACCCACGTTTTAGAAAGATGCTTTCTCTCCTCTTGTGTCAAAGATTTAGGATTGTGGTAGAGCCCTGTTTTCCTCTCCCAGCAGACTGTGGTGGTGATATCTGAGCATGAAGTGGTTTATGTTCTTTTCTTTCGCCACATTGTTTAGAACATCTTGGTGGTATATAAATAATAGTACCTAGGACCTTTATAGATGGCATGAATGTCTCTCTGTGCTGTGTTCTGAAAGCTAAAGCAGCAGTGCCTGTCCTAGGAAGTTCGGTATTCAAAACAGGCACTAGAGAAGAAGAAACCTGCAGGAAAAGAGGGTAAGATGGTCTGCAAAGCCATGTGCCTGAGCCTTCAGTACCCAGGGCTCAGTTCCAAGTCTCTTTGGGGTGGACAGGGCTACAGGTTAAGATGCTGGGAAAGCAGAGAAGAGGCTCACCTCTGGAGAGTGACAGTGAAATTGTTGCAGGCATTAGAAGCTTCAGAGTAAAAAAGCTTTTGCGACACTCCGGGCGAATGGCATAATGAAAGAACTGGGCTACATAAACAAAAAGAGTAGAGAGGGGCCTGTGAAGTGGGCTAATCTATATCCGTGGAGAGCTTTATTGCAGAGCATGGTTAACTGGGTCAAAGCAGGAATGCCACTCAGGCTGCAGCCCTTCTCTCTCTGGAGCAGGCATCCCCTAGTGAGCAGCTCCATTTCTTTGGGAAAGGTACATGGCATGGGACTTGGTTGTTACCTTTCTCAAAGTCCCATCTGAGCCCTCCCGCTCTGCACTGCTGTCTCCTGCGCTGCTTTCTGTGCCTTGAATTGATTGGTTTTGCCCTCCCTTTCATAAAGAAAGTTTTATGAAATTGGAGATTTCCTCATGTTTCCATTGAATGTGTGCATAGTAGTTTTGTCTCTACGTTCCTGGACCAGATTCAGGTAAGTGGTTATTTTGTTCAATATGAGGACACACATGCTCAAAATGAGATCCATCTCTCATCTCTTTATATATATGGATGTATGTGTGTATATTTATATATGATCAATTCTTAATTTTATATATATTTGTATATAATAAATATGTCTAAGTATCTAAAAATGTATATGCACTTGTCTTATATGGATATAAGTTGAGCAACCCGTGTATGGAGAAACATTACAGTGTCAACTCTGATCATTCCATACAGGTTTTGCAAAGCAGTAGCTCCATGGGTGTTTGTAATTTTGGCACATACTGGTTCCAAGAGTTCAAGGACATATTCAAGTGGTCTAAATTCCACCAGATACTGAGATTGGAAACCAATCTGTTTGGAAAAATAGTCATTAGAACACTCAGCCTAATTGCATTAAAAAGCAGTGGTTGTTACCCCTGCGTTGATAAACATTTTAAATATTCAGTGTTGGTGCTTGGGGTTTATTTGCTTCCTCTGTGTCTACTTTTGATTCAGGAGGTTCACAGTGCATTTATGTGATGAACCTGGGAAATAATGGAATTTAAATCTCAAAAAAATTGCAAACACTAATGAGTACCTGTCAAGTTTGAGTACTAAGAACAAAGCATTTCATGTCATTGTTTAGAAACATACTGGGGGGGTTGTGTCTCTAGAAAAATACTAAATGAGGAAGACTTCTTAACAAAGTGTTTAAGCAGGTGCAAATGCAGCAAAATTTCAAGTTGATTTTTTAGTTTAGAATTTGTATTTGTGATTTACTCTGTCTGGGGCCCCCAGCAAACTCAGGCTGTGCATGCTACAGCACGAAGAGTGAGAAAGCAGTGGTCAGTCTGTCATAGTTTTGTCTCATTAAGCTGATATACTCTGTTCGGTTAACTCCATCAGTGCTTTTATGTAATTAATATATTTTGGGAGTCTGCTTGCAGTCTTTGATTGATGATTGTGTTCCCTTGTACAGATAAAGGTGGAACCAGTTGTTCCGGCTCCATCACCGGTTATTCCTCGGCTGACATTAAGAGTGGGTGCAGGCCAAGACAAGATGTAAGTACGAATAAATCCATCTGTGAGGTGTGTGCTTACCACAGTTCATCCTCTCTCACTTGAGGGAGCTCTTCTTTTCAGTGGGAAACAGTTAAAAAGCAGTGTCAAATTATACAGCAACCTATACTCTCCAAGTGGGACCCCTCATCTTCCATCCATCCCCCTGTGTGTCCCACTCCATGTCTTTCTAGGGCATGGTTTACAAGACTCCATCTAGACTTGTGTGATGCCTCCAGTGACATTTAGTGAGGTTTCGGTAATGGATGGTTATCCCTAGTGTAACCTACAGCTAAGTTTCACAATGCTCCTCAGCCAACAGTTGTTTTATGCTTTAAGACATAACAGTTGGAATTCCTTTATCCGCGTCTGTTTTATTGTAACTGTTGATGATTATTCATGAGTGTACCTAACGCATTTCAAGTGTTGATTCATTAGCTCACTAATTATTGGGTGCTGTTGTACAAATAATAGTTACTTTGTACTGGAGGAGTGTAAATAGGATGATCCCTATCCTGAGATCATCCAGCATAAACAGGTGTCTGGATAGGCTGGGGAAACCATGCGTCACCAGGCTTTTTAGGCTGGTCCTGTGTTGTATGTGCAGGGTTTCTTTTAGTCAGGTTTTTCATGTTGATTTAGTGGTGCAGAGCACACTTTCATGTCTGATGGTAAACATGAGCACCAGATCTTTCCATTCCTCACATTAAGTATTGCTAATGCAGTTGTTTTTTTTATAGAGTCATAATGGACTAAATCTCCTAATCACTAATTTTTCTGCTTTAGAGTTAAATGGCATTTCAATGATTATTCTCTGTTCTCTGCTGTCCTGCTGCTCCCCAGCAGGTAACCAAGACGTTTACTGGTTTGAAGCTGCTAAGGGACTGTAGTCATTCCTTGGTTTCTATGGGACACTTACACCCCAAATATCAGGACTTCTTCCTGCGCTTCAACTGTTACTGCTTTTTTCCTTTCACACTGAAATCATTGGAGTGTGATCTAAAATTGATGTGCTTCAGGTTGCCGTGCAAAGCTCTTGCTTTCTCAGACTAGTTGTCCTCCTGTGCATGATTTGAATGTGCATGGCTGGACAGACTGTCCCTTCAAAGCCCACAAACCCATTTTCCTCTTTGAGGAGCTATGGATACTTTTAAACTCCACTTTTTCAAGGACTGTACTGTGTTTATATAGAGATTATTAATTCATATTTTCAATGCAGAACTTCTAAATTAAAGTTCTGAAGCCATGTTTTAGCACCAAAGAGTTGACGTTGCTCCCACATGTTCTCATACCCACACATATTCTAAGAAGGGACTTCAGACTCCATCTGTTTTCTACAAATCATGTAGGCCCTGCCAGCCTGTGGTGGGTCAGAGACACTGATATCTTGTTTCATGGTCTTTTGGGAAACTCTGGGAAATTCCAGATTTCTTTTTGCATCTTTAGTGGCACCTTGACCCCCATCTGAAGACACCAGGTGTTGTGATCTTTGGCAAGACACAGCCTGAAGTTTAAACCCAGATTTCAGGGTGGGAGATACACAAAGCTGACTTAGCTAAAAGTTTCTAGACAAACTAGAGGAGAATTAAAAGCCAAAGCTGAGATCTTCAGGAGCACAAGAGTCCTGGAGACAGCTGGTAGCGCATGCAGAAAGTGGTTGTGCTGCAGCTCTCAGCAGAGGAGGGAACTTCGTCTTCTCCACATGATACTCATTCTTGAGGTTGCCTTAGGCTGCGTAACAGCAAACAGGGTTTGAGTAATTAGTGTTCCACCTCACTTGCTTTCTGTTTTCCCTTTTCTACCTTAAATATCTTCTCGTTGCCCACCATAGTGGCACCCAAAAGTTGTTCTGATGTAGTATGGGTTGGAACTAGATTGTCTTTAAGATGCCATCCAACCCAAACCATTTTATGATTCTAAGATTCTAATGAATGTATCAGCCAGTTGCACCTTCTGGCTGATGTCACACAAGAAGTTACAGATCTTTTTAATAGCTTTTAGGATTTTTCATAGTTTTGCAAGGCAAAACCCATGAAGAAATTTGCACTTGCACGAGTGAAAACAGTTTGTTCATGTGGCTCTGGGAACTGCTCTATGTTGTGTGTCAATATGGTGTGTAATGCAACAGGACTTACAGTGGAGCTGCCCTGCTCTAAAGAATACTTCTGCTTTCATCCTCAACAATTAATATTCCACCTGAACTCAGAGCATATTTTAATTTTCACGTGTTGTGATCATTGTGAAGAGGACTGGTGTGGCTCTGAGGCAAAGGATTTACTTTAGCCCTGTGTGTAGCTTGGACCTCTGGAGTAATACCAGAAGTGTCTGTGACCTCTGTTTAAAGTTATTAGTTGAAAAGACCATAGTAGGATCATCAACCTTTTAAGTAGCTTGTAACATGCAAAAAGAAAAGCTTTTTGATGTGTTATGGTAAGGGAAAGTTAAACTTATGTTTCATCTGTGTTGGTAATTATGTGCTGAATATCTTGTAATTATCGTATAGAAATGCTGTGTTTCAATTAGCCTGTGTCTGGAGTTTACTGGCATGGGATTGTTTGAGGATACCATGAATCACCATGGAAAGGTATAAGGAAAGTTTCTGGGGATTCATAGGATCTGGTGAGTAGAAACTAGATGGAGAAATTAGTTATTTCAATTTCCTTTGTTAGAGAGAAAAGCCATTTGGAAACACTTAAATATCTGTTCAACTGGAGGTTGGTTGGTTTGAAGGAATTTCATATAAAACAATGCCTTTAATGGAAGTACTTACAGATCTTGGTGAGGCCACAGAGGGTTTCAGGTGCATGAAGAAAAAGTGTCAGATTGATGGTGCATGGAATGAAGATTCCTGTCACACCACAGGCACAACACAACAGCAACACAAGCTGGCTAAATAACACATCAGTGGTGAGGAAAATGCCTTTGCAGTGTAGTGAGCAGTTGGGGCTGTTCAGCCTGGAGAAGAAAAGGCTCCAGAGAGACATTAGAACACCTTCCAGTGCCTAAAGGGGCTTCAGGAGAGCTGGAAAGGGATTCTACAAGAGCATGGAGTGACAGGACAAGGGGGAATGTCTTCATAGTGACAGAGGACAGGGGTGGATTAAATCTTGGGAAGAAATTCTTTACTGTGAGGCTGTTGAGACACTGGCACAGGTTACCCAGAAAAGTTATGGATGCCTCATTCCTGGAAGTGTTCAAGGCCAGGTTGGACAGGGCCTGGAGCAACCTGGTCTAGTGGAAGGTGTCCCTGCCCATGGCAAGTGATGAGAATTGGATGGTCTTTAAGGTCCCTTCCAACCCAAACCATAATATCTCACTCTAATTTCCCTTCTTGGCTCCTCTACTTGGACCAATATGCAAAGCAGTGATGGCAATGGCAGAGAAGTGTCTTTCTTTCTTGTTTCTGAATATGAAATACTAAAATATATGTTTCTCCTATATTCAAAGTGATACCTGCATTTCAGCTTGTCAGGGTACAAATGTTCTTATACCACACATCAGTTGAAAAGAAACAACTATTAATAATGTTGGCTTAATAGACATGAAAATGTTCTATTGCTGGAGGATGGATAAACCAATATTGGAAAAACTGTTCTACTTAAAGAGTTTTTTTGCAAGTGTTTTAACTGCACACTAAAACAAGAAGAAAGTAGATTATTATCAAGGCATTTCCATCTTAGTTGTAAACAATTACAGCAATACTTGCATGGATGCCACATTAGAAGAAATTTACTGGATTCCATTCTAATGCAATTAGAGCTAATTTTGTTCTTTAAATGAATAAAAGGTCAGCTAGTAAATCTAGTTTATCTCAAGTCCAGGCTTCAATAAATTGTTTTATTTAATTTGTTGTAAAAGATCTTATCCTTAATGGGCCTTGCTCTTATTGGTTTGCTTGGGTTCTAAAATATTTATGACCACTTTTTTAGATATGATTTGAATGATATGTTGGAAGGGTTTTTCACTGGGGGATTTTTGCCATTCCAGTGTTATCAAGGTAGATTGCTAACTGAGTTAGTATAGGAAGGAACTAGAGATGCTATCTTTTTTCAAAACCAAACAAAAAACACAGCTAGTATAGATGTTAAATTTTAAATAAACTGCAAGTGATGAGTAGAATTTAATACTTTTATTCAATTGCATTGTTGTTTCTTTTTGTCTAGTTATTTTTCCTAAGCGCTGTCATTTTTCATACACATAAGTTTTTCTGAATCATATCTATTGATGAGGTGTTGACATTCTGGCTCCTACTACAGCTGACATAAATTTCAGCCAAAGTACATGCCATAATTTTTGATACTTTAGATACATTTATTTAGATACATTTAAAAAAAAAAAAAACACGTGGCTGCTGACACTAATGCCAGACCACAAAGCAGAGTGCTACTCACTGGGGGCTGTTCAGTGTTTCTGTGCCTCAAAAGCAGGAAATACGTTTTTTTTGTGAAATCAGGTCTCCAAGTTTACCTTAAAACTTCAGACTTTTGCTCCAGACTCATATCATAGCTTTGCCATCAGCAGAAAACCTGGAAACCAGACAGGAGAAGGGGAAAGACAGGTATTTTAACAGTGTTTAACTTGTAAACCTGACCTGCTGCTCTAATGAAGTTGGCCCTTGTCTCCTATATTTATAAATGAGCAGATATGTGACTTTCTCTGAAAACAAATCACACACGTACTGAGGTATGTATGTGTATGTGCCTATAAAAAATATATTAAATAACCTGTGGATTGTAAAAGAAAATCCTAAAAGGATTAAGGGATAGAAAAAATTTTGTTATCCAGATACTTAATTGATTCCACTAAAGCTTTTTATTGCTTGGTAGGATATTATCAGTCCAAGGCCAACTTATTTTCATGCGGAGGCTCACTCAGCTGCAAGATATCCCCATGGCAAAAGTCATCAGCATAGCCAGCTGACATCTTCTGTAAGGAATCTCAAAGCCAAGTGATAAGGGTAGACCAGGTTTTTCTGACCATAGATGTGACCTCTCTGTATAATATCAGTGACCCAGAAGCATTTGTTTGGCACTAAGAGGACAGGGGAGCCTGCCCTTCTGGTTTATTGCACTGAGTTCCTGTGATCATCTATGAACTTCTACCACAATAAGATGCTCATAGTGTTTTCAGAACAGCCTGTGTCTGAAAAAGTGGAAGCCTGAAAGAAAATGCAGTTGCAGAACATCTCGTTGAGGCTATAATGCTGCCTGAAGCACTGATGGACATGGTTTGGGTCATTGAACCACAGAATCCCATAATGGCTTGAGTTGGAAGGGTCCTTGAAAACCACCCAGTTCCAACCCCCTGCCATGGGCAGGGACACCACCTTCCACTATCCCAGGTTGCTCCAAGCCCCATCCAACCTGACCTTGGACACTTCCAGGGATGGGGCAGCCACAGCTTCTCTGGGCAACCTGTGCCAGGGACTCACCACCCTCACAGGGAGGAATTACAAACTCGCCAGAGATTGAATTTTCGTAGGAAAACTACACACACATATAACACAATCAGACTTTAAAAGGGTCCTGACAGCAAGGGGGGAGAGAAGAGGGAGGTACTAGCAAATACACTGATATACCTTTTATTGACCTGGTTGAAGGCAATAAATTAGGCACGGACTGTGTTGGTGTTCCCCAGAGCTCTCTGGGCATCTGTAGTTGCTGCTGTAATGTGAATATGTATTTTTTTTAAATTGCTCAACTCTCTGAGTTGTGGAAAAAAGTTGGATATCTACAACTTCCCTGCTAGTTTCAATTAAACTGGAATTCTGCCCTGTGTAGTTTGCAACAATGCATCTGATTTTTACTGTATCATCTTGAGGGAATATTCAGGAGCTTTGGTTTTTAATAGGGTTGTTCTCATACAGGTAAATCAGAGAGTGTGAGGAAACTTGTGAACTTTGGGTGCTATTTAGTTAAGTGCTGCTTAGATTACTGTCTTCATAGTGTTTGCCCACAAGAGCTGAATAATGGGGTTCATTCGGCTCCATGTGTCGGACATCCAAATTGTTTGCCTCCAGCCTTGGCTCCCTACGTGTGGCTGGGGAGGAATGGTTTGGCTTTTTATTGACTTGTCAAGCCGTAGGTTTGCATTACCAGCCAAGTAGCTCGTGACCCATTCCATTTATTTCACTGTTTTGTGGTGGGGAAACAGGTAAAGGAATCCTCCCTGAAGCCCCTCCTTCCGCACGTTTCCATGAATAAGGGCAGTGTTCGGAGCAGTTAAGGCACCGTGACCAAATCCTTGGAAAGACGTAATGCAAGCACAGCATGGGGCCATTGTGGGACACAGCTGTGGGCGGTGTTGGTTACCCTGTGAGACGCTGCTTATTCAACAGAGAGCTCTGGAGGAGAACTTATTGTGGAATTGAAGAGGAGGGAGGGGGTAAAAAGTGATACTTCAGGGAGAAAAACGAAGAAGGGTAAACCACTGTTTGGGAGAGTTAAACAGTGGAGTCCGGGCAGTAAAAGTCTGTCGTTATTGTAGCTCTAATGGGCATCCCAATTATTTTAACAGAGAAGGACCGTGTTAACTGTGTGTTAACAGAGCTAATGCTCTGGGTGTCAGTCCAAGTTTTGCTGTGAAGCAGCATATAATGGTGAAATCATTTTTGATATGATCGATAGACCACCTAAGTGAGGAGGCAGAGTAATGAAAAATGATCTTGCTCCTCTCCAAGGTGTGCTGAAGGAATTCCAGTGATCTTTAGGGCTTTCATCAATCTTGGTGTGTGTATTTATAGACATACCAGCATTTTTCTGTTCTGTAGTCTTTTAAATTATAGGAGCTGGAGGACTGATTTTTGATGCCTTTTTAAATGTCGAATGTACTTTAATGAAGATATTGTCTCAGATATGATTCATATTCCTTTCCCAATTGTTCTTTTTTAGTGTAACATGTTGGCCCCAATCCTGCAGTAAAATCCCCATGTGTGGTCCTGTATCCATCCAAAAGGCCCTTTTACTTTGGTGGAGGTTCCCCAGGCTCTTTCTTGCTGCAGGATTGCAGCTTTTACATGAGAAAAAGGTGGAGAATACCATATCCCTTTTACCAAACCAAGTAAATGATCATTTTTGTTTATATTTCTAGAGGTGATTTAGCAGAGTGTGAATTAAATTTACAACTTCAGATGTAGCCCTTAACTTTTTTCTCTTTTTTTTTTTTTAATTACTGAGGCCACTCCAAACTAATTATTCATCCTGTTTATGGTAGGTAGTAGGCTGTGGCAAATTATTTTCATTTTGCTGCTGGCCACATTGGGGGATGACTCCAAAAGTGAATCCATAAAAAGGCCTGAGTCATTAGAAAACAAAACAACTTACTGTAAGATTCTTTGATTTTGTTGCTTATTGCACAAGAATAAAAAAATAAATTGTCTACTGTATACTGCAATTAAAAAAAAAATTACTTCAGGCAGGTTTAGACACATGAGGGAATTGCTTGTGTAAATGACCATGAGCAGCTGCCCTTATGAAGCACAACAGAAACTGGTCAAATATATGTGAAAGATTGGAAAGGTAGGTGGGTATTTGTTTAAAAATTAGATTTTCCATAGACGGAGACTGTAACAGAAAGGTACTGATTTGTCCTTGTCTTTGGCAAATGTGCTTCTTTTTATTCACTCTATCATTGAAGTTTTTCAGCAGAAGTGAGGAAACTATATACCCAAGGATTTGGGTTATAGTTCCTGGGAGCTGGATGTGGACAAGAAGACCGTAAAGAAGTAGCTGCAAAAGAACAGATGGTCCTACCTGAATTTAATGCAGCTGTCCTGTGAGCAATTGATCTTTAGCTGTACAGAGTCTCCCAAGTTCAGGACTGACCACCTTACTTGGTTCTGTCAAAAACATGTCTCAATAACAAGCTGAAAATTCCAGCTTTAGTGATTTTCTAAACCCATGCAGTTATAATTCTCTGGTAATTAATAAAATCAATATTCTACACCAGTTCCCATCAGAGAGGGTAGATGTGGGTTTGTGGGCAGCTTCTAGATCGTGCTGCCCATAACATTTCCCAAAAGAAATGACAATAAAGGGCAGTTTGCAGGGAACATGTGAGAGAAAGGTTGCAAAGAGCTCATTGACATAAACATGTTTTACCAGCTTCTGGTTTTGCTTCTGAGAGCTCAGCAGAAGGGGATGATGCCAAGTGGTTTTCACATCGAAGATGTTTGTTATTGATGATAAGAGGGGAAAAAAAGATGAAAGATAACAAGACGCCAAGCTACCAGCTCAGTTTTGTTTTGTCAGGCTGGCAGTGAACCATCCAGAGATGTAAGTCAGAATGGTGAGAAAGAATGGGAGGGAGATGTGGGAGTCATCGACAGAAAGGTGCTTGTGGCTGCTGGGAGAAATACTCTGTGTAACAGATATGGAGGGTGGAGGCCAAGGGCAGAACTCTGTTTCACTTAAAGTAATGGGAAAATAAACAGTAGAAAACCTGTAATTCAATTTCAAGAGTGCAAATGTCCCTAAGCCAAAGGAGTTAGCTCGAAATGTCAGCTGGACTGAAGACCTAATGGATTCAGAAGTGATGTTTTCTGCCTGTGGGAATGGGGCACTTGTAACAAAATGACTACAGAGTGAATTGTATGAACAACTCCTTCCAAAAGAATGTTGGGAGTAAGCATCATATCTAGGAAAAAGGGACTGTTAGCAAAGATTTTAATGTGTCCAAGACAGAAAACAGTGCAGGTGAAGTCAAAGTGAATTAAATGTTATGAAGGATATTGAGCAAATAGGAAAAGAAGGAAAGAAGAAGAGCCATGGGAATGAAGGCATGGAGAAAAATGAAGGGTAATATGGGGATAAGCCAAGAACAGAAAGAATAGTTTCCTTCTGATCCTATGTGCATTCCCTCCTTTACTAAGGACTAGGACAAGACAGATAACAGCAGCAGGTTGACAGTCGTGAAAATTAACATAATGAATCGTGAAGCAAAATATAGGGACCATCAAACACTGAAATCAAGAAATAATCTTTTCCCAAGTTCTAGAAGAACTGGCTGGTGAATTTGCAGACTGAGTGGCAAGTAATCTTTAACACACTTATTTTTATTTTAAAATGCAATGTTTGTTAAATCTATTTTAATAAAGATTAATTAGAAAAAAAACAGAAGTGGTGAAGAAGGCAATCAAGGAAAAGTAGTGTAGACTCCTGGTGACAGCAGTATATGTAAACATAGAGCAAATTTTGTGGGAAGGGCTGATTAAAGGCTCAGAAGGAATAGAGTAAGACAGAAAACAGAAGTGAGCCATACCAACTTACCAATCTTTGCTAAAGTAACTGATTTGATTTCCTGGGTTAGCCTGGTCCCACTGGCCATCCCTGCTGAGAGATGGGGCTGGCAATGGCTGGGTTTTTTTCCATGGATCTCAGGTATCTGTTTCTACCACCAGTTCTGAGCAGCTGCCTCCTCCTCCCACTGCAGGGATTTTTTCTGGACTGGAAGCAGTCACACAATGAAATTTCTTCCCCTCCAAGGGAAAGTCTCAGCTGCAGAGGAGAAATGTTGAGACATTTTCATGTGCCTAGCTGGAATGAAGTTGACATCTGCGCTACCATTGGAAGAAGGGATGTTCTCTTCCAGTTGAAAAAAGATGGCAAATTCAAGCTGGATTTCAGGAAGATATTTAATGCTATCACACAGGACATCCTGTTGAGGTTGGCAAAGATGGGATTAGCAGAGGAGCTGCTCAGTAGTAGGAACTGTGTCAAAAGGAGAAGGCAACTGTGAGTTTTAAGAGAGCTTATCTAACCAGGGAGGAGGTTACTCATGAATATGCTCATGGGTGTATTTCAGGACTGGTTTGATCTAATGATTTCATTCAAAATTTTGTCACAGAAGAAGGTAGAACACAGATGCTTTTTGTTGGCAGTAAGGTTAAAGGACCGTGTCAGGACAAATGAGGATCTGGTGATTGTCTGGAAAGAACTGGCTCCCCCGGAATAGAAGGGGAAAATTATATTTAATTCACTAAATTAAAAATTGCAATTAAGGCCCTGTATTTGGAGTGTACCAGCAGAAGCTTCAGCCAGAAGCAAAGAGCTGGTTTGTGTGTCACTGCAGTAGGTGTTAAATGGGTGAGGGATCATTAGTTGCTCACAGAATGACAGAGTTGCCAATGTGGTACAAGCGTGGTGCATTGCAAGAGATTTTAGCAGAGAGTGGAAGTGTCCTGTGAGAACTTGTGGGTACTTGTGAGATACTGTATTCAGTTCTTTAAGGCAGCTGGTGTTCAGGAAGGATGAATTAGGCTGAAAGACTTGGACCTGTTCAGCCTTGAGAAGAGACAGCTGAGAGGGGACCTTATCAAATGTCTGTCAGTACCCAAAGGGTCAGAGAATGGAGCAGACTCTGCTCAGAGGTTCTGAGCAGCAGGACAAGAGGCAATGGGCAGGAACTGATGCCCAACAAGTTCCATCTGAACATAAGGAAGAACTTATTTACTGTGCAGTGACCAAGCACTGAACAGGTTGCCCAGAGAGGCTGTGGAGTCTCCATCACTGGAGATACTCAAGAACTATCTGGACAGAATCCTGTGCTGTGTGCTCTGGGGTGACCCTGCTTGAGCAAGAAGGTTGGACCAGATGACCCACTGAGGTCCCTTCCAGCCTGACTCGTTCTGTGATTGTGTGAATTGGGAAGAGCAGGTGCAGGGCAGGGCTTGGAGCACTGTTAGGGACAACACAATCGGTCTGTGTTAGGAGAGGAGAGCACCTTTGTGTGTTTAGTCTAGTATGTGAAGAGGGGTTATGATTGCTGGCTACAAATACCTCAGGCAAGTAAACATGTTGGAGGGAGAAAGCAATGTAAGGTAAAGAACAGTGTTGGCACAAAAGCAAATGAGACTTGACTATGAATGTAGGGTGGAAATTAGAAAAGGTTGCTGTGACACCAGAGCAGTGAGATGCTGTAACAGAGTGATGGTGGGGACAAAAAGATTAACTCATTTTAAGATGAAACTCAATAAACTTGTGAATGGGATTAGGTGATACAATGCCCAGGAAGAGGTGTTTGTGGGGCTTTGCCATAGCAATAGAATAGTAGAATCATAGAATAATTTAGGTTGTAAAAGACATCTAAGATCATGAAGGCCAACCATTTACCCAGCACTGCCAATGCCACCACTAAACCATGTCCCCAGGTGTCACATCTACCTGTTTTTTAAATCCCTTCAGGGAAGGTGACTCCACCACTTCCCTGGACAGCCTGTTTCATTGCTTCACAACCGTCTTCATAGAGAAATTTTCCCCAATATCCAATCTAAACCTTTCCTGGCACAACTTGAGGCTACTTCCTTTTGTCCTATCACTTGTACCTTGGGAGAAGATGCCAACTCCCAACTGACTCAACCCTCCTCAGAGGTGGAGAGACTGAGAAGGTCCCCCCTGAGCCTCCTTTTCTCCAGGCTGAGCCCTCCCAGCTCCCTCAGCTGCTTCTCATCCGACCTGTGCTCCAGATCCTTCCCTGGCTCCACTGAAATTCAGAAGGGGCTGTTGAGTTCCCTGTGCACCTCTGAAGGTCAACATGTTTACCGGGGAGAGACAGGCAACATCCACAAAAATCGATGTCGGAATAAGTGCTCAAAGTTAATTTTCCTTGACAGGAAAGACTATCACGTGTTAGGTGATGTTTAAGTACTGAAGTTTTCATTTGCAGAATTGTTTGGGCTCTGCTGGAGGTTTGGTGCATTTTGGCACTCAGACTCACAAGTTGGTCATAGCGTGTAGCTGTGGGGCTTCTGTTTGCCAACATGACTTGTTTGCACAGAGTAAAATATTCATCAGGGCATAAGGCATAGCAACTAAATTTCCCTTTCTAAAAGTAATATGGGAATTAACCTACATTACAGAGCTTAAATTACACTGATTTTCCTCCAGGGTTGGAATAAAATTTTCAAAATCACCTCTAATCTGTGAAGAATCTAAACCATATGGAAATCTTCCTAATTCCCTGAGGTGTTTTTGACACTCTTACCCATAGGTCTTAAAGTATTTAGGTTTTTTCTGGTGCAACAATCTCAGTTCCAGGTGTGAGACTTTTCAGTAATAAAACAGTTACACCACTTTCTAGCATTGAGGAATTTATATCAATAAGGGAATATCAAAACTAATAGATAATATGAATATTAATAATCCAATTGAATTGCACTGGTTTTAATTATGTCACTGCAGTTGATGGCATCATTTTCCTATACACAAAGGCCTGTTTAGCTCCTGCTCCTTGCTTAAAAATGGTTCATGGGTTCACAAAAGAATTAGGACTTTTAAAATACTATTTTTTTTTCCTTTGGGTGGAGAAATAGCTTCTCTGGAGCTCTGCCTCTGAGAAACAAAGATTACAGAGATTTTTTTACTAACAGCATTTTTTTGGAGCTCATGACCCATAGCAATCATTCAGCCCTGTGGCTCGTATCCTATTTTTGAAAAGCCATTTCCTTTTGGTGCACATGTGTTTTCCCTGTGTTTCCATGAAGCAGTCAATGGGGCTTTCAGCTGTAAGGATCAGAATGAAATCAAATAAATTACTTCCAAAGATAGGAAACCATTTCACACCTTGGAGCTTCATTTTGCTCCAGATGTAGCATGTTACAGCTCATGCCACTTAAAGCCAATTATAAACCAGCTGACCTGTCGTGACACTTCAAATCTTGGTAGAATTTGCACTTTTCCTGCAAGCAGACACTAGGTTTTCATCCTGTTTGGGTTCAGAAATGTAGCTGTAAAAGGGGTGATTGCTCTGGAGTTATGATTAAAATGGATTTTCATTCTCTCTGCCATTATGAATAGAGTTATTAGGTTAAACTCATGAGACAGGAAAAGTTCACCAAAGTTTTCTTCCTTCCCCTCAATATAGTACTGGGCACAGCTTTAAACCAGTAGATAAGCACTAATTCTTTACACTGAGGGTGGGGAGGCACTGCCCAAAGAAGCTGTGGCTGCCACATCCCTGGAAGTGTCCAAGGCCAGGTTGAATGGGGTTTTGGGCAACCTGAGATAGTGGAAGGTGTCCCTACCCATGGCATGGAGTTGGAACTGGGTGATCTTTAAGATCCCTTCCAACCCAAACCATTTTATTATTCTATGATCTGAGTCTTCAGCTGAGGCTTGGTTGTTTCACACTCTTGTGTATCACCTTGGTCTTGGCCCAGCTCAGTCTTGATGTAGTTGAGGAGAACTGGCAATGAAGGATCTCATTAAGTTCTCACATTGGGTTGAAGTGCTGCTTGCACTGGAACAGATTGGGAGGAACTAAAATATCTTAAAAATGCCTTTGTTAGGAAGCTTCACCCTCTGCCCTTTCAACAAAGGAGTTATAAAAAAACAACACAGAAAAGTAGTATTCTTCATTTGGGGTATTTGGGGATTTTTCGGTCTTTCTGTCCTTCCATTTTAAATTTCACATCCCTTAGGGTTTTACCCTTTTTTTTTTGTGTTCAGATTTGTTTTCTTGGCTCCTGCTGGGCACTCTGTGACAAATCAGTGTGTGTGTTCAGTGATCAATACCTGAGATTCTGTGAGCTGTACAGTTCCTGTTGGCATTTAAAAGGAAACCCAAAGTGAATTTAGGTTGGATACAACCAAATACAGAGTTTTTACATTAATTCTTCGGGATTTTTTCCAAAGGGGGTGGTAACCTTTAGTTATGATTTGGGGAGGCTCATATTACCACATGTATTCCAAAGGTTTTCTCACACCCCTTTATTCCAGATTTTGATTTAAACCCAACTTTTAATTGACTTTTTATCTTTCTGTGTAGAATGTGCTTGTGCTACATTGCCAGGCAAACAGCCGGCAGAGAAGTGTTGTTCTTGTCTCAGGACTCTGAGTGTGTTGATGTTGGTTGATGTTCATTTGTGTTTGATTTCTACAAAAAATACTCGTCCAGCCTCAGTTTTAGAGTTTTTGGATTGGTGTGGGGAAGGAGGTGAAAGTTTGTCCTATACGGGATTGTACACACAGACCAAGTGATGGTTTTGGAAGCTCATGAAAACATTTGGGTAAGAAGGTAACAATAAATGTATGGTGATGTCCCAAGGTAGAGTTTAAACTCTGGCAGGGATTTAAACTGGATTTAGGTAGCAGGAGGATCACAGTGAGCGCCGCCGACTTGCAGTGTGCTCCGTGCCTCAATTTTCCTGTCTGTAAAACATAGCTCATAAATCTTGCCATCATTTACATAGTGTTTTGATATCAGGTTTCTCTCCCAGTCTGAAGTAACATTAATTATTAGTCGTGGGACTGCTATTTCCCTTTGATTTCTCCCCACCTCCATATTGCCATATGTGCAGCCCCTTCTCCGGGACAGGCTAAACCACCCTCGCTGAGATTACTCCATCTCCTCTCATGGTGTAGCACAAAACCATTCATTTCTCCACTCTGGAGTCTAAAGTCTCTGAACTTCATTAGCCCAAGGGAGTGGTAGGCCCAAGCGTGCTCCGAAATGCCGATCTCCTGTTTTGATAACTGAGCTCTAAAATCAAGATAAACAAGCTGCCCTATATACTGAACACGTCCTAATTGCACACTCCAAGCAAAACCAGACAATCAATGAGTGTGTGTCGCTCGCTAATGAATATTTGTAGTTTTGGAAGATTTCATGTGGTATTCCTTGCAGCTTCTGCAGTTATTAGCAGAGTGGTGTGGAAGACCCTGTGCAGGAGATGGACCTGGCTTTGGATCAAGAAACTCTGTAATTTAATTTCACATGTTAGCTGGGCATGGTCACTCTTATTCAAATGTATTAGCTAATACTTCTTTCAAACAGTTTACACTGTGTGCAAAGTTGTGTTTAAAACCCTATTAGCTAATACATTTCTTAGTCTAGACTTGGGGAGGGTTGACTCCCTGAAGAACCATAGCAGCACTTTGTTTACTTGCAGGAGGTAGAAGAGGGAGGCAGTGAAAGAGGGGTAATGATGTTTGAAACCATCCAAATGACTTTTGCTGTGCCAATGTTTTTGTGTCTGTCCCTGTCCTCACTTTTACTATTGCTAAGAGTTTATTTATTCAGAGGTGGCTCTCAAGTCATGAGGTTGTCTTTGCAAACCATGGGGGTATTGGCACCAGCCAAGGTCTTGGGCATTCAGATTGGGAGCCAGGACTCTCTGTGGGAGCAGTGGAAGGAGGAAGGCACAGAAGAAGCATCTGAGTTGGGTGGCCAGTCTGGCAGGAGCCCCAGAAGCCACACACTGAGACATGCACTGAACCAGAAACACATCCTGAGCCAAAGAGAAGACTTTCTTGGTGGGAGATAACAGTGGGTTTTTGGAAGTACCCTGACTAACAGGAGAAAGAGCCTGGTTTTGACATGTAGATTGCTCCCAGGATAGCCTCACAGTTGGACTTCCTTCCTACTGCAAGTCACAGACAACATAAATTAGGAGTCCTGCACTTTGACTCACAGTCTAGCACTTTACTGACACATATAAAGAGCCTGAGCTCCCACAGTAGGTACCTGAAGCAATCACTGGGACATCAAGTGGTGTGAATGTCTTCAGTGTTGCTGATGGAAAATCATCTAAGTTTCTAATCTTCCTTGGTTTTGGTTTTCCTTCTCTGGTCACTCCTACCAAATCTTGGAAGGTAGGTGTGATGCTGCAGCTGAGGTTAGGCAGGAATACCAAACCCATTGCACTGTTTCCTTTTTCTAAGTGTTTTTACTATGTGTGACTTGCCATAGTTCTGATTCGTAGTGCAAGTGGCATATCTTGGGAGAAAAATCACCATTATCTCAGCGAAGCGTTACATACTGTATAATTCCAAGCCTTCCTCAAATGATAGCTTGGATTGTTGACTTGAAATTCAGGCAATGTCTCCCCTTGTAGTGATATTACCTTTGAAGTACCATAAGAGAGTTGCAATAAACTGAAGTTGAACATAAAATTCGCATTGACAGTGGAGCTGAACATTCCTGGTTCTCAGGAGTTGTTGCAATTTGATTTTCGTCATGGTTTTTCTACTGATGTCTCCATTTCTTGCTTCCTTTAGGCAATACTTCTCTCTGGAATGCCTAACCTTTCTTTAAATCACCCTCTCCATACAGTCCCATCACAAATCAATTGCACTCCCACAGTTACCATTCAAACATAAATAAATTAGTTAAATGATTTACCAAAATGTGGTAAAACAAATAGACCTATCCTGTGTTTTGTTTGAGAGGGTTTTTTTGGTTCTGTTTTCTAAAACATCCTTCTCTTTATGTTTCTAACCTAGAGCCTTATAGTAAGGGCTCTTTTGGTTTGTCTGTTAAATTGCATGCACATCAATCACACTGTGTATCAACAGTCATTAATAAACGTTAGGTCCTCTATGTATCCCCCTTCATGGGCAAGATTATTCTATACTGTGTATTTACTAGAGCTACATCCTGTCTACTTCAGCTACTCAAGTAAGTAGCAATATTTTATCTGCTGAGTATATAGTGTGCGTCATTTATTTGTCCTGACTAGATCCACTGCTGATTTCATAAACATTTGGGGAAAGGAATACCAAACTAGCAAATATTTGCAGAACCCCCTAATGCAGGATCTTAAGAGGATGATATCGTCTCTCAGTTTGAAGATTAAAATCAGTGCTGTTCACAGCTGATTAACTTTCCTTTCTAATATTTCCCACAAATTGGACTAATGTAATAAAACTTAACGAAACAAGGTTTAGTAAAGCCACAGAGAATATTTATATGACAGCGAGGCACAGAGTGGTTTCAGGCTGTCCTGGCATTCACTTTGTCATGGCTCTGTGCTTTATCCTGTAAATGGATGGGTGTAGCAATGACAGCAGTCCTTATGTTGGGTTGCAACAGCCTCTTTGGTGACTCCAAGGTGATGTGAATTAGCTGCATTATATTGTGCTTCTGTCTGGTCAGTGATCGATCATTACTTTCTTTCCCATCAACTCTAATGATCCTCATTTTTGGTCCTGCAGAGTCATCAGCAAAGTGGTGTCAGCTCCAGAGGCCAAACCTTCCACTCCCGCAGCCAGGCCCAAAACGCCTCCTCCTGTGCCATCACCAGCGCCAGCTCCCGTTCATGTCACCCCTCCTCCAGCTCCAGCTCCTCCTCCTCCACAGGCCACCGTCTCCCCAGTTCTCATCCCGCCTCCCTCTCCCGCCGTCTCGGCCGCCGGAGGCTCCAAAGCTCCGGTTCGGAGCGTGGTGACTGAGACCGTCAGCACCTACGTGGTAGGTAACACACACTGCTGTGTTTTGTCCCAGGGCCAGGGACGTTCATCTCTGGAATTGCTGAGCTCTTGCGTGACACACCATCTCAAACTCGTGGTTCCTGGACTTGGGATGTTGCTCTCTGTTATATTAAGCTGCTGTTTATCCAGCCCTTGTTTCCACACACTTGTTTGGAGGGGTTAATAATTGAAACACTGCAACTTGGACTGAATTTTTCATTTGTTCCCAATTTCATGTTTAAGTTTCTTCTAAAAAGTCCACTTATATCTCTCTTGATATTTTCTGCTAACCGAACTAGAGCACTTATTTTTGGATGAGGAGGATTTTTTATAGATGCTTTCAAATGTGCTGAATTGAAACCTCAAATGTCAAACTCACCATAGATTTTGCTGTCAGTCAGGTAAAGTACAAAACCCTCATACAACATCAAGAATTTGACTTAGCCCTCATTTGAAATGTGTGCAGTCCACTAATCTCTTCCCTGGTTTCCTCAACATACAAAAATTGCAAATGTTTATACATCTCAGAAGTCTATAGATAGTTCATTAGTCTACGCTTCATTAGTGTTTGACACATGCGTTGAACTTGTCCTCAGCCTGATAGCATTCTTCATTCTTTTGGAAAAGTCTCCCATCTAACATGGTGTAAGAACTATATTCCCTAAAAGAATGTGGATATACCTCCAAGTAGGACTACAATTGCTGTGCTGCTGAGAGTTTCTGCTTTAGATGGAAGATAAAATGAAGTCCTGAATGTTCCTGATCCTTGAAGAGCAGCAGTAACCATTCACAACTGTAGCACTGTCACTACCCTCCCTGTCCTGGCTAAATTCCAGTTTAGTTGGTGACAACTTGCTTAGCTGCAATGAGTAGCAGTTTAAAAATCTCACCATTTGAAACACTTAAAACATGTTTTTATTACAGTTGTTTCTGCTTTAATTGCAACTTATAGATGAAATTGTTTTTATTATTCCTGTTTTTTAATGATTCTTAGTGTAAATGTACTCTGCTGTTTCTAATGGAAAAGGTGCTTTTCCCTGCCGGACTTAAACTGCTGTATCATATTGCTGGTTTCTATTTAAACAGCTGCTCCATTTCACTCCTGAGTTAGTTACAGCACTGGGCAATGTCACAGAGGCTGTGCATATCTTTAGGGTGCAGGATACAAATCCTCACCTTTGGTACCACGGGTGTAAACCCAGTGTCACTCTTAATATTACAGTAGTGCCCAGAAGCTTGGAAATTTACTCTAAAAGAGAAACATTTCCTAAACACTACATCCTGTTTTCTTCAGTAACCATGAAAAGAAATGATTTAGAGATTATGTTAGTTTAAAGAAGGAAAACCTAGATCTGTCCCTAGGTACTTCTAGTGGTAACACTCTTAGCACCTATGGAGAATTAGAGGACATGGAGGCTCCAGATTATTTCATAGAACTTCCAGGCTTTTCATAGAACCATGGAATCACAGAATGGTTTGGATTGGAAGGGACCTTAAAGATCAGCCAGTTCTAACCCACCTGCGATGGGTAGGGACAACTTCCAGTAGACCAGGTTGCTCAAAACCCCATCCAACCTGGCCTTGAACACTTCCAGGGATGAGAAGTCCACACCCTCTCTAGGTAACCTGTGCCAGTGCCTCACCACCCTTAAAGATTTTTTCCGAATACTTAATCCAAACCTAGTCTCCTTCAATTTAAGGCCATTCCCCCTTGTCCTGTCACTATATGATGTTGTGAAAAGTGATGTTTTACAATATTTTAGTTGAAACCAAGGCTTTACTGCATTAGGATCCAACTATGTGCACAGGCAGAGGCACACCTGATGTGAGACATTTTTAAGCCAAAATGCTGAGAGAGAGGTTGGAGAAGAAGAAAATAATTAAAAACTATTAGCTACCTCCGTGAAGGGAACCCAGGACACAAAATGTTGACATGATTTTTCCCAGATTGCATGGGAAAGCTCTTCTAGAGATAAAAGTGGAACCAGTGTGACAGAGGCACACAACTCCCTTCTGCAGGGGAGGGCAAGAGGGTGATTTTATGGTTTAAAAAAAGAAAAGGAAATGCTGTGGGATCTCCGTGTAGGATCAGTACGTGTGCTCGCTTCATTAGCTCTCAGTGGTTTGTACTAACAACAGCATTCAACAATCCTATCCTGTCCCTCTTTCCACGACCCTTGGCTCATTAAGGAATGAGAAGTTATGCAATAGTTTTAATATCCTCATTCAGCAGCCCAAGTTCTTGTTTAACAAACAGGCAGAGATTTCGTTGATTATAGACCACCCTGCCCCTCTCCAGCCCCTGAGAGCCTGAGACAGGCATTCTGCAGGGAAAAAAATTCGTGAAAAACCAGGTTTGGATCCTGTTTTCTGATGGGGCGACATCAAACAGCTCGGCTTATATCTGGCATGGCCAGTGCTCGAAACAGGCAGCACCAGCAATGGGGTGCCCATGCTGGGGGATGATGTGGGTGCAGCCAGGTGTTCAGGCAGGTTGTAGAGGGCTGTGGCCCTCAGGCCAGCATTCCACAGCACTCCTTCTCTGCAGCACCATGGCACAGCATCCCGCCCTCCCCAGCAGGGTTATCCCACCAAAATACCTCCAGACCTCTTCACACTGAGCCCAGACACTTCACCTGAGGAGCAGGTGCTTCTCTACCAGCTTAAAATGACTTTGCAGATGTGAGATTAGATGGTAGATAGGAATGATTATTGCAATCTATCAGCTTGGAAATTGAGTTCATTTTGTGACGTTGCCTCGTCCATATTGCTGTTGGGAAGGGGATTGTTTCCTGCTTAGTATTCCTGGGCTTTGTATTTTCGAGTTTTAAACCACAAAAACATTCAGGGCTATAAGAGGAGTCAGGGAAGAGTGATGTGTTGGTTACAGCTCTGGTACATTTCTATTGATTTTTCAGGAAGTGGTGTAAGATGTACAGACCACCATGTAGTGGCTTTTTTTTGCTTTTTTTCACTAAGAACATTTGGGGCTTTTCATCTTCTACTTTTTAATATCATTTTTATAAGCTGTACAGATAGCAAAAAGTTATTGCCTGAGATACGTGTAAATGCACAAAAGCTGAGAACAGAACAGTTTCTGTTTTTGAGATCCAGCGATAATGTGCAAATCTTCATAAAGGAATGATGGAGTCAGGGTAATACCCCAGACATTTTGTACTTTGTGCTGTTAATTGCACTCCTTTAGGTGGATTTTGTGACATTTTGCATGTATGTTTTTACCAAAGAGCAGTTCAAGAAACCACTGGAAGTTTAGAAATACAAACAATGGGTCTGGCAGGATATAAACATTAAAAAAATGCATAAAGCTCCAAATATGATAAACCCGGTGAGCAGCTGCCTCGTACTGTAAATGATCTGCCTTTCTTGTTTCATTTACCCTTTAGTAAATTGTACTGCGACATAAATGTCATAAGGGGAATGGAAAGTTACTCAGTAACAACTTTTTTTATATCCTGATCTTATCAGCTCGTTGGAGTTGAAGACTTTGGCTAATAAGTAATGCAGCAATATATACACATGGTGCTGTATATTTTACATGCATATAAGACTGTTACCTTACGCAGGAGGCTGCCGTGGCTCCTGCTTGCCATTAATAGGGTCAAATTTTAAAAGTACAGACAGAGAAGGAATTGTATCCTTAAGCCCTGGCTGCTGTATATGAATGCCCACGCTTAGGCCGGGTGGTGTAACTGGCTTTACTGGTTTACAGGACAATACAGAAAAATACATGATTTTGTCATCATGTACAGTGCAGGAAAATCAATTACGACGTAACGCCGAGCATTCATGATCAGAGAATTCATAAATAACAGTGGTGGCTGCTGAATGGCTTAGTCAGATAAGCAAGAAACCTTTTATTTTGTTATTTTAATGTCAGTTTTCCTGCCTGCTTAGCCCTGAAAACCAGCTAACTTTGCTTTTCTTTGCACCAGATCCGAGACGAGTGGGGTAACCAGATCTGGATCTGTCCTGGCTGTAACAAGCCAGATGATGGCAGTCCAATGATAGGTTGTGATGACTGCGATGATTGGTATCACTGGTAAGTTCCTCTCATCCATCCTACTCTGCCAGTCCCTGGCAGATTGGGGCTATATTATTAAAAACCTCTTTTTTTTAATAGTTGGTGACGTTGGGAATATTTAAATAGCTTTACTGTGTCCAATTTAATAATCTGGAAGATATTTTTATCTCTGTTGCTCTGAAATTTGAAAAAGCAGATTTTTAAGCTGTGAAGGAGAGTTACTTTTTAATTAATGGGCATTGGTGATAACGGTTGTTTTTGAAACTGCTGGGAAATATTGCTGATTCGGGTAATTTTGTGAGAACTACAGGATTATGAGCACAGTGTATACAGATAGACAGTTCAAATTATGAAGCATTGTGTGAACAGTAATATAAATGTCAGCTCCTATAAAAGGGTTGGGGGGAATTAATCACTTTTTAGGCTTTTTTTTAAAAAGCTACATAAAATCATAAGGTTTTTTGCAGATGTGTTAAAGAAACATTTGAAATTATTTTAGATCTAGTCTATTACACCTGAAAGTGCACTCAATATTTCTATTTAAACAATGTTTTTTATCTGAGTATCCTTTTGATTTTTTTTTTGTTTCAAAGCAAGAGTTTTTAGATTATGTTCCTTAAGATAATGATAATGTAACTTCTGTATTAATTTGAAGGCCTGTCTCCCACTGAAAAGTTGTATTTTTGGTGGGTTAAGAAGCACAAGTAATGCTGCTCCACTAAGGTAATTCCATATTTTCCCGTCCACAGGCCTTGCGTTGGGCTCACTGCTGCACCCCCAGAAGAGATGCAATGGTTCTGCTCCAAGTGTGCCAACAAAAGGAAGGATAAAAAACACAAGAAGAGGAAGCACAGGGCACACTGAGGACACCACAGTGGACTGAAGTCGTGCGGTCGCTGCGGCGCCTCCTGCCCTGACTTGGTTGCAGGAGGGATCCATCCTGCTCGTGTCCCCCTCTGTCACTGCCTGCTGGGGTTGTGTCTCTGGAGCGAATCCGGGGCGAGGAGATGCCCTCGCTCAGGGGCTGTTGGGTTCCACAGACCGTCCGAGCCCAGGGGATTGGATTTTGGTACATTCTGATGCTGGTTTTTGTCCCCCCTCCCAAGGGGAATTTGCACAGAGCGCTGTGAAGACTTGGGTGGTTCCTGGTACCGCTCGCGCTCCTGTGGCTCGGCAGCAACACAGATGAATGTTGTAAATACAGATATCTGTCCTATTCCTTCTCGATTTGTTATTAAGCCCTCTTGAACCTTTGCAGTAAGGTGCTGAGAGGAGGAGAAAATGTAAATTGCAGTAAGTTGTAAACTGAGACAACCTTCTGGAACGATTTCTGTAGTCTGGAGACAGTTCAGCCTCGACTCCTGCTGAGCCAGATAATCATAATGTGGAAATAAAAAGTGGCTGGTAAATATTTTTGTGACGAGAATATATGAAGCTTTTTTCCTTGATTTTTAGTACTAACATGAAATAAACATGTTCAAGCTTTTGTGATATATCTTCTATTTTTAAAAAGAAAAGTTTCTATTGTGTCGATTTTTTTCTTCCGTGTGAATTTCTTTTGGTGGACCTGTAATATATTTTATACTTTGATTTTTGGTTGGGGTTTTTTTTGTTTTGTTTTGTTTTTTCTTAGTCTTTGTCAACCTTTTCATTGCTTGTACATTTCATCGGTGTGTAAAAACACTTCCCATTAAAAGATTTTCACACGTGTAAATACCTGATATTTATAAAGTAATTTTTTTTTTTAATTATTTTGTAGGGCTTGAGGATTTTTGTTGTCATTTGCCTGAGAATACAAACCTAGCAGCTGCTAAAAGCCCGTGTGACACAGGCCTGTCCTCATGGCTGTAAGGGATTGGCGAGCTCTGCCCCAGCAGTGCGTGCACGAGGAGACGGCCAGCACCGTAATTAGGCCTCGATTCAGATACTTAAACATGTGGTAACTTCTTAAGAAGTGAGTAATCCTATTGCCTTCAAGGAGCCTGTTCCCACACTTGGTTATACATGTGCTTAAATGCCTTCTGAATTGGGAGCTTAGGCCAGGGGGGCTCTGCCCTTCTGGTGGCAGCTACAGCCTGTTAATCGGTAGCTGGAACGGAGCGTTTTTTTGCCTTTTTTTTTTGCTTTTTTTCTCCTTTTTTTAATTTTTTTTTTTTTTACAAATGGTAGTGAGTTTGCCAAAAGGATCGGGATCGTATTTAGATGGAGGAGATGCAGGTGTGTTCCTCTGCTTTGTGTATCCACCTTGGAAAGACCAATAAGGTGAAGACAAGCCACGTTCCCTACTGAAAATACAGAGAGAAATTGCAGAGGAAAAGAAATAAAAGTCAGTATTAGATATTGTAGTACAATGGGTCTCAGAGCTAAACAAGAGTAAATCTTGAAGAAGAATTCAGACCTTTTGTTTTCTAATCAATTTTAGAGCTCACTGATTAATTTGGGGATATTTCTACTTAAGCCATGCAGTAAGAACATCTGATGTTGGAGAATATGGCCCTTTAACCTGTTGTGCAGATATTAAGAATTATTTTTAAATGCATCTAAATTGATATTAATGAGAAAGAATTAGTCATGTTTTTAGAAGTACCAGTCCAGTTAAGGAAATGAGGCTTTGCTGATAGAACTGTTAAATTGCAAATCAGTGAAGATATGGGTGAAATTGGTTTATTAGAAGTGCACTGTTACCTGCTTTGTTCAATGTCACCTCGTTTATATTCCGTCCCTGCTAATTACCAGTCAAGAAAGTTCTTGGGTTTGATTTTTTATTTTATTTTATTTTGAATTGTTGGATGTTGCAAACCCGATTCTTGTTTATTTCCACGTGTAATGTGCAGACATACAAAAATACACCGTCTTTGGTCATTTCTGGTTGCAATAATAAAGAACTAGCTTTTGGTAACTTGTTTATCCATTTCCTCCTCCTCTCCATGAATCAGAACTGCTCTCATTTAGTCAAGTGAATTACTCAGGATGCCCTGGGAGGGCTGAGCTTGGCCATTCAGATGAGCTATTCCTGTGCGTGCTTGGCCTTGCTGCCGCCACATTGGTTTCTTACCCTGGGGTTTATGATTTTATAAATGACTCCTGTGGCAATAAAACCAAAGCATCATTTTCAGGAGGCTTGTGTGGCTGAGGGGATTAGTAACAGGAGAAGGGGCCCTTCACCTCCGGGTCATCGGTTTGAAGCCGGGCTTGGTGCTGAGCCTGCCTCCCCTTTCACTTATGCTGGTGTGTATCAGGAATCAGTGGTATAAATGAATAATCAGCTTCCAAAAATAGTTACCCCTGAGCAACCGTGTGGCATGGACCATCTTTACAATCCCAGCGCTGAGCAAGCCCAGCTCCTTCCCCAGACTTTAGTATTTGCTGCCATAACTTCACAGGTTGAGTTTCTTCTCCATAAGTTTAGTTTATGGAGAGTTAGGGAGCAGTTAGGGCTGCTCCCTTGATTTGCTGTTTGATTATATGGCTAGGATCTGTGTTCTCCTGAATCCTCTGATGATTTGAGTTTTGGGCACCACCATCCATGGGGAAGAGGGTGCGGCAGGTAGGCTGCAGGTTGGTTTGTTCAATGGATGTCTTGGGAGAGCATCCGGGTCTCCGAGTAGTTTTCCTGCCTTGGAGTGGCAGCTTCATCAAGAGGAACATCGGCTGGGAGCTCTGCCTCAGGAAAACATACATTTCCATGTGTGGTTGGAGCAGAACTGGTATAAAGTAAAGAATTAAAGAGTTTTTAGTGAGGAGACAACTCACCATCTGCTGCGGTGTAAGAAGACAGATACAATTTTCCGCCTTTATGGATGCACCGGCCGTAGTGGATTTAAAGAGGACAGGAGGTTTGGTAGTAAATATTCAAGAAAAGAGCGTAAAAGCTATTCTGTGAGAAAAGCTTGTTGAATCCTGCCGTTACTCTGGGGCCAGATTTTTATCTGGAGTTGGTTGGGGCTGTGTCAGTTTACAGCAGCCCAGGAGCTGCCCACTCGCACGGCCGGCACTGGGGCTGGGCAGCAGCTCTGTTTAGTATGAAACCAGGAGAGTTTCTTTATCATTTTTATCCCATAAATCCTCCTTTAGGGCAGCCTGTGCCTGCGGGTCACTGGAGAAAGTGGCATAGCTGGCTGCGAAGTGCATTACTCATTAGGGAAAATTGCAACTTGTTAATGAATTTTGCACCCAGAAAATAAAGATGAAGTTGATAACAAGACAGTAACCACAAAGCTCAGAAATTGAAGAAACCATCTTGACTACTGATTTTTATTAGAGGACAGAGATATAAATGCAGAGCATCCATCCCTGGAGTAATGGGAATGCACTTTTCCCAAGATAATCTTCCTTCGGGGCTGTATGTCGTGCTCAAAGCATCATTTCTCTGCTTGACAAGGTGTTTCTCTTCTGAAGGTGTCTGCAGCTAAGTACAGTGAAGATCTTTATGCTCTGCAACTGATTTGTGATTCCAAATGTCCTGGAAGAGAAAGGGAATAAAAAACCCACCCCGAATTGGAGGGTATCAGAGCCTGCTGACTTTGTCTGGGCTTTCCAGAGATAAAATATAGTGTATTACTTCACTGTATCACCTAAACCTTCTTTGTTCTCCTTTCAATAGGACGATTAAACAAAGACCTACTAACCAAATTAAAGTATAAAATGAACGCTGAGATATGGAAACCTTGCCAGGAAGAATGTTAATGAATGAAGTTCACTAAAGGCATGCTGGCTAAGTTTTCAATACAAATAGTTTTATGGCCAATCTCTTTAGATCATAGCAGTTTTCTTTAGAAGTTTTAAGTCTCAAAAGTAGATGAGTTTCCTTCACTGGGGAATGAATTAGATAATGCTCTGAATAAACTCCCTCTTCGCCGTCTTGTCAGTCATGCTGCTTAGGAAACTCGCCCTTTCTTCTGGGGACTTTCGGATCAGCTGTAACCTCAAAAGTAGAAAGCTGCTATTAATCCATGTGTGCTGTACGGCAGAGGAGGCTGTAACGGGAGATTTACAGCCAGCAAACAGCTCATACCTGGCTGATGTGAGCAGGAGCCATTAACTGTGAGCTGTGGCAGCTGATCCGGGGGTGCCTTCCCTCGAGGTTCAGCCTGTTCAGGGTTTGCCCTGGGTGAAGGCAGGGGGGTTAAGAACCTTTTTAGTAGGGCCTGTGGTGACAGGACAAGGGGTGATGGTTTTGAACTGAAGGAGTGTCAGTTCAGACTAGATTTAAGGAAGAAGTTTTTTACAGTGAGAGTGGTGAAACATTGGAACAGGTTGCCCATAGAAATGGTATCCTGAAATCATATGGTTTCCTATCCCTGGAAACGTTCAAGGCCAGATCGGATGAGGCTTCCAGCAACCTGGTCTAGTGGAAGGTGTTCCTGCCCACTGCAGGGGGGTTGGACCAGATGATCTTTAATATCCCTTCAAACCCAAACCATCAAAGGATTCTGTGACCCTAAGGTGCAGCCCTTCATGCCTGTGGAGTGACCTTTTGCACCAGGACTTTAAATCCTGTGATACTCCTCACAGGGAGAGAGGAGGAGAGCTGGGGGCTACCAGACCACCGTGCCCTCTTCATCTGCTCCCCCTTGGCAGACACCCCTAAATTTTCCTGCTCCAGTCTTTTCTGCTCCAGGGACCCAGACCCTTAGCTCAGGTGTCTGGTGCCTGTGCCAAAGCCAGCACAGTTCAGCAGCTGTTGGGTGCCTTGAGAAGTGGGGACTTTCATTCCAGTGTGATGACACCAAACATGTCACTGGATATTTGTTGGAAATAGGTGGTCTCTAAGGTCCCTTCCAACCCAAACCATTCTATGATTCAATGATTGCTGCCTCGGGCTTTGACTAAGAATGCCAATCTTTTTTTCACAAAACAAAATGTCAAGTAAACTTAGGATAGATGAGAGATTTTCCACACATTTTATAACACACAAGCTGAAAGTCATTTCTTATGAACACAACTCCCTGTTACATTCTCAATGACTTTGAAATAGCTTTACAAAACCAAACAGAAAATAATTAGATGGTTTTATTGCCTAAATGAGGGTATGAATGACTAGGAGACTTAAAACACATTTACAAAAATTTAGGTTTCATCAGCTGTCATGAGCAGGAATTTGGTTTACAAATTCCAAAGTCTTATCAGTCAATTTCTCCCTAAGCCAGCATGGGTTTAACAACTCCTTGTGCCTATCGTTGCTTACTGTGGGACTAATGACAAGTGTGATGGCATGTCACCAGCCCAGCACTCTGTGCCACCTGGGCCTGCTTAGCTGTGTGCAGGAGACCCTCAATGTTCTTCCTTCAAGCTGTTCCTTCCCCAGGTATGGGAATGGGCACCATTTGCTCTATTCTTTTCAGGTTTTTTTATCTGACATCCAACTTTAAAAACAACAAAATAGAATGTTTTTTCCTTTTGCATGAGTTAATTAGGAAATAGGGATGGGGGATAATGTGCAGTTGTTTATTTTTAATTGAGTTGTCGTTGCACGTTTTAGTAAATGCTATAAGAGTTGCCATCCTAGGGGTACACATCTGCTCATGGGTTTTGTTGTTCACATGGTTACCATTGCGTGTATTCAAAGGGAGAAACATTGTCTTTTATCAGGAAAGCTGGACAGAGTTCTCAGTTCTGTCATGGCTTGGCTGGTGCGTTTGGGTGCAGGATCAGTGAACGTCCCAGTTTCCATCCATGAGAGAAGGATAACATTTCCTGCTCTGGCAGCTCCACTTCAGCCTTGGATCCAGGTCATGTGAAGCCCATTCTTTCCCACAGGTTAAATAAGTGGGATATTATATATTTATATATATATTTATATATCGCTTCACACAGGATGGATAAAACTACAGAGCTATTGGGAGCTTCCCTGGTGATAGATCTGTCCTTGAACCTGCTCCTCAACAGAAAATGTGTTTACATTGAGTTTCGGAGCTGGGAACCATCTACTGCCCTCCTGAACTAGACAGATCCTTTGGCTTTACAGGCTTTAGTTGACCTTCTTCCAGTATCTTTTCCAACATGAAACCAACTCTCTTTTCCTCCACTGATTTTGAGCCTTTCTGTGAAAGGAGCTGGGCTGAGCTCACACTGAGACCATATTTTGCTACGAGCTCTTCTTTGCTTCCAGGGGTGTCTGGTGGGTTTATCTGAGAAACAGCCTCTTGCTCAAAATTACCTTGGGGACGTCAAAATGCACCTCTCATAATTCGTACAATAGCTGCCTTCTCTGGGCTTTGTGGGCTGTGAAATGTCTGTGTTGGTGCTTGGAGCTGGCATATATTAAGATGCTGAGGATGAAGTGATGCTGTTGTTCTCTATATTTTCTGCAAAGACAGATGCTCAGTCAAGCCCAAAATCCAGGCCTTTGCCTCAGTGTCTAATAACCCAGCCTGACCATTGGCTCTTAGTGCCACCTACTCTCTAAAAGGCAGGCTTTTCAGTGCCACAGCTCAGGAGGAAGCACAGCCCTCTAGTCTTCACAGTTGGCTAAATGCTGCATTTCTTGGTTGCAGGATTGCTAATCAAAACCAGTTTCCCAAAGCAGGGATGTTCATGGATTTCATGCTGAGGATCCCACTGAAGGTCTCTGAGCTCTCTAATACATGAGATGACATTTAGGGAATATAACCATGACCTATGCAAAGTCTTGAGCTGAAGTAGCAAGAAAGTCCCATGGAGATGCTCTAAGTTGGGGACAGTTTGTAATGGGGAAATTGTCTTCCAGATTCAGTGGACCTAAACTTCATGTGTCACATGTCTGTCCTGCCTTTTGGGGGTTTTTAAGTCTGCCAGGAGGTTTCACAGCAAACATAGCAAAGCCATGAGCTCAAGCAACCACTGCTCTGCACCCACTTAACCTTTATTAAGACTCTATTCACTTATTTTAATCAGATCAGAAGGGTCTACTTTGAAAACCTTTTGGAATTGGGAAAAGCATCTCCTGCCTACCAATCCCTTTGGAAGCTGATCCTGCTCCATTTGAATCTCTTTGTCCATGGTTTCTGTGCTCTGCAAGATTTGGCTACATGACCTATGGGGGCCAGAGGGATGGGCTATTTTGATCCTGTGCTTCCAAGTCACAGTGAGTTCAATTCAGGTGTGTTTAAGATGATTATTTAGCAATTTTGAAGACCACAGAATCATAGAATGGGTTGGGTTGGAAGGGACCTTGAAGATCCAGTCCAATCCCCTTTCCATGGACAGGGACATCTTCCACTATATCATGTGACTCAAAGCTCCATCCAACCTGGCTTTGAACACTTCCAGGGATGGCGCATCCACAGCTTCTGTGGGTGACCCATGCCAGGGCCTCACCAACCTCACAGTCAAAAATTTTCTTCCTAATATCTAATATAAATCTGTCCTCTTTCAGTTTAAACCATTTTCTCCCATCCTATCACTGTCTGTCTATTTGTTTGTCTCTAATGAATCTAGTCAATATGGGATATTTTCATTCTTTAGAGGTGCTCGGATGGGAAAAGGATGAAGGGGAGAGCAGAGGGTGAAATATTTTAAGCTATTGAGAAAACAAACAGTTTGAGTAGGTGTATTTGTCCAGCATGAGAGCTTGATTCTACTTTCACCCCTCATCACCATCATTTCAGGCTTTGGAGTTCATTAGCCCAGTGCAGGTCCAGCTCCTCTCCCTGCCCAGGATCTTTGGAAAACATAACTCTTTAGAGTAAAAAAGAGCAGTTTGCAACTTGTTGCAAGCACCTCCCAGGGCAGATCTGCGTTTGGTAATGACGGCGAGGCCCAAGGTGAGCTTTTGGCAGGTATCAAATCCTCCTTTCAAGCCAAGAAGTTCCCACTACTAGAGAGCAACACTATGGTCTACTTAAGTTTTGCAAGCCCTTAATGAGTCACTTGATATCAGCCGGATCAGTTCACTTACATGGAAAGGGCTCCTGTTTCTCCTGGTGGCGTTGGCTCCGGCGTTTAGGGCAGGGGAGTGTGGAGCTCCAGTGACTGATCCTTCCTACACCCACTTGCACAAGGAGACGGCACAGCGATGGACTCATCTCAGATTCCTTCAGGAGGTGGTGACAGAGCTCCACCTTAATGAGTTCATCGCCCTGCCAGCATTCTTCCCACACCCAGGTGCCCATGTTGGCAAAGCTACGCTCCACCAGCTCGCTGGAAAGCATTCCCCAGGTTTTTAACAGGGTACAGATCTTGGGATACCCACCTGACTCCTCATTTTCAGTTGGCCTCAGTTGGTGGTCTGGATGTGTTCACAAGCAGAACCAAACATGCTGGTGTGGTATCGGGGAAGGAGGGTGGTGGGGAGACTCAGGGGGACCAGATTAATTTCCAGGGCTCCCACTAGGCCAAGTTTTGTACAAGTCATCCAGTGTGCAGGTGGGTGGAGGGAGGAGCCAGTGCCTTGGCCAGTGCCTGAGGCTCCGGTGAGTATTATACCCACTCTGTTTACCAAAGCCATGCTTAAGTGGCTGCAGAGCTCCATCATGTCTTTGTTTTTCTTCTTGCTTCTGGATGGCATGCACTGGTCACGGAGTTAACACTTGCCAAATCACATTACTCAGGCCTCTGGTATGAATCCAGCCTTGGATGCACACGTTGCAAAATAGTTTCAGAGCTGAGTGCGCTCGTGGCATTGCATCCCCCAAGGTACTCCGATTTTCTGCAATGACTTAGTAATTTGGCTGTTTACCTCCATTTTGAGTTATCCTTATCTCAATCAGAAGTGTCTTGCTGCTTGCAAGGAGTCCCTCACTTTTACTTCTCTGACACCACACATTTCCCCTCTGTGCAAGACAGGATGCCTATTGTCTTCTTCTGGAGGTCTTCCGGAAGGTCTACATCTTCCAGACTTTCTTTGCCCTGAAAGAAAAGGTAGATTTAGATTGAATGTTGGATTTTATTCTTGACTGGTGAGACACTGGATCAGGTTGCCCAGAGAAAATGTGGAGGCCCCATCCTTGGAAGTGTTCAAGGCCAGGTTGGACTTGACTTAGAGCAGCCTGGGATAGTGGAAGTTGTCCTTGCCCATGGCAGGGGGGTTGGAACAAGGTGACCTTTAAGGTCCCTTCCAATCCAAACTATTTTATGGTTCTGTGACCTCCTGAGATACCTAGTCAAATTTTTGTCATCACTGTGCATCACATCCCACCTTGCCATTCCTATACATGCATTTGGGCAAGGCTGGGAAAGGGTAAAAAACCTAGATAATATTCAGCATTGTTATTACTTTAATGGCTCAAGGACTCAAAAGCTGTGGTAGTTCCCATCAGATGTGCTTGGAGAAATCCTGGGGCTGGGCTAGCGTCACTCACTTTCTGTGAACAAGGACTGATTTGTTTTCTGCTGGCATTAAGAACAGTGAAACCAAAGCAGGGCGGTGACGTGATTTGTGCCAGGTCACAGAGCACGTTGGGGGCAAAGCCAAGATGGGAACAGGCACCTCCAAGCTCCCAGCTCCCATGGACGCCAAGCAGGAGACTGGGGCTGGAGCTGTCTGAGGCCAAGAGGGTCAGTATCTGCAGAGGAGTCATCTGATGATACAAGAAGGGAAACTTTCTTCTTGCTTTCTAAGCTTGAGGATCCCTCTGGCAGCTAATCTTTGCTTTAATAGTGACATTTGTTGCAAAATACACCTTTGAGGCTCCATCCTTAGGTACCTCTCCAGGTACTTTTCCAGGCACCTCTATATGAACTTGTCACTGGGGGCACCAGTTTATGTTGAGTGTTTATCCCAAAAGTGGGTCTCAGCTGCCAAGATCTCCCTGTAACAGACATGCAGAAGTCTGGATCCCTCTGCAAGGTCCTTCCAAACCAAAGGCACGGGGAGATGTCTGTGCATGGGCTCCCCCAAGGGTGCCTGACACACCTCCCAACCACAACTGGGATACGATGCAAGGAGAGCTCAGCAAAGCACTTGGGCAGGAAGTGGTGGTTTGGGGTAAAATCAGGTTCTTTTCTTCCTGAACCAAAAGATGCATGTCTGCAGAGCCCCCAGTTGGTCTGCCACAGATGTACACATGGGCAGGACTGTGGTCTGGGGAGCAAACTGGAAGTGAGAGCCTCTCAGTTGGTTGTGATAAACTCTATCAGCCAACAGGTATCTGAGCAAGGCATTTCCATTTCTGTGGTTCCAAGTCAGGGTAATGTGTTTCTAAATCCACACTTGCTTTTTCTTTAGGTTATTGCAATCCATCTCCAAGTTGAAGTGGTTTAGCTGCCTCCACTGGGTAATTTTCCACACCTAGCTCCTTTGGATTTCTTTTTTTAAGTCTCACCTTAACTCTAAATTTATTCGGGTTTGTTTTTGTTCATATGATAATCATAACATTCTTTTGCTACATTTTTTTCCAGCCTTGATTTACTGAGATTTGCTTGCAACCTTCGTTCCAGTTTACCATTTTTTGTGCGTGGGGATATTTTAAATGAATATAATTATATTTAATAACATATGCAGGTACTAAAGCACCTTTTGATTTGAGTCCTAACTTTCATTATTACCCCCCACACACATACACACCTTTTTAGATATTCTCTGTTTAACCTATGCCTAGAGATTAATTAAAGTGTCATTAAAATGCCTTTAGTACGTTTTGTGTCCTACATGCCTGGAAATACTTTTTTCCCACAGTCAGAATTGTTGTGCTTGTACCAGCAATAACTGGCATGTGGCTTGTTTTGTAGATCACTATGAGATATAACGAACACTCCTAATTAGAAGAAAACACATTCATTTTTTGGATGCCTGTTCAAAGTTGTCTCAGGAAGATCCACTAACTTTTCATTTACATCTCCCCATCACTCTGGGCTGGCTCTGGCACTGGGGCCAAGCACTCACTCGGAAGCACAACGTGAGTCCCACATTGCAGGTGGTTGTGAAATGCAAATTTAGGATCTTCCCAATGAATTATGGGGCAGTTTCTACCCCATCCATAAATGTTTCAAGCTTTGAGTGTTTAAGTGTGTATAGTCCAGCCTTGGGTACAAAGTGTCCATCCTCTTTCAATATTTCTGCCTGGGTAGAGCCATAGCTGGAAATTAATCTGGATTTAGAAAGGTGCTGGATGGGAAAGGAGTGCACAAAGCAGGAGTAGAAATTAGCAGCTCCTGGTCTCTTCCTGGAAAAGGAGGAGGGTTAGTCCAGGTACTATTGTAAATTTTTTGGGGCACTGCACAAACGCAGTGCAGTGTTTTATTTTTCCAGCCCTTTGCATCTCCTTAAAGTGTCAAAAATCATGAACAAATAAATATGAGTGTCGGCAGCTGGGATATTAAAAATCCCCCAAACTGCATAACCTCCCCAATGACCATTATAAAGTGGAAGGCAGGACACTGAGCTCCCCATTCCCAGTTCTTAAGGGGCCCAAGACATGACATCGTGCTGGGCATCAAAGCTCTTGTGCAAAACCAGCACTAGCTTGGAAGTGCCACAGCTGCTTTCTGGTTTCACCTCCCTCAGAGCAGGAGCTGAGACTCCCACCCTCCCAGAGGTTTTCAGCCAGGGAGCCAAAGCTTGGAGCCCTCCTCATTCTCTTGCTCTGCAGGACACACCAGAAAGGCATCAACCCAAGGGCCGTGGGTGCTTTCAGCATCACCCCAGTGCAGCTCCTACAGTCTCATCTCCTAAAAGACAGGAGATGAATGGAACAAAACATGACACGAGCAGAAGAAAACAAAAAAGGGTGGCAAATTACTGACTTCTCAGGAAAGATGGCAATGAAGATACTGTAATTACAACCCCTTTCAACAGCTGAGAGGAGTTGGAGTGTTTCATGGCCTGACTTCCAAACAGGGACAGGTTTTGCAGCTGTAGGCTTTGGAAGCCTGGCTGAGCACCTCTCCCCCTGCTGGTAATCTGTCACTGACTTTGGCCTCGCAGGTGGGCACATCCATGGGGACACCTTTGGGACCATGCCAGAGAGTATCCTGGGCAGATCCCACAGCCCCTCTCCTGCCATGACTCACAGCCAGGGCCACCCCATTACCCCTCAATAGGAGTTGTCTTTTGTAAGAGGGCTGGCAGTGACCCACCTTGCAATTAGCAGGTGGTTTGGGGAGAAATGCTAATAAGCACCCTGGGAAGGCAAACCTGGGAGGGAGGCAGGAGCTGTCTTGATTCAGGATTCTCAGGGGATGGGGGAATTAGGATGCTTGGGATCTGCCCAGTGTGATTTTGTGACACAACTTTGCTCACCCTCTGTTTCCAAAGACTTTTGGGGGCATCCCATGCTGAATGAGCTGGTGAAGAGCCTTGGAGAACAGGCTTTAGACTGTTGGTGTTCACTGCCACCCTCTCCCTGGGAATCTTTGTAGCCTCTCTGCCTTTCTGCTTCCATAAATACCTTTTTACCAACATCTTTTTGATCCCTTGCTTTTCTGGTGGGTACCACCTTGCTGGAGTGTTGGAAAAGCCATAACAGATCACTGTCAGTTCAGAAAAAAAGGGTCACCACCCAAAAAAAAAATCTCAGGTCTTCATGCCTGCAGCCCTTAACCTCTTCATCCCCCCTCACAGGTCAGTGCCATGGGTTATAATTTGTGCTAGAGGAGCTCCAATCAGGACCTGGGGTATTATTTATCGCATTTAGTACCTGCCATCAGTCATGAAAACTTAACAAAGACCCTATTGGGTTTATCTATAGGCAGCTAAACAAACGTATCTTGCTCTCCTGTTATCTTCTTGTTAACAAAACACTATCAGGATGTTCTAAACATCAGCATTTACTGTGCAAGAGCCCTTTATCTGGCATGATATATAGAGAGCCCATCAATTAGTGCAGGGGGCTTGGAAATACCTGCCACGCTTCACTCAAAAGTCCCAGCACCATCCAAGGGCTGCATCGCAAGTAAATATCCCTGTGCATTTCCTGGCCTCAGCCATCCCTGCACGACCCAAGAGAGCTCATTATGAGCAGAAATCATGATAAATAAATTTTTTTCCAACCTTTTTTTTTAATATCAGGCCAGGCAGGCTGAAGACTTTCTATGGCAAGAGTGATGCAAGAGCATTCAGGGCACTGGATGGTGCAGGGGATGGGGGAAAGGCTAATGGGCTTTTACTCAGAAAGTTTAGATGTGGTTTGGGAATACAGTGAATCAAAGTGCTGTGAGACAGTGCATCCTCCTGACAACAAGACCTTGTCTGCAGGATCGGCCCTTCTTGGATTCCCCCACTGTAATGTCACACTGGTAGGACAAGCCTCGCTTTGTCTCACCATCAGCTCAAAAAGGTGGATGTGACAAGCCTAGGACACCAACCACTGTGGGTCCAGGGCAGCTGCTTTCTTCAAACATCTCTGCTAAACCAGCCCCTCAGCAGGGCAGCCACTTCATCCCACACCATCAACCACCCTCCCGTGTGTCAGCTGGGCCGATGGTGTTTCACCCTTCTCCGAGGTGGTTGTACTGCGGTGGGAAAGTGATTCTCCAGATAAATGGCAGATTGGGAGGTTTAACCCCAACTCCTGTTTGTCTCTGATTATCTGAATGTCTTGCAAAACAGAAACTTTGTAAACAAGCACACGAGCTGGTTTGGAAACCACTGTGGCTTGTCTTCAAGTGATGGTTACTCACGGAAGGTGTTTTCCTTCAGGTGGATCTCCAAGCACAGGACTTACTTCCTGCACTTACAGAGGTTGGGCTCATGTGGACTTCCCAGTCATCTCAGTGTCCCCATCTATCCAAGGCAATAATCTGAACATTTAAAGGCTGTTAATTTATTTTATTTTTTTAATTCCCAAATAGAAAATAAAGGGAGGAACAATGAAGTAGCTGGGGCTGGGCTTTGAACAGCCAGCATCAAGGATTTAAATGAAATAGATATTAAAACCAGTGAAGCTAGTGATGAGAGTCATAGAGGGCAGATGGGATCAGAGCTCTGGGGCAGGCCAGTGCAATTAGGAGTGTGTTTTGCACCAACCTGAGCAGGACACTGTAGGAGGGAGGCCAGAGAGGTGCAGCAATACAGAGAGATAAGATCCCGGAGCAGCGCTGGAGCTGTCTGGACAGGGAAGAGTAGGAGGCACCATAGAAATTTCCTGGGAGCTTATCACCGTGGGCCATCTTCTCCTCCTCTTTCACATCCGTGGCAGACCTGATGCCGCAGGACTGTCCGAGCAGCCACCCAGCCCTCGCCCACCCCTGCTGCCGTCAGCCACAGTGGCTGCAGGGTGGGGGGCTGTGGAAATGGAGACCTCCAGAGATCTCCAGCGTTGTTAAGGCTGGCTCCAGTGCTGAACTCGCAAATCCACGGAAAGGCATTTGTGCCTTTATCCGTGCCGTTCCCGGTGGGAAAGGGCTGCTTGCTAAAAGCTGGCCCAAAGCGCCGCATCGCATTCGGTCTCTGGAGGGGAAGGATGGGGCTGAAATAAAACCCAGCAGTGTGGCCCCATATGGGCAAAGCCTCGCTGGTGGGGAGGGAGCACCTCAGGTTAGCAGGGGCCCTTTCCAGCAGCACGTTAACCCATTGTCCTCTTAGAGCTGGAGCTGGCTTTTAACACCCTTAAACCAGCTCCCAACACCACAAGACAGACCCTCTACAACTCATACCCAGAGCCAGGCAAGGAGCCAGGTAGAAATTGGATTAAAAGGAGTGGTCACTGCTGATGGTTATTCAGTTTTGAGAGGTGTTTGGTTTTGCAGGGTAAATATCTGAAACACCATGTGGGTTTCACATTCAGATATTCACCTCATACTGCTCTCGTATCATTGCTGTTGGCTGTTTTTCCTCCAGGTGCTATTAAAGTTGCTATTTGATAGGAGAACAAAAGACAAATCGGAATCATTGGTTCAAAACCTCACCATCTAAGCATGATCTTTCTAGACCAGGAACTCTAAGCCCCTGATCTGTGAGATATATAGTTTGGGTACAATAATATCTGCTACAGTTATTATTACCTATATTACAAAGATCTCCAAAAAAAAAAAATAGGGAGATATTGTACACATGCTGGTGAGTTTCTCTGCTAAGGGGAGGGAAAAAAATAAAAAAAAAATAAATAAAAGTTTAATAAACGTGGGCTGTGTTGTGGATGACTTTGTGGCGACCTTTGTTGCAAATGGCCTATGCATGCGGAATAATGGTCTCCGTGCAGAGAGGGAAATGGCTTAGTGCTATCATCGTTGCCTCGGTAACCATCAGAGTCTCCATCTAGCAGAGAGAAATGAGTTATGAAAAGGCTTGAGTGAAGAAGGGATTAACACATGATCCCAGGGACAGCATGTCAATCAAAATCAGCGGAGAAATTACACTGCTCTATTTGAGAATGTCTCCGGAAACGCACCCTCGGTGGGTGTATGTATGTGGATGTATGCAGGCGTGATGGAGAGACGTATAGCTCTGAGCCTCCTATGGAATATATAGAGTTTTTTATGTATATATAACATGAGATCACTGGTGTTCACATGCACAAGCACCCCTTGCACACACATTGCTCGTACATTCATGTCTGAGCACATACATGAGGCACCTCTCTGTAGGCACACACCTTTCTGATGCCCATACTTGCTGGGCTCCATGCTGCCCTGAACAGCCAAGTCAATGAAACCCATAATAATTAAAACAATTGTTTTTTTTAATAGTCCCAAATGCGCATTTGATCCCCAAACTTGCTTGTCCTCTCTCCCGTCCTCACCAGGCTTCACTGACGGCATCCCTTTTTTCCTGCTGAGGCTGAACCCTCTGAAGTCCTCCATGCACCTCCAAAGGGGAAAGCAGAAGGGAACAGATGTCCTACAACTTGCTCAAAATGCAAATTCCAGGGCAATATGGAGACTTCAGCTTCAGCCTGAGAGCCTCGGTGGCTTCACCTGAATGTCTTCTGCCAGCACTGCGCTCCTGAGCTCTGCAGCTTGTAGGTCAAGGGCATGGGAACTAAACCCACAATTAACTCGCTCTTGGTTTTAGCTACTGCAGATTCTGTGGTGGTTACAACCCTGGCGCTGCTCAGCCGTGTGTGGCTGTGCACACATTTCCTATGGCGATTGTTTGCCTTGATTCAGCTGACGAGCTTTACATTACCTGGGACCAGAGTGAGTTTTCTGCTAATGTCAAGAGCAAAATGTGATTGCTGGGAAGGGAGGGCTTGGTGCGGCTTTGGAGCTGAGCAGTGAGGCTGGAAAAGCCCTTAAGTATTTGTTCTGTTCATTGGCCACTTCAGTAATAGAAAAGTTTTTCTTCCAGGAAATTCTCTCTCTTTTTTTTTTTGAGCAGATGATTATTAATGGGCAAAGTAAAAAATTTCTCTTTGGTTTCTTCACTGACTGCTGAGCCATCCAGCCTGCCCTCATGCTGGGAAGTGCAAGAGCACTCAGGGAGGGGATTTGCCCCCTGAAAGCATTACTCACCACCCAGCCCTCCAGGTTCTCCCTCTGTTCATGGCCCAGCATGTCCCACTCACACCTGCTCACTGGCCCCTCACACCCATGGTCCTACATCCCTGCCTGAGGCCCTGCACAGCTCATCCCACACCCACAGCTGATTCACACTTCAGCTACGGCCACAGTCACTTTAAAACCACCCCTATATGTTCCACACGTACATGGACTCTTCACCTGCCCCCATCCTGCCATCCCCCCACCACCACAGGCAAACTCTCCCACACATCCCTCTTTTTCCTCACACACAGACACATATGGCATCATCCTACTTGCCCTTAGAGCCCTCATGCCCTGCATCACCCCCAGGACCACAAACTCCCACCTGGGTGCTCAGCCCTTTGCACAACTGCTCCTTCTCAGATGCATCTTTAGGTTTTCCCCCAACACAAACACAGTGTGACCTCTCCACCCACACACTACGAAATCCCCCGTGTTTCCAAACCCCCATAAGCTGCACGCGCTCATCCAGGGTGCACCCACCCACACGCTGCAGCTTCCCACAGAAAACACCCGGGATCAAGCACACACAAGCCCAAATGTGGATGCCATCAAAGCTCATCCGAATGATCCCAAACACACACACTCCCCTCTGATGGAAAGGAACACCTCAACCTACCCAGGGCCACCAATAAACCCTCCACCAAGGGTTTCCATAGCCCTCCACCACAGTGGGACCCTTGACTGGCTATTTTTGGACTCTCCGAGCCTTCAGCCTCTTCCTCCCCCGCTCCTTGCTTTCCCTTCTCTCGGGTTTATTTCCCCTCGGCTCCCACTCCTTCCCCCCTTTCCTTCCCTCCCCCCTGCCACGTCCCCAGCCTCCCACACAAGTTTAAAGCCATCAGCACAGCCAACGGTTAACCAAATCGCCTTGACCTCTCTGCTATTTGATATTCGCCTCCTTGACACTCATTTAGGAGCGCGCAGCGGTAAAGCAGACATTGGACAAGTCCAGCCTGAAACCAAAGCCCTATGAAAGGAGGAGAGAGATCAGAAGAACCTGATAGCTAGGAACTTGTTCTCTCCAAAGGCTTTCTGGACATTTTAGCCTGGATCAGGGGTCCGTGGAGCGCCAGTTCGTCGCCAAGCAGGGTGTAAACGTTAAATGTTAGCTATTTGTTCCAGAGATTGGCATGAAGATCGAGCCTTTCTGCCTCCTCTCCCGCCCGACCCCCCTCCCGCAGTCTCTCCAGCCCGTCCAGAGTCTCACAGACACTCATTCATTAGCGGTTTAATAACCCTCCCGACGTGATAACATCCTTTACTCCCGGCTCTGCGAGCAGAGGTGACCCTGGGGGGGTGCTGCTCACTCGAGATGCTCCGGGAGGAGGGGGTCGGGGGGGTACCGGCTACTCCTGATGCAATTGTTGAGTGAGGAAAAGCATCCTCCCCACCCCGCTTCCCCCAACCCCATCCTNAAAAAGCTCAACTTAAGTGCTCTAGTCCCTAAAAGTCCGCGGGGCGTCTCCCCCTGGGGTCCCCAAACCTGGAGGGGGACACACAAACGCTGCCATCCCCGCCCTCCTTGTCCCCAGCCCCGGCTCTGCCGCAGGAGCCCCCGGCGCCTTTCTCGGGTGATGCGGAGATGCTGGAGATGCTGGCGGTACCTCACCTGATCGAGCCCTATATTATTTTAAATGGCTCTAATTTCACCATTTATCGCATTTGGCCCGTAACTGCGGATTCAGGCATCTGAAACAACCTTTCGAAACTCTGATTAGTTCAGCTTCGTTCAGTGCCTTTTCCTCCCTCTCCTTTCTCCCCGTTTTTTTTTCCCTTCTCGCTCCCTTTCTGCGCGACTTTCATGCGCTGCAGATAAGATATAAAATGCTCTATCGGGATACTGTAATATTAAAGATCAAAAGTGGCATCAATTGAAGACCAAACGCGCGGAAAACAAAGGGAAAGGCTGGGAGATGTTCATCAGCTAATTACAACTGCAAATATTATGCAAATTTATCTTGGCACAGAAATGGAGAAAGCGAGTTTAAGTGCGGAGATAATGCTGGAATATTGAATGTTCAGCTAAGGGTGGGACGCGGTCCAATAAATTCATCTGAGGGAGAACCAGTATTATATATATGTATATCCCTATCAAATCATCTACACTTCAAATTGGGGGGGATATCAAAAATTGCGGTTATAATTGATACTTGAAATTCCTTGACAAATATTGCACGGAATATACTGTGGAGAAAGAGTAGGGAAACCGAGATTAGCGGTTGGATGGGATTTGTGAACCATCGCATATAAAATGATGAACCTATAGCGGGGAGACGTGGAGAGGGGGTGGGTGGAAGGTCCCCCCTACTCAAGACCCCAGGTGGGAGCCTTTCCCTTTAGGCAAAGGGGAAAGCCAAGTTATTTTTCAACCTCATTTTAGAAGCGTCTCTTGCTTCCTGGAAAAAAGGACCGTGCTAGACGTGGTTAATGATTAAACACCGTCCCTGTGCCGTGAGAGCCAAGAAGGTATGAGAGGGAGCCAGGGAAACTTAAACCAAGGCAGAATAGAGCTGCCAGCACCTGTCCCCAGAAATTTCAGCATCAGGAGTGCCTGCACACAAAGGAAAAAAAAAAAAAGGGAAAAAACCCCTAAACAAAAAACCCCCCAAAACACAATCGAGAAGCAGCAAATTGACCACGAAGAAAATTTTAGGCACCATTTTCTGTCCGTTGCTGCCCAAGAAATTCAGGGGTGAGGATACTCTAGAGAGGGTCGGGAGCATTCCCCAGCCCCTCTCAGGGTTTTGGGGGAGGTATCTCAGACCCCGTTATCGGGTTTGACCCATGCGGTGATTCAGCTGAGATTAAGTTTTGGGCTGAGTTGTTATTGCTGTGGGAATCCCTCCCTCCTCCACCCCATCCCTCAGAATGGAGCAAAGGGGGTTTATTCGCCGCAGAAAATGTTTGAAATGCAGCTTTTCCCTGTGCAGGTGAGGAGGCAGAGCCCGGCTACTGCTTCTCTTCAAGGATTCAAACGAATACATTCAAATCCTGCAAAATATCAGCGGATCTTCCCCTCCTCAGGCACACGAATATCAATAATTTCAGGTGAATGTTTCCCCCCCCCGCCCTCCATCCCCTATTTCATTTCTGCAGCCAGAAACACAGCGCAGCGTTCATTTGCATACAAAGCAACACGCGGAGTTTCTCCAGTTTATGAGAAATGCTTTTAAAAAAAAAAAAGAAAAAGAAGGCAGAGACACATGGAGAGAGAGGGGGAGAGACTCCTCGCAGAAATCTTATCGATTTTTTGCTGTGCATGTATTTATTTGGCTACGGGGCGGGGAGAAAAAAAATGAATATTATTGGCA
>WBMV01009266.1:142106-159942 GCA_013396655.1 Campylorhamphus procurvoides
CCCGCGCTACAAAGAGGGGGGGGGGGGGGAGGAGGGGAAAGAAAAGTCCCAGTTTCTCTCCTCCCAATTTTAATTCTTCGAATTTCTTTTCTACGGCAGAGCAGGGTTTTCCCCCCTCTCTTCCCCTCCTCCATCAAACAGCATCATTTGCGCCGAAAAAAAAAGCTAAAAAACCCACCAGTGTGTCCGTCTGGGGTGGGTGGTGGTGCACGAAGGGAGAAAAAATTGGACCCGGTGTAATCAGCCGATGATTTGTTCTATCTCCGAATTTGCATGGCTCGGCACTTCATGTGCGTNGAAGAGGAAAACAAAATATTCCCTCTTTTCTCCGCCTTTGTTTAACCCGAGATTGTCTCAGCAGCGTTACCAGGGCCCAGCACCGTCCCGGCCGGGCCGTCCTGGGGGCTGGCAGGATCCGTGCCCCGGGAGGGGCTGTCCCAGCCGGGGAGGTGATAACGCCACTCACAGCCCCGGGTCCCTCTCCCTCGGCAAGAGAGCAAGTTGCTGTACACAGGCAAAAAAAAAAAATTAATAATAATAATCTTCGGAGCTCTGCCCTGGGCCGTGTCCTCTCCATAACCCCCCAATTCCTCGCTCCCGGCTGTTTTTACAGCTTTACCTGTACTATTCTGGTACCCTGGAAAAGAAAAAAAAAAANCCCATGTGGCTGGTTTCGAAGCGGAGGGGAAGGCTCATGTGAGATGAGAAAGGGGAGACGCAGAAATGCAATCTCTCTTTCAACTGAACGTCTATTATTATTTTTATTATTATTATTAATAATAATTTGCTAGCCCCTACCTGGANAAGTAACTTAATCCCCTTTCAGTCAATTGTCGTTTAAAAGGGGGCTAAAGGAGAAGAGGAGGGAGAAAGGGGAGGGTGGGGGGTCTGCCTGTCCCCGCCCCGAGGTGCCAGTCGCTGCGGTGGGCACCAACGAGGACGGAAGAGCGGGTGGCCCTGTGTCGCGGCTCCAGAACAACCTTTCCCGAATCTGTTTCAGCAGAAAAACCTGAAGGGAAAAAGAAAAAAGAAAAAAAAAAGCAGAGGGGACGGCAGCTTTAGTGCCCTTTGACTGGTCATTTTTAGGGGAGCGGCAGACTGCGTGATCGCCCCATCCCACCGAGTTTGGGATTTTGTTGTTGTTGATTTTTATTAATTTTATTTTTTTTTCAAATATCCCCCTTTTTGGGACTCTAAGTGACTTGTGTCAAAAGCGTTTCCTCGTGACCTTTCAGAGACAGAGTTAGCCCCATTCCCCCCTCATCCCTCCCCTACGTAGGAGGGATGCTGAAGCCCCGCTCCCCGCGGTCCCCCTTCCTCCCCGGCAGAATTAACCCCCGAGCCCCCGACCCTTATCTGGCGGCTGGTGGCGAGCTTGGGGCTAATTGCTCCAACAATGGGCTCCTATTAACGCCGAGCTGTCACTGGAAACCCTGCTGGGGGCTGCCGCGGGGGGGCGAGGTGATGGATCTGCAGCCACAGCCTGGGAAAAAGGACGGTCAAGGCCAGCGCTCCCAGCAAAACCCCCCAGGGTCAGAGGATAGTCCGAGGAGAGAGGATGAAAATGATGGTTTACACTTTTTTAAGAAAAAATACTGCCTTTTTTTTTTTTTCTTTTTGTCTTTTGGTGGAGGGTACTTTTGCCTTCCCCACCACGACTTCCCCCATGGCTGGCAAGGGAATGGAAAGACTGAGTCTGCCCAGGACGGGTTGAAAATAAAGAGGCAGGCTGAGAAAAGTAGGTTTGAAAGTGGGTGTCCTCCTCACTGGGGCTGTGAGGGAGAGGGGCAGGCAGGGGACAGGGTCCCACCGTGACACCCCCGCTGTCCCTCATAGGGGCAAGACGGGGCCTTCAGAGCTGTTGCCACTTCTTTTCCTTCCGCCGCTGACGGGACTTGGTGTAGCTGTTGATTTATTATTTTATTTTACTTATTTTAACTTTTTTCTTTATTAATTTTATTTTGTGTTAATCATTTCGTGCCCTCCAAACAACTGAAGGAAAGTGGTTTCTCCGGTAGCCTCGGACAAGGCTAAAGGCACATTTTAAAAGGGCTTAGTAATTTTGTGACCTCTGTATGGAAATTCCCCTCCTGTGATCCCACGGCTGTAGGTCTCAGGGCTGTAACTGCCGGAGGGAGGGGGGTGGGAATCTCAGCTCACCTGCCCAGAGATCCCAGCTCGGCACCAGGACACCCACCCCCTCCCGAATGTTAAAAGAGACAAAGTGACGTTTTCTAAGCGCTGGAGACCACTCTCAGAGGCAGGATGTGCTTGGGTGTGGGGAAATTTGGGGACGGGGAATAAAGGAGCAAATCCCGCGGAGACACTCCGTCCTCACGTCCATAAAACGCTTAAAGCTGGGGAGGGCGGGAAGCGGAAAGTTTCTGCTCTTGAGCGTTGCCCCCTTCTTTGCTGTCCTCCTCCTCTCAAAGAAATGCCTCCCCAAAAGAGGAGGGGTGGGCAAGAGACCACCCCGGTGCTGCGGCCCTCTGGTCCCCCCACACCGCCCGGTGTGCGCACCAGTGGAGATCGCGCTATTTTCCCCTCCTTTCCCTCTCCAGTGCACCCCAATTCCTGGGGAATGTAAAGGAAGGAGCACCCCACAAAATAAAAAAACTGCAGGCAACGGGGTTCTCTCAATGAGGGGAGAGAGGAAACACGAATTCTACCGGAGAGAGTTAAAGACCCCCGCTCGGGGAGGGCCATCCTGCTCCTGTCTCCCCCTTCCCCCCTGGCTCCCTAATGGGACATCGGGAGCGGTGCCCACTCCCTCCGGGTGTCGGGGCTCGGCCCCATCGCGGGGGAGAGCCAAGCCCCGTCCCACGGGCGGTTCTGGCAGTGGGACGACCTGTCCCCCCATCCCGGCTCGTCCACCTTTCCTCGGCGCTCCCAACCCGGCACGTCCCCCGGGTTCTCCCAAATCTGGGCAACGCCGACCTCAGCACATGGCTGATCCTCGGCTTTTATACCTGACTCGGACGGCGTCTTCTTCGAAAACAAAATAAATTTGTGTATGCGCGTCCCCACGGCGCATCCCTCACGCGTGAAACCGCAGCCGTGCTGCTCTGTCCCCACGCCCAGCGGCGATGGGCTGCACCGCGGGCTTAAAACCGGGCTTAAAATGGGCGCCCTTGAGGTCCCGTAGCATCCATCCGTCCATCCATCCATCCATCCGGAGGCTCAGCTCCGACTACCATCGAGGAGCGGAGCCGGCTACCCGGGGGCAGGTTGAGCCCAGCCCGACCCCGCTGACCGGAGACCACCCCGGCAGCCCCGGCCCCGGCGCGGCCACCGCTGCGGAGCCCCGGGGCTTTAACGAGACCCTCCAGTATAAAAACTCCTCAGAGGCGCTTCCTCCCGCGGCCGGGCTGACGCGCGGAGAGACAGAGGCACCCAGTGAGTGACTTGTTCTAGTGCGTTTTGTTTTTTTTTAATAATATTATCCTTTTTTATCCCCTTTCCATTTTATTTTTCCCTTTCTCCTCCCTTCTTTTCTTTGTTCATTTTTCCTCTTCTCTTCTCTTCTCTTCTCTTCTCTTCTCTTCTCTTCTCTTCTCTTCTCTTCTCTTCTCTTCTCTTCTCTTCTCCTCTTTCCCCTTTTATTCTCCTTTTTCTTTCTTTCTTTCTTTCTTTCTTTCTTTCTTTCTTTCTTTCTTTCTTTCTTTCTTTCTTTTCTTTCTTTCTTTCTTTTCTTTCTTTCTTTCTTTTCTTTCTTTCTTTCTTTTCTTTCTTTCTTTCTTTTCTTTCTTTCCCCCTCTTTTTCTCTTTCCTTCTTTTCCCGCTCTCTTTCCTTTCTCTCCGTGTGTTTTGTCTCTCTCTCTCTCTTCCCACCGTCCCTCCCTCGTTCTCCTCGTCCTCTCTGGGGTCTCTCTGTCCCGGGTTCCCCCCGGCCGGTTCCCGTGTCCCTCCCCATTCCCGCTGGGATGACCCCGGGGTGCCGCTAGGGGATGCCCTGGCCCAACGCAGCGCCCGGCGCGGCCGCCGGGGCTCGGGCGGGCAGCCAATCAGCGCCGCCGGGGCGCGGGGGGACAGCCAATCAGCGCCGCCCGGGGTCGGCGCCCCGGCCCCTCCTGACAGCCCATTGGCTGAGCCCCCGAGGGGGGCGGAGCCGGACGGGGCTCCCGGGGACCCGTCCCGGTGCCCCCCAGGGGATGGAGCCCCAACGGATGGAGCCCCCCGGATCCCCAAGGGATGGACCCCAAGGGATGGAGCCCCCCAAACCCCCAAGGGATGGAGCCCCCCGTATCCCCAAGGGATGGATCCTCCGGCCCCCCAAGGGATGGATCCCGAAAACGTCCTCTCCCGACCCCTCACTGACCCCCATCCTGTGCCTGCCCACCCCCGGCATCCCCAGCGGAGCGGGAAAGGGGGAATAAAACCTCAGCTTAAACACTCCCAAAAAATGTGTTATTTCCGAACGAGGCAGTTTCTCTGCGCTTGCATCCTTAAAAATAGCAATAATTAAGTCCTTTATGAGCCAGAGCCGCTCTAAAGAGGAGTAAGAGCCAGGTTTTTTTATTTCTTGTGGCAGAGGGGGACATCCCCCGAGGTCCTGCACCTGCCAGCACATCCCCGCTCCGGGGGGGTGCTCCGACCCCTTTCTCATCCCCCCGGGAATCAGCGGGGAGAACCCAACGCGCCATCCCTTCCACGCATCTCCCGGGTGCGAACACTCGCGAAGCTCCTGGGACAGCGGGAAAACTTAACTTCCCCCTTAAAAATTGAGACTTTTTTTTCAAAAAAACTAAACTAAACTAAACTAAAAGGCGGGGAAAAATTAAAATAAATTGTTGCCGGGGGGTTCCCGCGGGGGCAGCGCGGGGGCGGCCGGAGCGCCCCGTCGGTCCCCTCCTCAGGCTCCGCCTCCCCCGGGCTTATGACACTGGAACCTCCTTAAGTTGCGTCTCGCCACAGCTGTCTGTAAGCACTGAGCCGGCTGGCGCCATCCTGCTCCTTTCAGAAAGAATGCCTTCCCTGTAAAAAAAAAAAGAAAAAAAAAAGGAAAGGGAAAAAAAAAGAGAGGGAGAAAAAAAAATAGGGGGAAAAAAAGTAGGGCGAGCGGGAGAGCACAATCTGATCTGATCAAGCACTTTCAGCTTCATCCCTCCTGGGTCACATACTGCTTCTCCACCAAGGTTTGTGCGGAATTTCTTTAGCAACTTCTCGCATTTTTTCTTTTTTTTTTCCTTCCTTTTTTTGCCCCTCTCCCCACCCTCCTTTTCTCCTCGCTCTTCCCCTTCACCCCCACCCTCTTCTCCATCGCTTTACCCCCTCCTTGATTTACCCNTTCTCACCGGCTTAAGCCACCGGAGCTTCTCAGGTGCAAATGGAGCAAATAAACAAATAAATAAACAACGGCGACGACCAAAAAAAAAGGAAAAAAAGAGTCAAAACCCCCCACTAAACCCAAGGAAGAGTAAGAGCTGGGCGGCAGGAGCGCGGTGGGAGCTGCTGGGCTCCGCTCCGAGCCGGGAGAGAGCGAAAGAGAAAGAGGCGCTGGGAGAGGTGGGTCCAGGGCAGAGCAGGCACTTCCCAGGGATGGCTGCCGGGGGATGGGATGGGTTTTCTCCTGCCTAAAAAGTCAGGTGCTAACGTTCAGAACTTCTCAAGCACGTTTCTCTCCCTGCCTCTCTCTCTCCCTCTCCCTCTCTCTCTCTCTCTGCTCCTTCCCTTTCCTCTCTCTCGTTACAGGTGATCAAAGAAGAGAAACATCTGCAACAGAGCGGAAGATACGAGGGGACTTCACTTCGTAGAGAATTTTTTCCCCGAGGTTTTTTTTTTGTTGTTTTCCCTTTTTTTGTCCTTTAAAAATTTTATTATTTTTTTTCCTTTTTTCTCCTCTTTTTTATTTTTTTTTTTTTGGAATCGATCGTTTATCACCATAACCCCCTCCTCCTCCACTTCAAACCAAACCTAACCAGAAACATCCCCCAAACTTGCCGGGCACTTTTCCCCGCCCTGCACAACTCGAGCAGCGTCTCCCCCTCCGATCTCAAGCCCTCCGCGCCTTGCTGAGGAGGAGGAGGAGGAGGAAGAGCAGCGGCGGAGCAGCAAGCGCGGAAGATGGAGGTCTCCACGGACCAGCCGCGGTGGGTGAGCCACCACCACCCGGCCGTGCTCAATGGGCAGCACCCGGACTCGCATCACCCCACGCTTGGCCATACCTACATGGACCCCACGCAGTATCCTCTCCCCGAGGAAGTGGATGTACTTTTTAATATCGACGGACAAGGCAACCCCGTCCCTCCGTATTACGGCAACTCCGTGAGAGCCACCGTGCAGAGATACCCCACGGCCCACCACGGTAAGTGCCCACTGCGAGATGCGGGTCCCGCGGGGTGGTCCCGGTCCTGTCCCGGTCCTGTCCTGGTCCTGTCCCGGTCCTGTCCCGGTGTCGCCGGCTCCGCTGCCCCGAGCCCCGCCGGCCCCGCTCCTGTCGGACAGACCCTCTCCCTGCCGGCGGGGAAACTACGTCACGGGTGGATTTTGGGGTTGGCTTATTGGAAATAAATAAAAATTCGGGCTTACTTCCTTTCTTTCACTTTCTTTCTTTCTTTTTATCTTTCTTTCTTTCTTTTTGTCTTTCTTTCTTTTTACCTTTCTTTTCCTGTTCTTTCTTTCTTTCTACTTCTTTTTCTCTTTCTCTTCCACTCCTTTTCCCTTCTTTCCTCTCTTCCTTTCTCTCTCTCCCTCTTGCTGTCCTTCCGTCTGTTTCTTTCTCTTTCATCTTTCTCTTGTTTTCTTCCTTTTGCCCTCTCTCTTTCGCTTTGGGTTCTCCCCCCCCTCTCTTTAATTAGGTTAACAGTTAGTGTTTTCATACTGTGTTTAGTTTTTGCACGATTAAGCTGCTCTGGGGAAGCAAAGCAAGCTGGAGAGCAGGGGTGTGAAAATGACCCCGCTGTCCTCACGCTTGGGCTATTTTATTCGCACTTGGTGAGCTTGTTAGGCTTGGGTCGAAAGTTTTGCACGCCCACCCAGGGCAGCACCAGGGTGTGTGTTAAAAATAAGAAAGACAAAAAAATACAGCCCGTAGTGTAATTAGTTGTCAGACCTGGTGCGTTTTCCTGAGGGTCCTGCAGGAAGGTAATGATCCACAATGTGAATTTTGTTCCTGGGTCACAGCTTTTAGAAAGGAGGTGAAATACCTGAGGCCGATGGGGCCCAGGTCCATGGAGGGATGAGTATTTTGGTTCCAACTTTCAGGAAGAATTGGAGAGATTCAGTAGTTATAGCTGGAGTTTACCTGTATGGTTAAAAAAATAGGAAAAAGATGAAAATAAAAAAGGAGGGAAAAGAACAGATGCTGGTTTGTGAAACTGGACAGTGACCTCTGTCATGGTGAAATCTAAATCCCTGAGTTTTGCAGTGAAAATCACCCCAAAAACCAAGAAGAAAGTGGGATGAGAGAGTGGAGATGGAGCCGAGCGGGTTCAGGGGGTTGCTCCCAGCCCTTAGCAACTTGTTGAGTGCGAGCCTGCATTAGGCTCCGCTCAGTAACTGCATTGTTCTGCTATTAGTCCCTTTAAAACAACTATTTCTAAGGATCAGCAGCCTTTGTCCTTATTTTCTTTTCTTTCTTTTTCATTTCTTTTTTCCCAATATATCAGCAGAAAGTGGAAATGCGGTCTCTCTGATCTAGCCTGAATATTATTTACTATGCTACTTCCTGGAGAAGATAATGAATCTTGACCCTTTCTGTTCGTGTAACCCACCTTCCCTTCCTTTAGAGCAGCTACTTTCAGTATTGTTCACAAATGTCTGGTATGGTGAAAATCAGTTTGGAGCTTTTCTAGACACACACGACCTCCCATGCGATCATATGTGTCCACACTCCACCAGCTCTTTAACTCTCTGTGCCTCTATTATACATCTGTGTTTGCATCTCTCCTTCTGTATATTTAGCAGTCTCCATGCACCTATCACGATACCTACAGAGGTTAAGGCTCTCTAGATGTCAGTGAGTTTCCAGGGCTTTATTAGCAGGCACAAACTTGCTCTCTTCCAGTTGAATAACTATGTTTTCCAGCCTAGAGCAATTTGCTCAAGTTGCTGTGGATTTGGGTAGATTTGGTTATTTGGATATATTTTTTCTATTTGTTTAGCAAAAGTCGAGATGAATTTAAAATATTAAGTGCAAGCCCTTAAGAACATTTATAACCAAAGGGGGGGAAAAATGACTGCATAAATCTAGTGGATTTTTTTTCTTTTACAAAGTCCAGGTCTCTATTTTAAAAGACAAGTGAAATGTCTCTTGTCACAAGAAGGGGATAGAGTGTTTCTTTCAAGGTAGTTGGTACCCTCTGCATGTGTCTTATCGTCGCAAAAAAGCCATCCAAAATTTCTGTGCAAACTCGTGGAAGAAGAAAAGACAAACTAAGCAGTTTGCAAAGTTTATCAGCCCTGTTGGAAAGGTTATTATCAAGTCTCCGGGCATCTTCTGGTCTTCTTCGTTTGGCCAGAAAATTCCCGGGCTTTATAGCCCACGGCTGAATTCGGGAAATCATTTTCCAGCTAAGAAAAAAAAAAGATTTCTGTTGTCGGGGCTTGGCAATTTCACGCAGGATCTTTGCTTCAAAGTCTTCATGGGATTGCCTGGAAAAGGGAGACGGTGAAGCAGGACTCGCCAAATCCCGTGCCACAGGGCTGGCACCCCTGCTCGGAGGGTCCCGACCTGGAGACCTGTTTCCGAGCAGGACCGGGGCTGCCACCTCGGGCTCCTGTAGCTTTTAAATTTTAATTTTTAAAGACGGGCGGGGGTTCGCATCGGATGCGATTTGCTCCCCCCCGCATGCTGAGCTCTTTGGGAAGGAGAAGGGGGGGACGTCCCGGGACCCCCACGTGGGGCTATGCCAGGGTGACACAGGGATGTGACCGACGTGTGTCTGTGTTTTCTCCGAGCAGGGAGCCAGGTGTGCCGCCCCCCGCTGCTGCACGGCTCGCTGCCCTGGCTGGACGGGAGCAAGGCGCTGAGCAGCCATCACAGCGCTTCCCCCTGGAACCTCAGCCCTTTCTCCAAGACCTCCATCCATCACAGCTCACCGGGACCCCTTTCTGTCTACCCACCCGCCTCCACTTCCACTTTATCCGCCGGCCACTCCAGCCCGCACCTTTTCACCTTCCCGCCGACCCCTCCTAAAGATGTGTCCCCGGATCCGTCCATCTCCACTCCCGGCTCCACCGGCTCCACCCGGCAGGACGAGAAGGAATGCATCAAATACCAGGTGTCCCTGGCCGATACCATGAAGCTGGAGTCCTCTCACTCTCGGAGCAGCATGGCCTCTTTAGGAGGAGCCACCTCCTCCGCTCATCACCCCATCACTACCTACCCACCGTATGTCCCAGAATATGGCTCTGGACTTTTTCCCCCCAGTAGCCTCTTAGGAGGATCGCCAACCGGGTTTGGGTGTAAATCGCGACCGAAAGCACGGTCAAGCACAGGTAGGGCTTTTGGCTTCTTCATCCCCGTTGCTCGGGAGAGGAAGCTATGGGGGGAGAAAACTGGAGGGGGGCAAAGGGACGGGGCTGCGCCCCTCACTCCTCTCCGCACGCAGAGATGCTCTCAAGCATCCATGTGGTGAGCAGCGGGGGCTGAAACCCTCGTGCGGGACACACACGACACTTTACCTTCCCCACAGGTGGCTCTGCTGGTTTTGCAGCCAAATTCCCTTGTCCAGCCCGGTCTAGGGGTATAACCCGGTCCAGGAGCCCAAACCACCCACCCGGTGCCGCGGGGCTCCTGCCCCGGGGGCGACCCGGCCCCCTCCAGCGCCCACGGTGCGCTCAGCTGCGGCGCCCGGGGAGGAAGCGAAACCCAGGGAACCGCAGCATTAGTGATTTCTCTGTATTTTAATAATGGTGCTAAATCCCGGCCAACTTCCCCCGCCTGCCCTCCGCCCCGCTCTTCCCAGGGCCTCTTCCCATGCGGCGCCCGGGGATGCGGGGAGGGTTTTCCCCGGGGCGGTGCGGAGAGCTCGCCCACGCAGCCCCCAGTCCCAGCCAGCTCCCTGCCTGGGGCTTTGGAGCATCCCCAGTGGAAGACCCCAAAAGTGCCTCGCTGGCCGCCCTTCCAGGGCGAGCGGGGGGTCACAGCGCTGTGCGCGCCTCGCAGAGTGGGAGCCGACTCTCGGCTGGATGCTCCGGGCTTGCACGTTTGTGTGCACCGAGGGGTGTGTGTGTGTGCAGAGGAAAGGGCGATTAGTCAAAACTCTTTTTTTATGTATATACTTTTTTTTCCCTGTATTTTTTTTCCGAGGAGGCTGCTGCAGGGTTGCCTGGCATGAATGAGATCAGTTTTCAGGGTTTTTCCAGGGTGACATTTACTCTGTCTGTCTGAGCAGGGACTGTCTCTATTTAGCTGATATGTTTGAGCTAATCCAATTATTTTCAGACTGCTGCACGCGACAGTTGCATTGTTTATCCAGCGCCAGAAACTTTAATAGAGTCCGGATGCGGTTAGAGTGACAAAAAAACCCAGACCTGTATGTTTTGTACATGAAAGCAGGAGAGAGAGAGAGATGGAGTGAAACAAAAGAGAGGGACAGAGACTCAAACAGCCCTGGAGCGGCCGCCCCGTTTAACTGGAGGGGAACAAAACGACCTGGGTATTAACGGGAGCTGCTCCCCGCCTGGCTCCAGTACGGACCGGGTGTTATGTCCGGGGTAGGGACCGGTTTTCTCTCGCCCCGGGCGGTGCTGAGCATCCCCCGGCGCCCGCCGAGCCGCAGCTCCCGCCGGGGTACCGGCTACGCGGTATTTTCAAACCGTCTTGGCCCCCCCTCCACCCTCCCCTCTTGTTTTCCTTTTGCCACTTTCTGTTACTTTACCTTCTAGAAAGACATCTGCGGTTCTTGATAAACCAACCCCAGCAGCAACACCTACTTTTTTTCTTTCTTTCTTTTTTTTTTTCCCTTTAAAAGTTGGTTTCAGTAAGCTGGAGGCTCTCAGACAAAGAGGGTTAGAGCCGGAGAAAAAAGGAGGGAAGGGGTGTTTTTGCCGGGTAGAAGAGGGAAAACCGGCTGCAAATGTATTTTATTTTGTTGTTTTTGTTGTTGAGGGGTGAGAGAAGAGGGGTTCAGTGCAAAGGCTCTGGAAAAACGGTTGCTGTTTGTGGTTAGGGCACGGATGCCTCTTGCTCGAAGGCAGCGCGGGCTGGCGCAGTGGGGAGCTGGCTCTGTGCTGGGTTCACTCTGCTCTGCCTGGCTGAGGTCTGCTGCTGCTCTCAGGTGGGCCACAAGTGACATTAGGCACAAGAAAACATACCCTAGTATACCAAAGACTCAACAAAAAACCACTTAACCCCCTGAAAGCAGCTGAGAGGCATGTCCACACCCTCCTCAGGCTGGGAACTGGTGGGCTGGGAGAGATTTCCCCCAGCAATAGCCAGAGAGAGGATAAAGGAGGGCCCAAAAGGAGGAGAAGGAGAGAAACACCTTAATAAGGGCTCAGGCAGGCTTGGGTGTGTTTGCTATCCCAGATAGCAGAGATGGACCATCAGGTTGCAGATGCTGTGGGGAAACCAGAGAGGTTTCTGCAAGTTTTGGGTGGTGGAAACTTAATTGTAAATTAATCAATAACAGATATTGGCAGAGTTGTGGTGTGTTGGCTGGGGCTAGGGAGATATTTTGGTTGTTGATCTGTGATTATTGTGGTGGGTTGTGATGTGGTTTGACCTGAGGTCAGAGGTAGAGCCCCCAGGCTCATGCACACCCCTGGGAGCTGGGGCAATGCTCAAGGAATGACACCAGGGTCCTCATACACATCAGAAAGGGGAGCACAGACTTAAATTTTGAGTCCAAACAAAGGTAGAGGGCTGGAGGCTTCTGGCAAAGCCTGCCAGGATTTGTCTGGTCCATATGGCAACATGGGGTCCTGAAAGTTGTAGAAGTCCTTCATCCAAAAGTGAGGGGGAATTGTCAGTCAATCCCTCCCTAAAGGTGGGACCTGTGGGAGGAGTGAGAGCTCCACCAGGGAGCCCCTTGAGCCACCATGGCATTTGGGTTGTCACTGTCACCATCCCTCTTCCCTGCTGCTGGGACATAGGCCAGATGCTGCCTGTGGAGTAGTGCTGGAGAGGGAAACAGGATCAGAACCCACCAGATTCCACTCAGCTGGTGTCAGGGACATCATTCAGTCATGGCCTTTGACCCTTGCTTGGACATCCTGAATGTGGGGAGGACTGGCAGGGTCTGGCATGGCTGTGTCTCTTGGGAGGTTGTGGTTTTTTTGGGGGTGGCTTTCCCCAGCCCATTTTACCTCTGCTTTCCCTAAGTGAACTATGTGCTCTCTTGTTTCCAGAAGGCAGGGAGTGTGTAAATTGTGGGGCTACCTCAACCCCCCTGTGGAGAAGAGACGGCACCGGGCACTATTTGTGTAACGCCTGTGGACTCTATCACAAAATGAATGGGCAGAACCGGCCCCTGATCAAACCCAAGAGAAGGCTGGTGAGTTTCATTCTATTTAATTCTTTCTTTTTCTTCTCCTGCAACTTTTGCTTCCTATCTGCAGCTCGTGATGGACAGGACACCTCAGCCAGCTCCCCCAGTCCCACTGGGTCAGAGGGCTGTGAGGGAGGGATTCTTGGAGAGATGATTTCAGCTGCTGTGGGTCTCAGTTGTCTAGTCCTCTTGCAAACTGCAAAACAGGTTTAAAAATCAAGATCCAGGGCTACTTGCAAACCAGAACTGAGTTTTCTCCCAGGTCACAGTGAGACAGATGCCTCCGCACAGTGTTTCTGAATGGCGACACCAAGGCTCTTAGAAGTGTCTAAGTGCTGAATAATAATTTCCTAGTGACCCAAGAGATTATCAGGAGAACAGGATTTCTACTGGGCTTTCCAGACTGCTGCCCTTGCCTCCTTAAGTATGTCTCCATCCCCACTGGCTGGTGGTGTCGTGGAGAAGGGACCCAAACTTGATCCCAGGTGCCACTGGGGCATCAGACAGACCTTGGTCCTGCAAAGAGCTTGAACCATCAGTCTTGCTGCTCCTGGTATCTGGTGTGATCTTTTGTGCCTGTGCCGTCTGGGTCTCAAATTGTGTCATTCCCCTCCAAGCTGGTGTCGGTGAGGACACAAAGCAGGGGATGGTGAGTGTGCAAAACTGAGGGTGTGCACAGGCCACAGAAGTTGGAGGAAGATGAAATGTGCGGGCAAATGTTGGAAATTATAGTTGCAAGCCTGGTAACTGTTCTATGTATAGGCAACATGTTATGGCATCCCCAGTGATCTATTCATGCACTTCCCTGGAATCCACAAAAAGGTTTGGAAGCTATGGGCATGGCTAATAAATAAGTTGAAGAATATTTGGCAAATAATCAGGCAGACCACAAGGGAAAAAATATATATCAAGTGGGGAAAAAAATATATATCAATTGGGGGAAAAAATTACAGTCCCTGCTTGGGAAGTTATTGAATGTTTCAAATAGATGCACATTTGGTTTCATTAGGATTAAAGATGGGGAAGGGCTCCTGGGGACTGCTCAGAATGCAGAGGAAAAGTAGCTTTCACCTCTCCATGGAATTTCTGAGCTGATGGATGGATCTGGCCAGTTACATGAGGCTTGTGCCCGCCATGGCCAGACCCTGCAGGCAGGAGGGGGCTGGTTCACTGACTTTGTGTTCCCTATGGAGGTACCCATGGCCTCTGTCTGGCAACTCTTAGGTCTGGATCAGCTTCCTCACCTGTAAGATGCCATTAAAATCGCATTTGCTTTATTCCATCTGGCAGCAGGAAGCATTTTTGGGGTGCATTCCCAGGCGGGTTGCGCTGTGAGGGGCAGCAGTGACAACTCTGTCTAGTTGTGTGAGTTTTGGGGAAGTTGCGGGTTTGTTGCTCTATCCCCCAAACTTCCTGCGTACAAAACCTCTTCGTGCCCTCCCATATGGACTTTTCCCATACAGGAAAATATCTGTCTCCCTCATCTTTCATACCCTTGTTAGAAAAAAGGAAAAGCTTTCTAGGGAGGGAAGTACAGGCTGGAATTTCAATTTTTTTTTGGCAGCTCTCTTGTTCTCTTGTCCTTCTGTCCCTCGGCCCTTCTGTCTTAAACACACAGCCCTCGTTTTCTTTATTTTTTTTTTACCTCATTCTCTCTTTATGTGTAAAGTTAACTTCCTAGGAAAAAGCTGCCGGATATCTGAGCCCTGGAGATAACTCCTAAACAACAGCTCCGTTTCCCCAGCCCAAACACACAGGAGCTTGAGCGTATCCAAACAAGCGGAGGGGGAGGCAGAATAGGAAAGCGGCTGGGAAGGGGGGGAGAGCTTTCAAAAAGTGGCTGATGGAACCACAAAAGAATGTCCCGAGTCACCCCGAGCCCGGCACATGTAAAATGAACTATATAAATAAATACATAGTAGAAGGTCATTCTTGGGGGGTGGAGGGGGGAGAGAAAGAAAGAAAAGAAGTACAGAGAGATCTTGTACTGCATAATCACTCCAATCTTTGGGCAGCTTAGTTAAAGTTCCCATTTTTTGAATGCGACCTTTCCTAGATGTGAAGTTGGACTTTTCTACAATTTCCCCCTCCCCAGTACTGCCTGGGAAAAAGAAAGAGAAACATCCTTAATGCTGTTTGCATCTCTATTTATTTCCCTTGTTAACCTCTGAAAAAAAACGAAAAGCAATCAGAAGGCACCAAAGCTGGGCCCGTGTTTGCATTTCATGATATGTGTGTGGTTATGGCTTGACTGGTTCTCTCCTGCCTTGTGATGGCAGGTGGGCTGGGGAAGGCAATGTTTGGATGGTGGCTCAGGGTGGGGATCCAGCTCCTTTGCTCAGCCTCAAGTTTTCTGCATGACCTTGGTTTGGTTTTGTAGGCTCTGATCACAGCTGTGTTGAAACTAATGATAGGATTCAATGGGTGGGAGAGAGGAGGCAAAGAAATTCTTAGGTGCTGACAGTGCAGCTCAAGCCCCATTAAAATCAATGGGCATCTCTGTAAGAGTGTCTCTTCAGGTGAGATGGATGGAGCCTTGCTGGATGAGAGGGCCCAGACAGTTCTGCTTCATCTTTGGGGGAAGGTGGAAGACCAGGGGATGTTGGTGGTGGGAATCAAGAACAGGCTGGTGGTACCATCACTCTTTTTAAAAGGTCTAAAATCCTCTTGGATACCATTCCTGTCCCTCTCATAGCCAATGACAGCCCTGTCACTGCTGAGATAAAACCTTTCTTTAGTTTTTCTCCCCTACCCTGCTCATGTGGATGCAGAGCTATCCATTTCCATGTCCAGTCATGCTGTTTTTGGAGGGATTATAGCCAATTTCTCAGCAGGCCCATGCACATACCATCATATTTTAGGAAACTAGTGCTTGCAGCTTTGCGGGTAAATCCAGTGCTGAAACTGCCCCTTAATTAAGCATCTTTATCAGCATTTGATTCCTCCTGCACCCTCCTCAATTCCACCTTCTCATCAATTAGTGCTTCTGAAGTTGTGGACTCACAGGCAGCTGGGCCATGGGGTCTGGTCCTACAGATGATACAGGGCAGCTAATTAGTCATCCCATTACTGACATGGCCAGGCTCAGTGGATGCCATTGCTGGGAGCTATACAATAGTGTTATTATTCATTGTTTCCTGCCCACTGCCGGTGTCTCTGGTAGAAGTTGGTACAGCATAAAAGGTACAGTCTGGGACCGAAAGAGCTTAAAATATTCATCTAATAATGAATAATTTTTGTAGGGGAAACGTGGTAGTTGGAAAAGATTTTAGAGAAGACAGTGGATGTTGTGATTTATTTGCTTATTTAATGTCAGAGTTTGTTTGAAGGCAACAAAGTGGTGACCAGGCATGTCTTTTGAAGGCGCTTGCAGTAAGAGAAATTACAGTGAGCAGTATGTAGAAACCCCAAATATCTTCAAAGGGGATGTTTCCCCTGTGTGGGCTGAGTCAAATATCACTGGTTTTTAGAAATTTCCTTAGGCTTGATTTTTGAGTCTGATACGGGCAAAGCTGCCACTGAGAGGCTCAATCCAGACTCTGAGCCACTTGTGCCCCTCGGAGCTGAGACCATGGTGGTAGCAGAGACCTGCAGACTCATTTCCCAACTCTCAATGAGAACCCAGCTCTGCAAGGTGTTGTCTCTGAGCTGCTTTCAAAACACATTCGTCATCCTGGTGATTTTGATGTGAGCCGAATTTGGGTCCAGGGCATGGTCATGAGGAGGACAGGACTGAGATGTGTGTGCCCACGTCAGTTTGGGGCTCTGCTGTTCATGGTGGGATGTTTCATCTTCTCTATTGGCACTGGAATTTTTGCAGCCAAAGACCCATGTGCTGTTCCCAGCTCCATCAGCATGGAGAAGTCAGCTAAAGACCTCCTCAGGCTTGGGCTCGGCTCAGCTCAAAGTGGTTTATGGTGAGGCAAATTAAACTGTCCCCATGGGCAGCCTGAAAGAGCCACTTGCTGCTAGACCAGACACTTTGTGATGCTTCATAGTGTTCATGGGCATTGCCTTATTTATTTTTTAGGCAGTCCTTTTTCTCTAATTAAAAGAAAAAAAAAGTCCTCCTCTATCTAAAGCAAAACCAACCAGTCCTCTCTCCACCTACGCCGCATTCAATTATGATTAAAATTGCAACATGACCTAACAAGAGTTGGTATTAACGTTAATGCTGTGCCAGTGTCCATGTTTGCATTTGGGGTTTGTTGTACGGTATCCAAAGATGTGGTATTTTCTTTTTCTTTTTTTTGTTTTTGTTTTAAATGTTGGATGCACTACAGTGTGCGGCTGTGTGGGGTGAGGGGTAAATTTGAAACAGTAAGAGCACAAAAGAGAGCATTAAAGGCTCAGTTCTGCAAGGTGCCAAGCATTGCTATGATCTGGCAAATCGCTTAAGCACATGTTTTAACTTTAAGCACATGAGCAGTCCCATTGAAAGCAATGCATTGGGATGAAATCAGAGCTCTGGGACTGTGTCATATTGATGAAGAAGAGATAGGATGGGATCTAAAGGCCTTTTTTTTTTAGGAGCTGTAGCACTTGCACACACACAAAAACTCATACGTGCTCACGCAGCAGTTTGGAAACTCCTGTCCCTCCTTCAGTGGGAGAAGAACAATTTGTTTTCTAAAGTTACATTTTTTAAATGATACACGAATTCATGCATGTGAAAGGAGAGTGACTTTACTAAATTTGACTTTGCTAAATCATTATCACAGCCAACAAAAAACTCTTCTGTATACACTTTGACACGTAGAATTTTTTTTTCTCGTCCCTACCCCTTTGTGAAATGGTAAATTCTGCTTTCGGGCTCGTTACCAATCCTTAAATAAACATGAAGGTTTGGGCTGCAAAAAGGGTGTAATTAAAAAGTTGGGATTCTTGCTCTTTGCCACAGCGTTATTTCCGATCTGGAGCCTGCATCCTTTGAAGCTGAGCTGAATTTACAGGACCGGGCTGTGCCTGCGGTCGGTCCCGGCGAGCAGCTGCCCACCCGAGTCTCACCCGGCGCTCGCCAGAGCCGTCGTGACTCACGCTCTTGACTGTTCAGGCCCTGACTGCAGAATTAGACCCCTGGGGGTCTGGGAGAATTAAGATGGAAAGACATGTTGGCATTTAAATACTATTTTCCCCTCTGGAATGGGCTGTGCCAACGCTGCTAATTTTGATGAGTTCTATCAGAGGTTTAGCACTCACTTTTAGGATGCCCTTTGGCACCTGATTCAGTTCACATATAATTTGGGATTAAAGTACCTCGGGGATTTTTTTCACAATTATTATTTGTTCTCACAAGCCAGTTTCTGGAGGCCTCTGCTGATGTGCGTCAGTCTTGCAGGGTTGATGTTTTCTTTCTCAGAAATTTTGCTGATCACAATTTTTTTTTCTTTCTGTTCTTTTTT
>WBMV01009266.1:159949-235663 GCA_013396655.1 Campylorhamphus procurvoides
TTTTTTAACACTGGTGTTTTTCTCTTTTTCTCCTTCTCTTCCCTTGTGTCTCTCCCTCCTTCCCACAGTCTGCAGCCAGGAGGGCGGGCACGTCCTGTGCAAACTGTCAGACCACCACTACCACCCTGTGGAGGAGAAATGCCAACGGCGATCCCGTCTGTAACGCCTGCGGGCTCTACTACAAGCTGCACAATGTAAGTGTGACTGTAACACTCAACAGTGGGGCCTTAGCTTCGGTGCTTGATGGTCCAAAACCTTCCTTGGCTTAAGGATCTCCAGTCTTCGGTGGAAGAGACCCCTGTTATCACGTTGAGGACCTTGGGGATTGGAGTGATGAGTTGTCATGTTTCAAACATAGCCTATCCAACTTGGGGAGGTATAAACACGGCTATCTATGGGTAATGTTAGACCTTTCCCATGCTGGAGCCAAGAAAGGAGGGGTGGATCAACACAGAGAGACATTATCTGCTGCTGATTGGGTTCAGAGGGTAGGAAAAGACAACATGCCATCCTGGAAGCTGATACCCCTCTTATGTGTAGTTTGGTTCCTCCAGCAAATACAAACTCTGGAAAAAAAGCAAAATGTGCCAGCAACTATTTAGATCATTCTTGGGTTTGTGGCTGCCTTTGTCCAGTTCCCAAAGATGATTTATTTAGGTCTTGTGTTTGCCCTCTTTGACGCAAGTGATTCCTAAACCAAAAAAGGACTTGGTTTAGTTAGTGGGTTGTGGAGTCTGCTCAACCTGTGATGTGAATTTTAAAGGATCTGTCATAGAAGGGAAGGAAAAATGAAATGAAATAGCTGGCAGATTTAATCTACTATCTCCATGCAAAGCTTGCAGGAACCAGGGATATATGCCCCAGAAAAGGAGCTAAAGGGACCTGAAAAGTCTTCTATTGAATAATACTACTAATAAAGGAGACTTAAGGCTACTCCTGTTACTCTCATTCCACATGTGGCATTAGAATAATTATTATGTCAGAAGAAGGAAAAGACTTGCAGTTCTCTACTTTGATGTAGTTTGGCTTTTTTTTTTCCCTTTCCCCTAGTGGTTGATTGCTTTATGCTTAGTTTAGAAATCTGGGGCTGTGTTTTGCCCTTATGTCCACCCATCCAAACACATCAAAGACATGCTGGGTTTCATAGAGCACCCAACCCTTGTGGTGTCTCAGCCCCTTCCATTTGTTATTTCAAGCTCTTTGGTTTCTTAAGTTGAGTAAACAAGTTTGGATTAAGTAGAAAAAAACCCCAACAGACAACCAAGCTAATTTTTCATCTGTTTCATGGGAGACATTTCTCTTGGAAAAATGGAAAATGTGTTTACCCTTTAATGGGTGGATGTCTCAGCACGTTTTGAGTCCCATGTGGCAAACAAAGCTTGTCATCAAACTCTCAGTGTGGTCACTGCAAACAAACAGGCTGGACCCAGAGTGAAAGCTCTCAGAATATCACAAGAAAATATTCTGTTTGCTATTGTCTTAGTAAGAAGGGCACAAGTTCAGCCAGCTTCACTTGGGGGGAGTCTATGCTTGTGCTCTGTTTTCATTTTGGCCTTATAGCCACCAGTGGTAGGACTTGAATCATGTAGTTTGGGAAATTTATAGGGACACCTATACCTGAGCTACTCTTCCTGCACCCAGGAAAGCCCTTTGAAGAGAATAGGCTCATCTCAGATGACACTGGCTGATGCTTGTGTTTGAATGAGATAACTTGTACCCTTGAAGGTGATGCAGTTTCTCCCCATAACTGCAAAAGATGACAGGATGATGAGTCTACTTGCATTGTAGACATCTAACTGGAGGAATCCCTTCTGAGGTGTCTGGAGTGGTCTCTGAGTACTGAGGCTCTCCAGTAAGGTGCCTGCAAGAGCAGATCGTTTCCCTTTTCACACCGACATTGCAAACCTAGTTGGCCTGAATTGACCTCTAGATCCACTGTTTAGGGAAACGTTGATCCAGCTGTGAAATTTGTGACACGGGGCAGGCCTTGAGCACATTGGAACCATTTTCATATTCATTAAAAACACCAACTGCTGCTTAAAAGCTCAGCACATCTACTTACCAAAGTCAAGTAGTATCTTGCCTTATGAGCAACTCCATTAATGGGACCCGCTTAAATGAAACTCCCAGAGGACTGAGATGTGTGCAGCAGTACAAGTAGGCAAGGATACTAAAATCTGGGTATGAGTGGGTAGGTTCTTTTTTTTTTAAATTTTCTTAAAATATTTCATTATGACTGTGGTGAGAAGTGTGGTCCTGCACCCTGTGTGTATCTTTTCTGCATGGGTTTTACATCAGGAGAGGTGTTAGGAACAGAGAGGCTGATTGCAGCACATTCGTCCCAGCCAGCTGAGTGGGGGCACAGATGTTGTGCCAATGCTAGTGGAAGGTCTTTGGCTACTTGGAAGGTGCCTTAAACATGTTTCAGGCTAGACTGTAGCAAATTTCTGGCTGTTTTTTTATCCATCTCCCTCCCCATTTTTTCTTTTCTTTTTGTTTAATGAAATTTTCTTGGACCTTAATGTCATTAGAATATTTTAATGGATTGATCTGCAGTGGAAACTTCCCAGATTTTATGTCCACACTGGGAAGGATTGCAAAGGCTATTTTTTTTTTCATGGTGTTAATTTTTTCATGGAGCTATATCAGTTTGTTTTGCTGTTGATTCCCGCAGCTTAAGCAAACCCATTTGTCAGTAGGATACAAGCAATAATCATAATAGTCTTGGGGTGCATTTAGTGAAGCTGTTGGCATTCCTCCCACTGACTTCAACAAGAGCCGGCTCCATTAATACCAGTATTAACAATGGCTAATATTTCACATTGATATGGTGCCTTTCATCCTGTGGCATCCCAGAGTGCTTTCTAAGATACAGCCAGCCTGGAAGATTAACCCAACATTGTAATGACTATGTCTGAAGGATAAATCCGCTTCAGTGACAGGACCTTATTGAGGTCAATGGCAAAATCCCATTGTCTTCAGTCAGAGCAAGATCAGACCTATAACAGTTAAGACTATCCCCTGCATTTGATCTGTTGAATATGAGGTTCTCATCCTTATTATTTTAGTCCTTAGAAATGTATTATTTTAGTCCTTAGAAATGGTATGAGCCTTCATGCACTTCAGGGATGGGTGGGAGTGTACCTTGCTGAAGGTGCACAGCAAACTGACCTGTGCCCATAGAAGTGAATGATTTGCCATTGTTTTTGACAAAAGTAATCTAAAAAGGCCCCTTTTGCAATACCCTAAAGCAGGGCTATGTGTCCCGAGAGCAGAGCAGTCAGTAGTTTGCATATGATAAAACAAAGAGCATAATTCCGGCCCATAATTAATTGGCTCCATCTGAAATTAATGAATTTCATATACATGAGTTGGGTTGGTTTAATTTTAATTTAGCATGTGTTTGTCATTTTTATCAGAATGAATTTTCACGGAGAAGGTCTTCCCTCTGGGTCTTTCATTTCTCTACCCCAGAAACAGAAATGGGTCCACGCCTTTGATGTTTTGGGGACCACTTTAACCCTGCTGTGACTGGTCTTTGAAGTCCCTGGAAAAATTTTCCAACTTTCTGCTTTGATTGTACTGGTCTCACTCTTCCTGGCATTTATCTGAGCCCTTATCTGTTTGGTGCTTGGATCGGTTCCCTGCTAGGAGTGTGAGACCAGGTACACTGGGATGATGTGTCCAGCCAACAGCTTGGATGGCAGCTCTGACCCCAGCTGTGGGACTGGCCATATGGCTTTGTCACTGTCCTGAATGAAACTGGTATTCCCATCCTTGAGTTTCACATCAAATCATGGCCTGGGCCAACCTGTTCTTAGTGACAGAGTGAAACATTAGAGATGTTGCTTTGGAGAAGTGTTCACTGTCCTGTGGGACATGACACCGAGCAACACAGGGTCAGGACCCCATGCTTCACCTGGAAATTGGTTCTGTCTGCTCCTGAGTCTTTGTGTCATGGTACAAATCCTCATTAGAAGCTGGGGAGGCTGGGGCTGTGTGAGCCTCCCCAGATCTGAGCTGGATTCATCAGGGATTGAGACTTCATGGTCCTCTCTAGCACTGCTGCCTGGTGGGGCTCACCTGGGGCTTCTTCCTAGTTTTGAACCTGGGCAGCACATCCCTGCTGGCTGATTTAAAACAGGCCAGGGAAAGCTTTCCCACCCCAGTCGTTGATCTGGCACAAAGGGCCTTTATTGTGTGTGCATCCCCATTCCCTTAGTGAGGACAGGAAGCCAGGGAGATGGGTGGTGTTGTATTCAGAGCCCATCACATTTGAAGTTTTCTATGTTGCTGCCCCAGGGCTGTTGGGCTGAGCAGGGACAGATTCTCCCTCCATGTCCCTTTATCCAGAGGTAGAGGAATCAGCCTTCTGTTCACACATTTTTAAGGTGAGGTGAAGGTTCCTATCACTACTGGTACAGAGAGGCCAGGGTCACAAATTCAGACTGGCATGATGAACTTTGGGATGCCTAAACCAGAGATGAGCCTGGTCCTTCCTCTCCCCATTCCTCCATCTTTGCATGTAACAGGGACCTATTGTATCGTGCCTTCCCTGGGGAGAGAATTATGGTCATGATTCATAGGTTGTGAGAAAAGGGACCAGGAATGAGGAGCAACAAGTGAAACTTTGCTGTCATGTGGGAGAAGACAATGCTTTGTTTCTTGTGCTGATTTAAGGTCTTATGGGTGAAGATCTGCCCAGAACCCTTGCAGGGATATTTTTTCATTGTCCCTCACTGGGACTGAGACAGTAGATCCTGGTGGACAGGGGATCCATATTTTCTCCCCTCTTTCCCTTTTGCAGAATGTCCATCATCATGTGCTCATATTTATTATGAAAAGCGGTTGAGCCCCAGGGTGATTTGCTGGGCTCCTCTACCACTGCTATAGGTGAAATCCTGCAGAGGAGCCAGTGCAATACCCCTACAGACCCCCAAGTCCAGATTTTTAAGGTTGTTTATGGATATTGGGTGCATAAATCCCTTCCCGAGTGTGGTTTGTGGGGGTTTCATGTCACATGTGCTAGTGCATGCTGTGATGCTGTCTCTCTATGCAGCATGGAATCACAGAATTGTGGAATATCCTGAGCTGGAAGGGACCCAGTAGGGTCATCAAAGTCCAGGTCTTGGCCCTGCACAGGACAGTCTCCAGTAATAAGAGTAGTAAAGGTTTCTTACAGGAGGTCCAACAGAACTTTTGCTACCATTTTCTAACCCTGATGTGTACATGGATGATCATTGCTGCTGTGTTAATGTTTAGTTTTCCTAAAGTTGTATCTGTGTGCTAGTAGAAAATGCTGGGCAGCACAGATACCTGTTTCAGCCCCACAAAAATCCCTGGCAGGCTTTAGAAATAAAATCAGTTAGGCTAAAGTAAACCAGAAAGGATGATCAGAGAAAAAAATCTTTGGAAAGAAGAAAAATAAGACAAATACCTGTCGCTTTTGTGAGGAGTTGCCCAGCTCCCTAATGCCACTGTGAAAGTTTGAGACCCCTCGTAGCACTGAAATCCCAGCAGGTCTTGCTGCTAATGGTTTTAGATCAGGCAGGAAGCTTCGGGGTCACATGGTGTCTGCAGGGAATGTTTCTAGGTGATAATGATTGGTTTCGTTCCTAAACACGGTGCAATTACTTAATGTGCAGATAGTTGAAATTTTTCAGCTGCTGCATGTTATTTGGGTGTGCTTTGCTCTTGTGTGGCTCTGCCAGCAATTCACTGTTGTCTTGTCTTTAGAAATTTCGACCAAACTTGGGATTTCCTGGTGGGATCTGAATTTTGGGATGGAGGGGAAGAGGTTGTGTAACGATGGCACAGGGGGTGTACAGGGGAGGAGGGGGCTGCTTGCAAGCTGGTACTGAGCACACCCCCAGGGCTGCCTGGGCATGGGGTACACGGATCCCACGGTGGTCTGGGGAGAAGGGATGGAAGCACAAAAAAAAATAATTGATTTTTGTTTAGATTAACAGACCCCTGACTATGAAGAAAGAAGGAATTCAGACCAGAAACCGAAAAATGTCTAGCAAATCCAAAAAGTGCAAAAAGGTCCATGACAACCTCGAAGACTTTCCCAAGAGCAGCTCCTTTAACCCCGCCGCCCTCTCCAGACACATGTCCTCCATCAGCCACATTTCACCTTTCAGTCACTCCAGCCACATGCTGACTACACCGACACCGATGCATCCTCCATCCAGCCTCTCCTTCGGACCTCACCATCCTTCCAGTATGGTCACTGCCATGGGTTAGCAAGAGACTCCCCTGCTGAATGCTTACGGTCTCAAAATGAGATTTACTTTATATACTTGCATTTTTGCAGGCGTGTGGTTATGGGTCTGATGCCCCGAATGAAATGGGAGGGGGAACAAAAAAAAAAGGATTAAAAAATAAAAATTAAAAAAAAAGTTATTCGAAGGCGTAAGAGAGAAAAAAATTAAAAACACAGAAAAAAACTACAAAAAGCACAAAAAAGGAAAAAAAAGAAAAAAAAAGAGAAAAAAGTAAAAAAAAAGTTTTAAAAAAGTGATGTTTGCCACTTTTTAAAGGAACTCACTATGGCGTCTATGTATTCTTACCCACTGAATCTGGATACCATTTGTGAATAAGCCATTCAGAACTTGCATTCCCTATTGGACAGGATCTAGTGCTGTGAAAAAAATAAAATAAAATAAAATAAAAAACGCTGAACATTGCATATAACTTATATTGTAAGAAATACTGTACATTTGAGGAAGACTTTATTGCATCTGAGGAGCTGTAAAGAAAAAAGGCATGAAGGACTCCGAGAGAATTTTTTTTAAAGGAAAAGAAAAAAAAAAGAAGATGGGAGGACAATTTAAAAACCAGAAAAACAAACAATGCAGACCAAGAGGAAACGTGGTCTTACGAACAAATGGACCAACTGCCAGTCATGTCTTCTCCTTTTATTTTATTTTTATTTTAGTTTATTTTTTTTGTTGGTTTTCTTTTCGGTTTCTTTTTTTCGTTTCCGGGGAGGGGGAGGGGGCTGGCTAGAACGGTTTTGATGATGCATTAACTAACTAACTAAATAAATAAAAGCTGTAGGGAGATCATTCATTTTGGGCCACGGGCCTTTTACATAGGAAGTACCAATGGTGTCAGGCAATCAGTGTTAACATGCGGACATTGCCAACAAGGGGGTTTCAGATAGCCATTCTCCAGGTCTATACGCATTGTGAACAAGTTCCTGTAATTGTTGTTTGTATGTATAATTCAACGCACCAAAATAAGAAAGATGTAGATTTATTTCATCCTATTATACAGACTGAATGGTTGTACAAATTTATTTACTGCTAGTGATAAGACCTGCTTTTTTTGTTTTTGTTTTGTTTTCATATTTTTCCTCCTTTTTTTTTTTTTGAGAATAAACTAGAATAAATTCTGTTGACTTAACAGTGTTCTCTGCTTGGGGGGGGAAAGGAATATTTTTCTTTCTTTTTTTAATTTTTCTTAACATTTGTTTGGATGGTATTTATTGCATAGTTACCACGGGTACGGGAATGTGTGTCTCTGCGTTCATGCTGACAGCCAAAGCAATGCTTGCAGTGGCTTGATAAAAAAAAGATGAATCACAGAACAAAGGAAAAAAACCCTCAAAAATAAATGGACTGCATGTTAGTGTAACCCCACTGTCCAGTGTGTGCTCCCTGTCCCTCGAGTCACAGCCCAGCCACTGCCCCTGGATGATGTTGGGCTCCCACATGGGAGGGGTCCCTTTGGGTCTCAGGAAACCACGGCCAAAATGGTGTTGAGGAAAACATGGGACTGGGATAAGTGCAGAGGTACAGAAGGGTCCTTAAGATCCTGGCTGCTCTCTGGGTAGTGCCAGGAAAGACCCCAATATTTTGGACAGGAGCTGGAAAAGCACTTTCTGCTCTGTCTCCTTGGGTATTTGGTGATATAACAAATAGTCTACAGTTGAGATCTTGATGTGAAATCAGGATGGACCAGATCTGTTCCTGTGCTTTGAGGAATGGGCAGAACCTGTTAGAAAAGGCTGGATTTGATGATAGAGGAAAAATCACAAAAATTCAAAAGCCATCAGCCAGTCCCTCCCTGCAAGAGTTTTCTTTGAAATAGTGCAATTTTAATTAATATTATTGTTGATAACAGCAAAGTTTGGCTCTTATAATTTGATTTCTGGTGGTTTAATTCTTAAGAATCTGTCCTTTCAGTTTTCAGAATTTACTCACCCAGTGTCTTTATACTGTCATGAGGGTTGGGCATTTACCTTCCAAATGAAGAATTTAATCACCCCAGTCCATTTGGTGGAGATTTAAGCATGGTGTGATAAGACAGAGGTTGCCAAGGCTGTGAGAAAATGCTTAAAAGATTCCAAACAAAAATAGAACCCCCAAATGTAAAAATGTCAACAGATGTGACCTACAAATTATTATTACTCTTATTTTTAATGCCAAGTGAAGTAACTGAGTTCCTTCCACCAGAAATATGTGTTCTTCTGCCTTTCAGTGCCAGGTGGATGGAGAAATATCATCATATTTATCAGATACTCTTTTGAACCCAGTTTCTCTTGGGTGATATCTGGAGGAGTAACAGTGGCACTGGCTAATTTTCTGCTGCAGGATGGCTTGTGAGTGAGGGTGTTTCATGCGAGAAAGGCCACTTCAAAACTTTCAGGATGATTATACAGAGGTCAAACAGCCAATTTGAGAGTAGGGGCAGAGGAGGGGCAGAGGACTGACCTTTATTTGGGCTTTTTCTGCCCTATTTCAAAGTGAACTTAGTTAAACTATGTCTACCATAAAGAAGGATTTAGCAGATGGAAGCGGAACAGGCAGTAATCGTTTTGTAATGTTGCATATTCTTTCCTTTCTTCTCTGTTGACAAAAATGTGTAAAAAAAAAGTCAGAACAAATGGCACACATTTAAAATCTTATGTTAATCACCTTTATGCTTTCTCAATTAATATTTTAAGCATAAAGACAATGTTGAAATAAAGCAGAGTGAAGAATTACTGAGATGCAAATGGAGATCTTGTTGGCTCCTAATTAATCATCTGCGAACTATAAAGCTATTTTCAATTAGCCTGACAAATCAAAGGAAATAATCATCTTTGCTGATATTAAGCTTGAGAGATTATTATTTTTTAATTCGTGATGCTACAACCTTTCCCTCCTTTCACTCATCAACAGATTGGAGTTGGACTAAGATATTGATTCCAGGACCTCAGCAATGGTGAAATCCAGACGAGGATTTGCACAGCAGAATTTGCACTCGTCTGTTATTGTGTTTTATTTTTCCATTTGCTTTAGATGAAACTGGCTTTAGAGTTTTTCTCTCTAATGCTTTTTTTACCTGAAAAGTGGAATCACCTTCTTGCAGTTTCATTCTAATGTTATTTCACAAGTCTTAGGGGCATTGAGTGAGATGAAGCAGGATTGGGGCCAACCCAGAGAATGAGCATCCTGAAAAGGACACAAATGGAGACACTCTGTCTGTATATACTCTAGGAAACATATACAGTTTGCCTCGAGAGTTCTTACATCAATTATCTTGTGTTTCGATGTCAGCAGGAGGATGAACAGAATCCCTCAGATTACATCCCCCCCAACTACTGCATGAGATGCTATATTAACATGAGTGTTCTCCCAGTTTCTCAGTTAATTTTTATTTTTTTTTATTCTCCCAGAGCAAATATTCCAGAATTTTGATGTCTTGAAGGGTTTTCTTTGTGTCTCTGTGTTTGTTATGTTTTTTTGTGTGCTTTGTTTGCTTGGGTGTCTTTTTAAAAATTATTTTATGCTTCTTTCTTTTAATGAGTAAAATCTGATTTATGGGAAAGTAAAGAAAACTTGTGTTCTTGGACAAACCTCCTGTGGTTGACAATTCTGCCTTTCTTCATTGCTGAAATTGCAGGGAAGAGCTGATGATAGGCAGGTTGAAGCAGGAAACCCCTCTGAGTCATGGCTCTACTTCAGTAATCTATATTGTGCAGAAAATACTCTAGAAGTGACTAGTGGGGTCAAATCTTGTGGTCTTTTTGCAGGCAAAATTCCTTCTGGGAGTTTGAATGAGTTTGAGTTTGCTGTGCTGGTGTGTCCATGGTAGCTGCATTTTACTCAAGATCCAAGCAAACTTCACTGATATCAGAAAGGCTCCTAATGGGTAATGCAGTGAGACTTGAGTCAAGACATCTCAAGTATTATTTTCAGCCTTATCACCTTGATTTATCCAGCCTAGAGAGGAAGAGGCTGAGGAGAGACCTCATCACAGCCTACAGCTTCCTTACAAGGGGAAGTGCAGGGGCAGGAACTGATCTATCCTCTCTGGTGACCTGATAGGACCTGAGGAATGGCATGAGGCTGTTTCAGGGGAGGTTTAGCTTGGATTTTAGGAAAAAGTTCTTCAGCTGACCCCTGGAACAGGCTCCCAGGTAAGTGGTCACAGCACTAAGCCTGTCTTGAGTTCAAGCAGCATTTGGACAATGCTCTCAAGCATGTGGTGTGATTCTTGGAGCGTCCTGTGCAGAGCCAGGAGAGTGACTCATTGATCTCTATGGTCCCCTTCCAACCCAGGACATTCCAGGATTCTATGATCTTAGTTAATTTTTTAGCTGCATTGTTCCTGTGGCAGTACACGTATGCTCGCTCAGGCACATGTGATATTGAAGGGATATTTTTAAAATTACCAACCTCAGTGCTTCTAGGCTGAAGAAAATAAAAATGCTGTAGTTAACATAATCTACAAAAACTTCAGTTTTTCTCCTGTGCTTTTGAATGATGTATACTCTTAGGGTGTATCTAGACCTGCATTTAGGTTCAGCTTAGCAGTGTGTTTTTGAAGTGATTTTCTAGTAGTTCCATCTTAGACTGATGAGATTTTAACTTGGCTTGTGCAGCATGGTTTCCTTGGACCTCCAAGTACTACACTCATGGGACTCAGGTCACAGGGCCAGACTAAAACTGCTCTGAAGCAAGCCCCCAAAATATAGTCTTTGGGTCCTCAGCACAGGTTGTTTTTCCCTTCAGAATGACTCATATTCCTAATGCATACCTAGACATAGACCACATGTTCTCATACTCCTTTTAGGTCACTGAGAGTCTTGATTCACTCAGGACTGGTTGTAGTCTGATGAAGAATCCAGGTGGATAATGTCTTGTTTTTTTGTAGAGCCTGGGAGATGTTTGGGATAACAGACCAGAAGAAGTTCTCACTGAAAAAACTGCAAACTAAACCTTTTAATAATGTCCTATTTATCCCTACTTCTTTCAAAGACATTCTATATGGCATTGGAAAACTCAGCCCAGTCTTGTCACATGGAAACAGGTACTAAATGTGTGGTCATCCCCCTTGGGGATGCCTGATTTTACTCTGAAGTCTGCTTTGCAGAAATGTGCAATACTCAGTGGCATCTTAAGTCAGAGAATCTCATGCCTTGTCCTTCAGAATACCAAATTCTTTAGAAATACAGGGTTTATCTCAACCTGAACTGCAAATCCAGTGCTTCATTTCTTCTACTTCCTTCTATTCCCTAAACCTGGAGAACAGATAATAACACTTTCCGTCCTCAAAGATGTGTTGGGAAGATAAATCTATCGCTTGTGCAGTGCTTGGATGCAGGTTGATGAGCACCATGGAAAACCCATCAGCTTCAGCAGGTCTGCAGGAAAGCAGAGTGAGGAGTAAGCAAAATACAGCCCCATGGTTCAGGAGGGGCAATGTCCTCCCTGTGCCCTGAATGAGGCCAGCAAAAAAAAAGAAAAAAAAAAATTGTCACATGTAGAAGGAATGATAGAGGTGGAGGGAGGGTGAATAATTCAGTCTGGTGTTTCCTAATATTTCAGTGGTCGATTTTTAAATCGCATTGGGTTTTTTTAATGCATTTTTTTTTGTTGCGTTCCTCTTAAAAATGTATACATAGAGGTGTAAGTGGGTGCTTATGGGTGGTATGGACTCCATACCTTGTCAGCAAAGGAAATGTGATGTGTGTGGTTCCTGTGTGTAATTATGTCTATACCCAGAGACCTGGATGGTGCCTGTTGTCACCTGTGTGTCTTCACTGGTTCTGTGTGTGCCTGTGTGGATATCTAAGCTACAGCTCTACAGAAACCAAGGCACAATAAAAATGTATAGAAAGTTTATACCTGTTTCACACAATTCCCTGAGGCTATGCAGACTCCTCAGTGGATGTTGGATCACTCTATCTTAGAAGTATATTTCCCTTGTTATAAGTTTAAATTAAGGCTTTGACCTGAAGCTCAACTCATTTTTTTTTCTCTCAAGGTACAAAACACCTGGTTATTTAACCTGTCCTTTTACATTTCCACTCTGGGTTACTGTCGACTCCAGAGGCACCGAAATAATTAATGAAAACCTGTCCTCTTGGAAGACAGAAGTGACTGAAATGCTCAGGGAAAGCTTGTTTGTGAGTCTCACCTGCTGGAGTTCATGCTAATGTGGATAATCAGCTGACTTTCTGCATGCATATTTAGATTTAGCCCATGACCATTTTAGTTCCCAATTAATATTATATTGCAAAATTATAGTGCAGCCTTTTACTTCACTATTTCTCTGTAAGAATCACATTAACCTTTTTTCACTACTTGGCTGGATAACTGTTTTCTTGCTAAGCCACACATCTCCCAGTCTGTGAACTGGGGCGGTCCCATGGCTGCAGGGAGCACTGCTGTCCACAGATCTGGGTTGCTTTATTCCAAGTCAGAATACAGTCTGCCAGCTCCCATTCTGCTTTGAACTACACTCTTCCCTAACATTCACCAGTCAGAGAAGAGCTTCCTCTCTCAACTCTAACCGTTGTGAACAATTAAGAAGTCAGAAGAATTGCTGTGAATATAGAGGGGTGTAGATGGTTGTTATTTTTGAGACTGTTGATTTCTTTTCACACATGCCAAGACCACCCATGGCCAGGGAGGGTAGAGGAACCCTCTTTGCAAGAGGTGAAGTTGCCTCCCTTGGAAAACCTTAAGCCAGTTGCAGGCCACCCCTTTTCTCCATGAAAGCAGAAATGATGGCTGATGAATTTACTTCCTGCAGAGTCACACTGGAGCAGATTTATAGATTCTGTGATAAATTTTAAACTATATTTAGGGACTCTGAGGAAGCAGTAATGAATAGGCACAGGTCTTGAACTGTGATTCTTGGTTGCAGCTGCTTCATAATAGACCTTTTTTAAAAGTACCAGTATGGGACAGGAAGTGGAGTGGACTATAAAATTATGCTGAGCCCAGAGAAAGGAGGATCCTCAAGTAGGAATTGAACAAGACCCATGGGAAAGCCAAAAATGAGGAAGGAGGGACTGAACCTATGATGGATTTCTGAACAGTCACCCAGGGTCTTTTCCATTAATAGCAGGCAGGATGTTTTCCTTTATGAAAACCCGATTAAGTTTGTCAGACACTGATAACCTTTCTATAAGGATTTTCATTCTGTGCACTGTATGCATGGACATAATAGGGATATTGTCTATTAATTTCCGTAGAGCGACTTTTCTATAAAATCCTGGACATCAAAAAAGAGTTATGCTTCCATCTGTGCCTGCCAACCTTGTTTGTATTTGGTAGACCTTTTCCAAAAGGGTCATGGGAGAGGAAGCTGAAAGCCTATGGATTTGATGACGTGTATCTGCCCTTGTTGTCTGTGTGTAGGTACTTCAAGGATGTCACATAGGAATGGATGTTTACTCTACATTGTTGTCTTTTTGCATTAGGGCGTGTAAAACCAGGGTGCAGACTCTGGTAAAGACATCTATCCTTATCACTTCATGTGAAAGTTGACTTTAAGTTTTATCATACAAACCTTGAGCATTAAATTCAGCATCAGTGCTCTGAGTCACTGCTTTGGTTTCCTGTGTCTCAGCTCTTGACCTTGGAGTGGACAACATCCATGTCTCCCTTGGCTTCTGGCTGTAGCAGCAAGTCTCAGATTCCAGTTGCCTGTCCTACAGAGGAAAGCTGCTCAAACTGTTCCTGACCTGTCTTGTCTGAATGGAAGCAGCTGATCTATGAGAGATTTGTTTATTTTTTTTTCGAGAATTGAGATAGAAGAGAGGTAACAGGCAACAGGCTTTTCAAGCCTCCTGGATTCTCGAAGACCTCAAGGTGGTCAAACACATAAGTGGTTGCTTTACTTGAGTGTCATAGATCAGCATGGAGTGAGTCGGCAGCTCAGACATGATTTATGATGTTTGGAGAGATGAGGAAATCCTATGTTTTCACTGAATTTTCTTAGTATTCCCTCTGGTCTACTTGATCCACTTTTCTGGCATGATGTCATGCATCTTTACCATGTATGTAGAGAAAATAACTCTCCAACTCTTGAAGCTTTGGCGACCAATTCTTCATTACAGTGTTGCTAAAATCAATTGCCAACTCTTGTTTTCTGCTCACTCTCAGAAATTGCTGAGTTCCTTTGACTGAGTTCTCCCTTCAGGCTATTTGATAACTAAATTTTTGCTCTTCTCTGCCATAAATCTACTGGGTTAGGAACATGAGCCATTTTTCCTTTAAGGCAGTGGAAGTCTGTAGCCAATGGCAATCCAGTGACATGGAGGAGAAAACATTTATCATGCCTATGGAAGTTTATTGATTTTAATAAGTGCTTGGGCTAGGATCAATCTGCATAAACATATTCCTGCTGTTGCAGGATGATCACAAAGATTTCCAGGTGCTTTTAGATAGTTTTGTAATATATTTTAAACGTAATCTTTGACCACTTTTCAGTTTGTTCATGGCCTATGGCTTAGGAACATGGGTGGATTACATTACCTAGATGGGGGATATGCTCTTTCCACAGCCTATGGGTACAGAGACATTTGTGTTCCCACTATCTGCAGTATTGGATCTAGAGCAGTGATATGTGTGAGACACTTACCATGAGTCTACATGAGCTCTAGCACATCAGAGGATATGCCAGGTGGATGAGTATCCACAAGTATGATCAATCAGAGTGATCTGCAAATTAATTTATTCTGCATCCCTTCCACTAAAACGAAGCCAAACTTTTCCTATGTATAAAAAAAGCATAATTTCATTTCAAAAGACCTTGCACTCAACTGTCTGCTTCTTAACTTCTGAGTCCATTCCCTTGTCTTATGTAGTCTATCCATAAGACTTTCCCATGGTGTTCAGTCTTTGCCCAAGTAATGATTTGCTACTTGTGTTCAGCAAAGCAGACACAGCTTGCAGCAGTAAGTGCAGCAGGATAGATTCAGTTGATTCAGCAGTGGATTCAGAAATGTGAATCAACGCAAATCCTGATCTTATGGAAGAGGTTGCTTCTGGAAAGCCCCTCTCCTCTCCCTTGAGATCCATCTTCAGAGCACTGGTGTTGATGGAAAGCCTCCCACCTCATTTGTCGGCTTTGGATCAGCCCCAAGTAAAGGTCAGATTTCCTGGGCTGTCAGCCATTCTTGGTCCTCAAAGGAGCAGACAACCTGTCAGAGGTGATCAATAGATGCCATTGCCTGCCCTGGAGTGTGAGGCTTTTCAAAAAGAAACTCCCAGGAGGAGATTCAAGCCTGGCATGTAATCTTGACCACACTCAGTTGACATTCCGTGAGAGGTAGTTATGATGGTGGCAGCCTTCCTTCCAAATGTTTACAGCACATGTGCCTCAGGCAATGAAAAAACAGATGGAAAAGAGATTGTCCAATTCTTCTCTGTCACTGCTTCTTTTTTGTCCCAGTACCACAGTACATTTTTTCCTCCTTTATACCTAAGGTGGAGTTTTGCTTTATTTATACTGAACTGGGGTCAGTGTTTGGGTTGGTCCTTAAGAATTTTAGGTGGTCGGAAGAAGTCTATCTCTGTCCTCAGGTGTGTCAATTTAATTGATTTTGGTACTGTCAGAGCTGTGAAACTAAGGCTGGAATTAATCCAGGAAGTTATATCTGAATTATACTCTGTAGCTGAGCTGTGTGAGATGTTCTGGCTGTCTTTGCAGTGAATATCCAGTAACAATATTCCTGTTTCTGAGGAAAGGTTTGTATCTAGAGTCCTCTGATCCCCAAAACCTGCACTGGTGTTCATGGGAGCTGGCAAGTGACTGACAGGGGACGCTGAAAACAACTGAGTTTTCCCCCTGAAGTCTCTTACAACAGATTTCTGTCTCTGTTTGCTCTGTTGCCTGGGACATTTTGCATTTTCATCTACCTCCTCTTGCTTGGAATTAGGTCCTTAGACTAGGCTAAATACACAGCTGGGAAATGCCTTTTCAGGTATATCTAATCAAATCATGTGTCATCAGGCTTAAGGTTCTTCCCAGACAGCTTTGTATGCTAAAAATATGAGGTTTACTTACTGATAGTTGCCTGGAGCCTCTTGACAGTAAGGGGAGAGAAAAAGGCACTTCTAAATTTAAATATTATATGTATTTTAGGCAGCTGTTTTAGGATGCCATCCACAACCTGAAGTGCCCACTTCTTTTCATGAAGTGGCTCTACTGAAGATGTGGGCTTTGCCAGTACCTGGAGGTGGGAGACATAAGTCCCACCCAGATATCAGGGCAACATCTGCAAGAACTGACCTCATGCAAAGCAAAAGTGACTTTGTTGGTCTCTAACCTTAGCACAGAAGAAGATCTTCTGGTTAGTTTGGAAGTGTCTGTGCACTATTTGATAGCAGGGGATTTTCCAAAGAATGCAGTAGCAAGATTAGGAGAAGAGACTCCTATTGCTCCTCTCCTAAAAGCCTCTTCTTAAAATGGCATCCCAGGAAAGTCACTGAGACGGAAACCTTTTCAGTTCTGGGAATATTTTTTTTATGCCAAAGCTCTGCTTGGTGCTTCAGTGATTCTTCTCTATGTTTATTATGATAAACTAATTTACATTAATCAGGTTTTCTTTTTGGTATCAAAAGGGCTTCTGGCAGCAGCAGCAATAATTATAGACACAAATTATTTTAATATTTATCTTATCTAACATCTGAGCATGTATTTGGAGGGCACCCAGATACAGCAATGATGTTGAAGGAGCTTGAAATGCCATTGTACAGGTAAATAAACAAACACACAAATACTTTGATTCTCAGCTACATAGAATTAATGCTTCACACATCTTAAGGGGGTATTATTTCACTGGTAAAGCATCGTTAAAGCACTGAAATCAAGTCAGGGCTCCTGAGGCTTATTTTAACTTGTGCTCTTAACCAGTCACAAAGTTATGATCACGTAGACACAAAACTATGAAGTGGCCCTTAAATAATGATATAACTTTTTTTTCTTGCCCACATTAGGTTTCAAGAATTTATCTGGGATGGTGGAAGGGAGCTTGAGGCTCCAATGCCTATTTCTGTAAATTGTTAGGTTCTCAACTTTCTGTGCATCTGAAAAATGAAGCTAATTAGCCTCATGTCATCAAACATTGTGAAAGCATTTCAGATGCAAAGCACTGTATCTCCTTCATTATGCAAGAATAACATTGCACTTCTGAGTTTGATCCTAAGAGCTTCAAAGCTAAAGAAGTGGCTGCCAAAACAGTACTTACCTGTCCAACTCCAATTAGTGATGTCAGAAATGCCAAAACCTCCTTTTCAATAAACCCACTTAATATTACAATACTTTGCCATGGCAGGAACCAGGTGATACTCTGTCTGAGAAATATTGTATTCTGAGGATAAAGTCCTGATAGTTTTTCTACAAGCATGTCCACACACAAAGCATGGCTGTACAAAAGTCAGTGGTTGTTTCAGTTGCCAGTCTTAAAAAAGTTAGAGATTAATAATGTGAAAAGCATTTTTGTTACCAAAGGTGGTGTTAGATTGTGGTGTTGCATTGGGTTCTTCTCACAGTTCCTGGTGAATTGAGTAAGTTTGTAGTCTTCCTGAAGCTGTTTTTTGTTTTTAAGTTAGTTTTATTAAAAAATGGCATGTGAAAGGCATGGAGACTCATTTCAAAAACAGAGCTTGAAGGTGACAGAAAAAAGTTGTGGGGAAATTAATCCCCAAATGTATAATTTCTACATTTAAACAATGCTTCTCCTTTGTAAGTGTATTTGTTTCATGTTTCCAAAGCAAAAAGTTCTTATTTTCATTTTGTAAAGACACTCTCCATGAAAAACCGACTTACTTTGAAAAAGCAAAACCAAAACCAACCAATCAACCAACCAAAAAAAGCCCCCCAAAACAAACCAAACCAACAACAAAAAAACAAAAAAAACCTTCAAAACCCCCCAAACCCAAACCCCAACAAACAAACAAACAAACAAACAAACCCAATTAGTAAGGCAAATTCATGTGAGAATTTGAGGGTCAAGCTGAACAAAGTATTTTGCCTTGACCTATAATGCATTAAAAAAAAAATTCAGAACAAAATTAAAACTTAGTGTTAACTCTCCTTAATTAATTTTGAGTTTCTGAAAGGAATCCTTCCTCCTTCTAGCAAAGGGTTATTATTTTTTTCTCCCTAGATCATTCTTAGATGTAATCTTCTCTCTTTATGATCAATAATCAGGTTAGGCCAACACAGCCTACTTCAGAAATCCCAACATTAACAGGGATTGTTACATTTTACTGCTCTTTTTAGACACCCTATAGAGATACCCAGTGCAAGAAAAGCTTTATTTTACCTATGACTGACATATTGACCAGTAGCCATGAATGAGATTGCATACTTCTGTCCAAGCAGAATGATGAACAATAATAATGACACCATGTAAAAAGCCCATGTGCAGGGTGAAGAGCTGGGCTTCTTGGCTGGGCATATAAATCTAAAGGCTACATAGTTATCAATTCAGCTATCAACTTCCCACTGGATTTTTGGAAGATCCACCATCTTGCCAGAACAGCACTAATATGTAGAAGAGATGAGAGCTCCTCTCCTCTCCTCTCCTCTCCTCTCCTCTCCTCTCCTCTCCCTCCATTGAGGTATGATAGACCTCTGTGGGCTTCCCCCCAAAATAAATGAAGGAGAACGTTACACCACTGCCTTTCCAGCACAAGTTGTGTATCTCAACACAGAGACTCCAGGGACAGCAGTAGATTCTGTACAATGCAGGGAATCAGTCTCAAATGGTTTCAGAAAGCTCATCCTGAAGGGTAGGTGCATTGTTTTACTTTTTTAGGACAGACTTTTGGAAGGTTGCTAAGATAAAGTAATACAATGGATTCTTCCAGGGCATTATGTGCTAGTGGGGAAAGAGAAGTCAGCCTAGATGAGCCAAAGCCGAGTATTTTCACAAGTCCTTCAGCTGCTCCCCTATAATCTGTGAGTGTAGGGGTGTAAATCCCAGTCTAATATCTTGGTTATGTTTGTTCTACTACTAATAATAGCTCCACCTACTAGACAAGGGGCATAACTCACTGACATTTGTAAGGCCATCTGGGTCTTTCAAGTAAGGTGCAGAACAAATCAAACATTCTGTAGTAAAAACAGTGCTGAAATTTCCAATTTTTGCTGTCAGTGTCTTTTTGGCCTGGACCTGGAGGTTCCTGACAGGAGAGCCCCAGCAGAGAGAGCACAAAATTTTTCTCACATTACTTTTTATCTCCCACTTCTAGAACTACTATTAAAAAAGAATAAATCCCTCGGGAACATAAGCAGACTGTGCCCAAAGTTTGATTTAAAAGGGGAACAACTCATGGGGTCAAGAGAAATGGTTAAGTGCAGGAGTGCTCAGTTACCTCTGTGTGACCTTCCTTGCAAACGTGGACGGCAGTCTCTCAGCAGTGCTGCAGATGTTGGATGACTCTGCTAGTGCTGTTGAAAGACAGGGGTGATAAATAGCATTTGAGCCACATTTCTCTCCTCCTTCAGGCAGAATTTGAGAGTCTCAGGTATACAGCCTTGGGAGAATGATTCACGAGGTACCACTCGCCCCAGCTTCCTCCGAGGGAGAAAGCTGACACTTCCAGGACACTGACCTCGAGCCCATACGCATTTTAAATGTTTCAGCACCCTCAGGAAAACCACAATTAGACATTGCCTCCCTGTATTTAACACTCAGAGACGAGCAGAGAACATGGCTGGGGAACATTTGAAAAACAAATATCAGAGAGAGAAAAAAAAAACAAAACAAAAAGCCCCAACCAACTCTGACACCACTTGGGTGATTTTGAGCTTGTTTGGAAATGAGCTGAATACCTTTTTGCACCTCCCCACACAACCACCTTGCAGAAAAACAACCCCTCAGCCAAAAAAAAAAAAAAAAGGACAAACCCACACAGATTTTGCACTTTGTAGAGGCAAATCTGCCTTCGTTATACAACTATGTCTGGCCAGGGTGAGCCTTGCTCCTCATGCCTTCCCCTTCCGTGCAGCACACGAGCTGCAGACATTGGCAGCTGAGTGTAGGCAGGATCTCAGATATCATGGCAATATAAATAAATAGGGAATGATGAGATAAAATACACGGGCAGATGGAGGTGCTGATAGCGAGATAGGCTGATAGGGTGGTCAGGGTAACTGCACTTCAGCACACGCATAAACACGTGGGTTGTGCCCCTTACCCTGGGGGCAAAATATCCAGCATCCAACATGACACACACGTGGCCATTCAGCCAAAAGTACTCCAAAGCCTTTAAGTAGAATAAACCTTACATTGTACAGCACTTTCAGAGTAACAGCACTTTCTATTAAAAAAATATTTTTTTTCCTAAGTCGGACAGGCATGATTTGACCCCAAGGTTTCAAGGAAAAGTTATAAACCCATAACATTCTAGTATTTCCCTTACCCATCATCACCTTTTTAGGTAGGCAAATACCCAGATACCAAGCTAAGAGCTGCTTCTGCTAAGAGAAATGCTCAAATAGACATAGGATGAGTGATATTTTTGTTACATTTCCAAACTTTCATTGAATTATAGAGTGGTTTGGGTTGGAAGGGACCTTAAAGATCATCTAGTTCCAGCCTCCCTGCCATGTGCAGGGGCATCTTCCACTAGATGAAGTTACTCAAAGCTCCATCCAGCCTGGCCTTGAACACTTCCAGGGCTCGCTGGGAAACCCATTCTGGGGCCTCACCCTCCTCACAGTAAAGAATTTCCTCCTAATATCTAACCTAAACCTGCCCCCTGTCAGTTTAAAGCCATTCTCTCTTGTCCTGTCACCCCATGCCCTTGTAAACAGTCCCTCTCCAGCTTTCTTGCAGCCCTTTCAGGTACCAAAAGGCCGCAATAAGGTCACCCTGGAGCCTTCTCTTCTCCGGGCTGAACAAACTCAATTGTCTCAACCTTTTCTCATAGCAGAGGTTTCATCCCTCTAATGATCTCCCTGGCCTCCTCTGACCCCTACTGCTATGAGGACCACTACAGAACATGTGGCTGTATCCTTCCCTTGACACTTGACCAGCTTTTCAGTGTTCAGATATTATTGTAGACCTGTACAAGCTCAGTGGTGATCCTGAATTTCTACCTGTGGGCATCACACCATCTGTGAGCCCCTTCCTTAGGATAATGGCCAAAAACCCCACTCCAGTTATAGTCAGGGTTGATACAGAGCCTGTTACTTGCTGGGTATTTTTGGCAGGGCACTGGTGATGGTTTGGAACACTGCTTTGTCTCGTGATCACTTTCTGGATTCAGATTTTGGTGACAAATAATTAGCACTTTGTAATCTATGGTGTGGGGAGCTATATATATATTTCAATATATAGTACATTTTTAGCAAGGACTATACACTGGTTGAATTTGCTGAAGAAATTTGTCACCCAAATAAATGAGGGAAGTGTTTAAAAATCATGGCACATGGGTATTTTTGGGGGGGGGGTAAAATGATTCTTCTATGAAAAATCACAATTTGATTTGACTATTTTATACTGAAGCTTTTTTCATTTTTTATTTCCAAATGGCATTTTCTTTGAAGGATTGACCTAATTTAGAAAAATAAAGATAAGAAAGAAAACTTTTAAATTACTTTCAAATGATACTCCACATTTCATTTTCAGATTAAGAAAATGTTTTGGGCTGACTCAAATGATTTCTTTTTTGTTGTTTGTTTCATTAGAACCAAAAGAAAACCTTCAAACTTCCCGTTTTGTTTTGCTTTGCTTTGACTCTTGTCATTTTTCTTCCCTCTGCACTTATTATGCTTGGCCCTGCTGCTGGAAAATGCAGTAATTCTCTGAAGTGAATCACCACTGGTGACCTCTTTGAAAATAGTTTTGGTGATACACCTCAAAGATCTCCAATCTCTCACGTCTTTCTGCAGGTCTGAGCATTTGTTAATTAAGCCTTGCCATACAGTGCCAAGGGAAAAAAACCTATTACCATAAAATGAATGCAGGATTTTATATGACCTTGTTGGAAATATCAGGACCATCATTTTTCCCAGCAAGGAGTAAACCTGAAATTCTTGGAGCGTTTGCTTCCTCCTCAAACTGCGATAGGAGATTCTGCATCACTGATAGGGCTGGTTGTCTGTCCATGTAAAGTGGTCAAGAACACAGCCATAGGTGACGTTGGCTAAGAAATTATGTTGGTTTTTTTTCTATCAAAAAATGACATGCTCCAAGTTCCAGTGTTGCCTTCTCTGGGACATTTCACAAAACATAATCAGACACTGGTGCAAAAATAAAGAAAAAAAAAGACTGAACTTTCTGTGGATGTGTAATGCAAACAAAACCACAGCTTTGCCTTCCCCACCCTTGCACCAAAACTATGTTGAGGTTTTGGAAAGTATATTCATATTTTCATTTTCACTCCTCCAAGGTAGGACAAGAAGCAGGATGTGCTGAAATACCACAAAGGGCTGTCTGGTCTGGGTAGGTTTCCAGCACACTTCTGCAGAGGAGCTCAGGATGGCTCTTGCTGGTGAGTGGGTTTGGAGGTGGGGCCTTTCCCATGAGTTGAAACCTTCCTCCAGCCTTGCCATCCTTAGTGTAAAAATTGAATCTCTGTTGTGGGTGACTGAGAATGGTTCTGGCTTATAGGTATAAAGAGGGCAAAATAAAATATTCACTCCTAAACTAAAACCGTAAAATCATAGAATATCCTGAGCTGGAAGGGACCCACAAGGATCACCGAGTCCCACTCCTGGCCCTGCCCAGGACAACCTCAAGAATCCCATCATGTGCCTGAGAGTGTTGTCCAAATGCTCCTTGAACTCTGGCAGGGTTTATGCTGTGACCACTTCCCTGGGGAACCTGTTCAGTGCCCAACCACGCTCTGAGTGAAGACCTAATTTTAGAGTTCAGCCCTGTCACTGGTCAGGTCCTCACTGAGCCTGCAAAAATGTCTGCTCTCATTGAAATCGAGGTGAATTTTACCCCTACCTTAAAACAAAGCAGAGATGGGCCAGCAGAGAGGGATCATCAGTGGAGGAGTCAGGGAGAATAAACCAAGATTATTTAATAGGAGAATTACAGTCTTTTATTTGCATTGTTTCCTTTCTCCAGCTCCAAGCTTTGCATAAAGCTGTCTTTGTTAAAACATTGTATTGGGCTGTGGTCTTGGATTGAAAAAAAGGCCTTAATGCAGCACAGAAACAAGGTATAGTTGTTTTAAATGAAAATCAAGGGTAGGCAGCCTCCTGAAAGCCTCAAAGTTTAAACAGGTTACAAGAAGTATTTCTCAGGTGAAATTAGAAAGGGTGTTCTGTGATTCAGAAGAGTGGCCATGAGTCTTCTGTGTTTACACCATCTTGGGTACTGCAAGAAAGTTTCTTGTGAAACTGTTTGCCAAACCAGAAGTCCTAAATTGAAATGTGTTGACAGAAAGAATCTTACTACTTATTTATAATTTGAATACATCTTGAGGCAGGTTCTGAGATGATGAGGGTAAGTCATAATCCACCCTCCTTCCTTCCTCCCCGTGTCCTGGCACTCCTTCCAGCACTGGCCAGGGCTCTCAGGGCATTTGGTGTTTTGGGTGCTGATGCTGAGCATCTTCCCTTCCCCCTGTGTTTCAGGGAGAGATGAGGGTGCTGGGAACTTGGCAGGATGAGGCCCTTCACCTCATGCAATCCTATGACCCCGAGGGAGCCCACACACAGATTTGTTCCATAACACATAACAAACAACTTCATTTTACTTAGAGGGAGGGACATGAGCACTTTGAGCAAATGATGCATTAAATCAGGGCTGCCAACTGCACCTTGATGCGAGTGCTTTATGCCAAGATCTGTCTATCTATCTATATAATCTTTTATATTGCCAGCTCTTCCTGCTCATCTATCTATCCATCTCTCTCACTCTCTCCCTGTATGTATCTTCCTTATTTCAAACTCTTTCTGTTTATCTGTCAGTTAATCTATCTACTTATTTTGATGTCTGTCATCAGAACAGCATCTGTTAGGGTGTTTTAACTGTGCTGGCAAAGGACACATTACAGTTCCCCTGACAAAATTACAGTTTCATGGAAATCAAGCCCCAGTTTAACTTGACTGAAATTAAGTGAAAACATGACATGTTTTATTGTCAGGGGTCACAGCTTGGAGCTGGAGTTTCAGGACTGTAGGATCTAGTCCATGGTCTGCTGTGGAATCATTTCCTTGCAATCTCTTTCCTGCGCTAATAAGGTTTTCCTCATTTTTAACTCATTTCTATGCTCTCCATAGATAGAAACATGTTGGTGTTTTTTTCTCTGGCTAGAAAACGGACCAATGGGCTTGTGGCACATGTGACACTTAAAGACATGTTTCTGTGGCATTTGGCAGCTCTAGGTTTATGATTGAACTTGATGATCTGTAAAATCTTTTCCAACCTAAATGATTCTATGATCTCTAGGTGCACCTGAAAGGAAATGTCATCCTGTTTTCCCCATACTCTGCCCTCCTCTCTCTTCCAAGGCTTTGAGTGTGGAGCTGCCATTTTACATTTGTGTTTGAGTGCAGGTAATTGGCTTGTACTCTTTCCTCTCCAACTACCAATTTTTTTAATTTTTATGTATTTTTTGCTTTTTGTCTTCTGAAGGAAAACAAATGTCACTCTTTCCCTTCTCCCCCCATCCTTTCTCTCTCTGCTGTCCCCGTGTTTTACTCTCTGTGTATAGTAAAACATGTGCTTAGCTTGCTTGGACTGTATTCCCATGTATTAACTTCTACAGCCTGCAGCAAGCAGTGAAAACCCATCTGAGCAGGGAAATAACTAGCTGTGCATTGGCTGGTAAAGGCAGAGGAAGAGCTTCAACGTACACAAGGAAATCGAACCTCCCATTTGCATAAGACTAGACTACACTAATTTGTTAAGTGAATAGATAGATGAGAAACAAAAACATGCCTTAAAGCATGCATGGATGGTTACTACAGAAACCAGTACCCAAAATGGGCCAGATCCAAAAGGGAAGCCGTCAGAGCCCACTGGCTGCTGCTGAAGCTGGTCCTGATCAAAGGGTGAGTAAAAAGCAAATATTTGTCTGCTCCATGAAACCACAGCCCCTGGGTTTGAAAGGCAGCAGGGAGCCACCTGGCACTACAGGATGCTCCAGAAGTCATGGTATATCCAGAGACATATGCAGGATTTTTTAAGGTTCCTGCAAAACCTAGGATAATTGTTTTTTTCAGCATTCACCACCCATATAAATCTTCCCAGAGTTTGTCACAGAAGTTTTTCTGGAGAAGCACAGAGTGAGGCAGATGGGAATGTGATCTCATTTCCTTTCCTTTCCCAGTGAAGTGCTTGCCACTCTTGCAGACAAAACTTAAATTTCTCAAGGGAAATGAAATCAATGGAAGTCTCTGCGACTTTCCCTCTTTGTTACCTATGAAAGAGACAGACTTTAGGTCTGTACTCAAGAAACATGATCACCTTCAGCAGCAAAGAGAGAGAGACTTGATATTAGCCATCACATGAATATACAGACACACCTATAAGATATATATGTGTGTGTAAGCATGCATATATGTGTGTGTGTGTATATATATATATAAATCCAACTGAGTAGGTTTTCCATGTTGAATAAATACCTGGGATCCCCAGGATCAGACAGTTTGATGACATACACTTTTGCTAAGCATTTTCTATTTTCTCCACCAATTTGATTTATTTAACTAACAATAAAGAGTGATCTCGAGCAAGAACAAAAATAATCGCTTCTTGATATGAAAAAGCTCTAAAATAATAAATGCCAAGATCTCGCTGAGATGAAAGACCTGAGGTGGTTGTTCTGGAGGAAGGGAAGCTGCTTTGTGGAAGTGCAATAATATTTTCCTTGCCTTAAGACTATGAAGGCTTTTCTGTTCCAGCTTTCCCCTGGAGCTTTAGCAGGATACGGCCGTGTTATTACACCTTTGATAGCACACAGCCAGGCGATAGCTGCGCTAGCAGGTGTGTTAGGGGTTGTAACGAAACTTTACAGTCAGGGCTTGTTTTCAGGAATCCGTTTGATTATGCCTTTAATTATGTTTGATTTATGTACAGCTAGGTGGCAAGAGACCACAGCAAACTGGTCCCTGTAGACGAGGCCCTGGGTGGCTCAGAAACACTGCGATGTTTTCAGACGGAGGTTATGGGAGCCCCCCAGGTTGCTGAGCTGGGTATCTATGAAGGCAGTTCCCTCTGCTGCCTACCTTTGGATTGCTTCTGGCTGGTGCAACTGAGTGGGGAGATACTGGTCATGACCCTCCCAGCATTACTGAAAGGTGCCAGAACACCTCCAGATGGAGGTGGAACTATGACATTAAGAGAGCAGAATTGAAACAAATACAGTGTTTTCCTGAAAAAGTAGAAAATCCATCAAATAACATGGGAAGGAACTTCAGAGGTGAAGGAAGTCAATCCTTCACTCTGACCTCAAGGAGTCTGAAGACAGGTTCAGCTCTTTTCCTTATGGGCTGATATTTGTCAGTGGTTCTTAAAACCTCGTTTTCCTCTGTTTAATATGTTCACCATTAGAAATAATTTCTCGTCTTGTCTGATGTCTCCAAGGAAAAACACAAGACTTCATATTATCCCTAAACCACCAATTACTTATTAGTTACATGGCAAGCCCAGGAGATCACAAGTTGCCCCTTGGGCAAGCAGCCGTTACCCATTATGGAAAATAATGATCTGACTTTTGGATAACTGAAGAGAGGAGGATCGTGGGCAAGGAGCTCAGAGAACTGCCAACCATTTCATAGCTGGGAATGGCAGAGAAGGTATTTCCTTTGCCAGCAAACCACAAGGGAAAAATATGCAGCTATCAAAGAGGTTCATGAACCTGGATACATCGCTGGGGTTGCTGCTTTTCCACTGGGCATTGGCAGCCCTCTGGCCTCCTACCTTATGGAAAATCCAACGAGATCAAACTGATATCCAAAGAGATATGAACTCTGAATTCAATCATAGGCTGAATGAGGACTTGAGTCTTAAATAGGAAGAACTATAAAACTTTGCCTTGTTGACGGGTCTATGAGTACTGCTTTTGACTCTCCATAATCATATTTACCAAATTCATTAGGTTCCAAAGAGGCTGACAAGCATCTTTACTCTTGCAGACCCATCATATCCAAGGGACACAAGTATCTGCCATTTTTGTAAGTGACCTTCTGCATCGTTAAGTTCTGTATATTCTCTCTGCCTGGGAGTTCCCAAGGAGAGGACATCTGTCCATTTGTTTGTTTTACTTCTGGGTGTGGTGGTGGTGTATTGTCCCCCTCCACATGTTGTGAATGTATACAGTGGGAAAGCTCGAATTGACTGATTTTGGTATATTACTTTGGTATCCTGTTGACACTCTTTCTGATTCTTTGACATAATTCCCCAATTAATTACTGCACTAATGGACACAACAGGGCTCAGTAGAGTTGTAACCACTTTTGTTGTGTTATCCAAGATCCCTTGGCTCTGGATGGGAAGATGTGTCCCTGCATGGCCTGTTCCTCATTGAGGCAGTCCTCACTTAGCTCAGAGAGCTTGAAACTGCTTAGACTAGCCCTTCACTGGCTAGTTCCACCTCTTAAACTGAATTGTTTGCCCTTCTTTGGGTGCTCCTACTCTCCTTTCTTCAGTCTTCCTTTCCTCATGGCAAGATCCCAACAAGAAAACTACTACTTAACTCACTGTGAAATTTACATAGCTGTATTTTTAGGGGAGTATTTGGAGTAGGAATTTTGAGGCATTAACTGGCTTCACCCTTGAATGTCCACCTCAGGGTTTTGTTGCTAAGCTGTGTCTGTGGTAGACTAACATTCAGAAGGCAATGAGTGCATGTGGCTATGTCTGCTGCTTGTCTCTCTATTCATCTGGCCCTTGTCATACTGTCTCAGAAGCTTCAATGGATGAAATGCCCAAATATCTGAGATCCTACTGCATCTCTTGCCTGAAAATGTTCTGCTGACTCCAGCCTTCCCCAAGCTCTTGCTGCAGCACCCAGTTTGGCAGAGTGCTGCAAGCCATTTTGTAGGTCCTAATGACTGCACAGCCCTCATTTTGAAGGCTCCTCAGTGTTTGCTTCAGGTATGCCAAAAAGGAGGGTGCGGTACAGGCTTTGGTGAGTTGGCACCCACTGACTTGAGTCAGTATTTTCAAGCCCTCATTTTTGCAGATGGTGGAACCTTGAGCACTAGCTCAGCTCATGGTCCTTCTCCCCGTCCTTCCTCTCTTCACCAAGGAGGCTGGTGCATGAGTGCACAGGATGCTGACAGGAGCCATTGCGATGGTGACCATCCTGGTTGGTGGGGTGAGATACAGGTGAGGAAAAGGAAAGAACACCCAGATGGCAAGAACAACCCAGCACTGGGATGGACATAGGACCATGCGAGGCCCTCATCTCTGAGAGGATGTCATGGGCTTGAGTTTTACCACTTGCTGAGAGTTATCTTTGAAAGCATGTTGTTATAACTATCTAGAGCTCTCTACAGGTGTGCAGGGTTATCTTTGGCAATACAAGATGTGAAACCAACAGCAATGAGATGATGTAGTGTTGCAGCAAATATAATAAATAGGGATGGGGCAAAGTTGAGATCAGCTTGAACCTACATATCATAAAGGGTCTTCTTTGCTGTGAGAGCTTATGGGCAGCTGAGCAGTTATCATAGAAAAGTGGGGACTATGTCATATCGAGTATTTAAGGCTGGGAACGTACCAATCTCACCCTGCTGGACTACCTTTTCCTTCTTTAAAGCATGTTTCCTCACCTGAGATCACCCAGTTCCTAGTGACAACAGATCAGGGCCATGCAGCCTGGCCTCTGACCAAGGCAGGATTCTTCCACCTGCCCTGCCTATACCACACACAACAAAGAGGCTGCTGTTAGTTCACAGCCATTTCCCCCACTCCTGATTTTTTAATCCTGAAGTAAACACGCTGCAGCTACAGGAGGGGTGGTATGCAGACACAGGGCCAGGGCTGGCTTCCACCATGGTGGTAGGAATGGGAATTCCACTGCAGGCAAAGGGGAAGGGAGAGCCCTCCAAGCCAACGTGATGTGGGAGGTCTAATTCCTATCATCACAGAGACCTGATTTGTAGGCAACAGATTATTTCACTGGCTTTCACGATGGTTTTTATATCTTAGACTTTTTTTCTTTAGTGTTTTTTTTTTTACATGAAAGCAGGAGTGTGTGGATTTTGCAGGTAAATTATAATGAAAGCTGATGGGTGCTTGTGTAGGCTTGCAGAGGGTTTGTGCACAGAAAGCAAGCAGGGGCTGGAGGGAATAGCTGAATGCCCAGGGAAGGTTTAATTAGCATATAGTGAAAAATCTAAAGGTTATACCTAGCCCCAATTCGGTGAAAGACAAAAACCCAACTGTTCTCAGAGCATACCTCAGCAGCAAACTCTGTCGCACCTGATGCAATGCTTCCCTCTTGGGCCACCCACCTCCAAGACATGATTATGCAGTGAGAAAGGAGCAGCGCTTTGCACTTTCTGTTATCATGGTCCTTCTTAATTATACATGCGTAAGCGTTCAGACACGGCCACAATGAGCATGGTACACATCCAGGGGAAGTGAGATTCATCTGAGAATCTCCTACTGCTTGGCAAGCATTTATTAACTCAGCCTCCCAACACCCCCGTGAGGAAAAATGTGTCGAAACCCATTTTCAGTATTAATTTGAAAAAACAACAAACTTAAGTAAGTGAAGTGATTTGCTCAAAGCCAAAGAGCAGGTTGGTGTGAGAGAACTTGCCTTAAAAACCCAGAATAAGGGATTTTGCCCTTTGTCTCTTCACATGAGGCCATGTTCCCACGTTGCCTTGTGTTTCTACAGAAACTACAACAGGGGGGTCCCGCTCCGTGACTCTGGGGCTTGGTTCCAATCCAGAGAGCCATGTTTCCATGATTACTCCTGCTTTATGTAAAATGGCCCTTGTACAGGCTCATCTTGCTGAGCTTTTTGGCGCTGTTCCTGGGCCTGACTGCTACCATAGGGTAGGACTGCAGGATCACATTTCCATTTTGTAAGGAGACACGCTTTCTCAGGATCTGTGGAAGCCTGCTTAATTTCAGTAGGAAGTCTGCTTGAAGCAGAGGTGCAAACATAGATCTAGTGAATTATTATTGTTATTATTAGCATTAATATTCATTGTAGTAGCTTGTCAAATTCCTGGTCAGCAATCAGAGCTCTTGTGCTAGGAAACAGTGATTGTCCTTTACCATCTCAGGTCTAGATCCATCAGAGTTTAACTTCTAATTATGTGCTAACATTCGTGGGTTTTATTGGGGAGCCAAAAGTTGGGAACAAAACTTTGCAGACCTTGGCTGAAACCTTTGTAATACAACGTCCTTCCTCGGCATCCTGGGGTAAAACTGCTCTGCATGGGAAGAGCAGTTCACCTCGTGAGAACCAGCCATCCCGTGCGTGCTTCGTATTTGCAGGATCAAGGCTTCTATTAATGACAAGGCTTGACAATGGGACGAGACCTACAAAGAGAGGGAGAAGGAGGTGCCGAGAGTGGCTTGTGATTATGCGGTTGGCGTGTGTTTCTCCACCATGCAACAAAAAGGGAAAGAAAACCAGCTAGACTACAACAGGCATCCTTGTGCAGCCTCCAGACTGCAGCGTCATTCACGGCCTCACTTGGAAACCCTTGCAAAGTTTTATTAACATCTGGTCCTCCATGAGCAGTGATATTTTATGCACAGAAACTCAATTTCACCTCCCTCTTCTACCTTATCCTTCCTTGCGTGTATGCTGATTCTGCCCTTTTTCTTCCCCTTTTTTTGGTGGTTGCCTAGTAGCCCACAGTTGCATTCTGCCTTATCAGATTGTGCCTAGTTACAATCTTTTTCTATGTGCCGAGGGCAACCCACCATGAGAGCATATGGAATATTTTAGTGTGCATTGCTGGTTTTTTTGTTTTGTTATTTATTTTTTTTAATAGACTTTGGTTTTAGTCCCAGCACAGTTTTGTTGCCATTCAGATTGTCTTTTGTCTCTGGTATCCTCAGCCTGGGAGCTGTCAAAAGTATCAGGCAAATTGAGGTAAGGTTTGATGACTTTGGGGCCCTCTTCAGCTTAAAAAAAATCCCAAATCCAAATTCTGAGCTGCATTCAATTCTCTTTCCTTCTGGAATCTGATTTAAAAACCTGTGTTCAGTCCATATAACATCCAAACTGCCTTTTTAAGGTGTCTACATTTCCTCTGAGAGTAGAGAAAGCCTCCAAAACATGTTTTCTGAAATTCAGGCTATGCCATATGAAGAACAAAAAGCTGCATATGTAGTGAGCTCTTCCAGTTTTGTTTTATCACACTGGCTTTGTTGGATGGGACAAAAAGGGAAAGTCAATGACACCTCCAGACTGTTCCTTAAGCAGTGACAAAGGAAAGGACACTGCTTTTGGCACGGTGTGACACATGGCTAAATGAGGGTTGTTGGACTGCCTGTTGCTGGGAACTTGGCAAAGCTTGGCCTTCCATGTGGGTGCAGACCAGTGTTTCACACCTGGGGTGTGATCAAGGGGGTGTTGGTCATGTTGCTTTCCATAAGCTTCCTTTCTGATGGAAATTTGGCTCATGAGATGATGCCGTGTGCTGGGATGTGTGTGCATGTCTGTATGTCTGTGTGTCTGTCTTCTGTGGTAGCTTGAGAAGCCATTAACCAAATTCAATCACATTTGACAGCAGGGCTAGAGATTCAAAGATATGCAGCTCCTGTAAGTTGCTGGAAAACAGGACTGGAGCTGTAAATTTTGTTGAAAGAAAGATAGCAATGTTAGGTGCACCCTTGTTAGACATTATAGAATCCACACAGGAATGATGTTTAGAATGCCCTACCTGTAGGAACAGCTTTGATCGGTTTATGCCCTGTCAGACACCACAGAAATCACCGCCTGCTTCTGTTTTCTAATCAAATAGGTCACAAACACACACTTAAGCTTTCTTTCATCCTCTCCTCTCCTCTCCTCTCNCAGCTGCAACCTTAGTGCTACCCCATTAGAAGTCAACCAATCAGCAGATAAAAATGACTTGGACACGAGCTCCATGAGCCTGCTGTCCACTTACTATTTTTTCTTTCTTCTAATGCTTGGAAAGGGAGTTCCAGAAGGTGCAAGAAACACTTATTAGCTTATTATTTGAGGTAAATTTAATCAGCAGATGATCTGTCATAATGACATTTCTCGAATATAAGAGGAGAAAAAGCCTGGGGATATATTAGTGATAAGTTTCCCACCCAAGACAAACCAAGGTGAGCCCTATTGGGTCAGAACGTGACTGATCACTGTGGTCGTACCCTGTCACATATCTTGCAAGGAAGCTCACATCTTCTTGTGGGTAGGTTAGTACTGTTTCTCATTATTAATATCGCTCTGTAGGTGTGCCAGGCCCTTTCCAGACTAATTAAATAAAAGGTCTCTGCCCCAAGGAACTAACCCAGCAAGGGATGACAATAAACAACAAGAGGAAGAGGGTTACGCAAGTGAAAGATCATGAGATACATCTCATGTTGTACCAGTATGTTGGGCCAAATCCTCAAGTAATTACATAAAGCCCAATTTTGCCAAGTTGTTCATTGTAAGTTGCTCCACCCTCATGTAAGAAATCCAATTGAATTCACTTAATGAGAAAAAGACATGGAGCTGCACTGAGAGGCGAACGATCACACCTGGTTGTAGAGAAAGGGACCACTCCTCAAGAGAAAAAGAATACTAATGAGCTTTAAGCTGTTATCTAGGCAACATATGGATATTTAGGCTTGTTAAGCACTGCAACAAGGTGGAACAAAGCACCAGGTTCTCTCAAAATTAATTCTTTTCAGATTCAGTTCATTATGACTGGATGTTATAAGGCACTTAGAAATCAATGGGAGACAAGAGCCCTTGAGAATCCAGCTTCATATCTTTAAAACTGGATCTTCTGCATCAGCTATCAATTCCCATCTCTCCCTCAGAAAGACCTTGTCTGAGAGGTTCCCTCCTTCCTGAAGCCACAATGACTCACACTTACAGTTGACATTCAAGGAACAAAGAAGTCTTCAGCATCTATCTTGATGTTCATTTGGGCCAAGATGGCAAGTCCCAATCTGCTTTGCATTGAGCTTGGCGAGAGAGGGGCTGATGCTATAAAGATCAAAGCAGGTCCAGATTCCCCTGACGTTATTCTGCTTAAATGCAGGGTTTGGGGATAATTCCCAGCTCTAGTTTCAGGAAAATCTCCTAACTTTCAGCTGTCTATCAAGGAAGCAAGTTCTCCTGCACTGAGGGAGTCCAGGTCTATGGCAAATAACAGCATTAGTGTTGGGAGATCTTTTTTTCCCACTGGATCCAGGCCATACACAGCTGAAATGCAATTCCGAGAAGTGGGCAAACAACTGCAGGGAGGGAATAGTTGGGAGTGGGACTGTGTTCAGGTACGTAGGTTGAAGGCAAAAGAACCTTTGTGTATGTTGGCTCTGAAACCATGTGAGGCAGAGGGTGGTACAGAGAAAAGCTCAGACGGTAGCTCACCTCCTTCTTCCCCAGGGGCAAATGCCTTATTTTCAGTTAGGAATGGATACATAACAAAGGAGCCAGCGCTGTTGCCGTCATGATGCAGAACCTGGCAGTGCCTGTTTCAGAACGCTGGCTTAAGCATAAACAAGACCACATGAGAACAGGGAGAATGATGATGGACCCAAAATTTGTCAAACGACTTGCAGACTTTTGCCTGACAACCAGGGCTTTCCAGAGCTTCCTTGGATCCATGTATTCCCAGGGGACTTGCTGCTCTCAGGGAGAAAAGTGTGATACTGAGACTGTGTGGTTTCCTTTTGGGCGAGGTCAGCTCACAGAGAAGGAGGAGCAGGACATTAGGGATCCTATCAAGAACCTCCAGCTAATGTGGCATCCTGTGAAAAACAGGGCCTAGCCATTGTCAGTCCACTGTCACCACCTGTCCCAGCTCCTGACCAATGCTGCTCAGCCACATCCAGCCCTGACACGGTGCATATATATGCATCCTAGGAAGCACAGATGGATGTCTGCTCAGCACCACCTGGGCTCCTGTTTGTGCTGTCTGTCAGAAATGAAATAACCCGGTGGCTCAGGCAGGGGACTCGAAAGGGAAACTGATACAGAACAGTTAATACAACACCAGTCCTTTACACTGAGGATGAGCCAGTCACTTCTGAGCAGCATAAGAAATCCACTCCAGCCGAAAAGCATATGTTTCTTTTCTGTTTACAGCAAAGCTCCCATTTCAGGCACAGGTATTATTTGTTTTGTGAAATCCCCTTTCCTTGTGTCTGTGTCGCTGACCCGATCATCTGAGAGCCCTGAGAGTGGTACTTATCCCTTCCTACTATTGTTTGCTCTCAAGACCAGTTTGGAAGTGCTGTGTGCATGTGTGTTTGTTTTGCTTCTCCTGATAGTTGTTGGTGGTTTTTTGTTCCTTTTCTTTTCTCTGAGCTTAGGTGTACACAAATGCAACAAAGAAATCCTAAGCAGGAGGACTGTGGCATGCAAATCTGTCAATGTGCTATTCAATTACTGTATTGTTACAAGTGAAATACCAGCAGCCCAGTGAGAAAAAGGAAGTACCAGGTGCTAAAAGGCCAACCAGAGAGGTTTTGGTACAGCAAAACTTTTCTTTCTTCAAGAAGTTTACTTGTTCTTTCTCTCATGCAGACCCATAAAACTGGAGGGGACCTCTTGAGTCTCTAAGTCGTATCTCTTCTCTTTTTTAAACTCTTCCACAAGTTGAAAATGGTTCACGGGGAAGGAAGTTTCTTGTTGGTATGTTTTTACTCTCATTACACCAACTGGAAGTTGTTCAGGTTGTTCACCCTAGTCTTTCTTCCACCAGTCTGCGTTTATCTAGTTTCAATTTATGCCATTTGCTGTGCCCATGCTGTCTTTTAGTTTAAATAGATTTTTTTCCCCTCCTTGTTTACTGTCCTGATGTATTTATTTACAAACTAACACTGTTGTCCCAGTGTTTGCTTTGTTCATCTAAACAAGCCAAGATGTATCTTCTTTTCCTGTGACGTGGGTTCAAGATGTCCTGACACATCTCAGTACTTTAGCTTCGTACTCTGAGTTCATCTGTCTTAAATACAGGCAACTAGGATCTGTTCTGATGCTTTGCAGGTTGTCCTCCATGTGTTTTGAGCAGATCAAGACAGAAATACCCCTATCCTTATGGGAAACACCTGGTGAGACACATTTTTGACAGCCTTGTCACTTGTTCTCTTGTAATGGTTGATCCAATTCTGCTTAATACTTTCTCAGTCATCATTGAGTTCACCCTCAGTCAGTTCCGAGATGACACCAGGTTGGGTGGGAGTGTTTGTCTGTTGGAGGGCAGGAAGGGTCTACAGAGGGATCTGGACAGGCTGGATTGATGGGCCAAGGCCAGTTGGATGAGATTCAATGAGGCAAAATGCTGGGTCCTGGCCATGGGTCACAACAACCCCCTGCAGCACTACAGAATGAGGGAAGAACTTCTGGGAAGCTTCCTGGTGGAAAAGGACCTGAAGGTGTTGGTGGGCAGCCAGATGAGTCAGCAGTGTGCCCAGGTGGCCAAGAAGGCCAACAGTGTCCTGGCTTGTATGAGAAACAGTGTGTTCAGCAGGGCCAGGGCAGCGTTTGTCCCCTTGTACTCAGCACTAGTGAGGCTGTACCTTGAATCCTGTGCTCAGTTTTGGGTGTCAGGATTAGATGAACTTTAAAGGTCCCTTCCAACCCAAACTATTCTATAATTCTGTACAGAAAGACATTGAAGTGCTGGAGTGTCTCCAGAGAAGGGAAAATTGAAAATAAGCCATATCAGGAGCAGCTGAGGAAGATAAAGGTGTTTAGCCTGGAAAAAAAGCAGGATTGGAGGGACCTTACTGCCCTCTACTACTACCTAAAAGGAGGTTGCAGTGATGTGGGGATTGATTTCTTCTACTAAATAACAAGTAACAGGACAAGAAGAAATGGACAAGAAGTTTTGCCAGTGGAGGTTTAGATTAGATATTATGAAAAATGCCTTCACCAGTGTCTTCAGCACTCAGGCTGCCCAGGGAAGTGGTGCAGTCACCGTTCCTGGAGGGATTTCAAAGACATATAAATATGGCACTTGGGGACACAGTCTAGTGGTGGCACTTGGAGACATGGTTTAATGCTGGCCTTGGCAGTGCTGGGTTAGTGATTGGACTCAATGTCCTTAAAGGCCTTTTCCAACCTAAAAGATTCTATGATTTTTTGATTCTATGATCCAAGGATTCTATGATCCATGCATACCACTTTTTGCACCTTTTTAAATGAAATAGCTTCAAAACTTCTCATTAGCAGCTAATCTATTAATGTGGCCATTCAGCATCCATCTCAAATATTTTTAGGGTTGTTCTAGTTTAGGCTAATTGTCCATGGTTCCTCTACAGACACAGGAGAGAAAATAGGTTTCATATCCTACTACAAGTGTCTAAAAAAAGGCACTCTCAGACATTGATGCATCAACTTAGATCTTTACTTGAGTATGGAAGGAATTTAACAAGCTGTCCTGGATTATATGTTCAACATAACTAAAGTCAGGTGAGATGCTTGCTCCCTTCTGTACTGAACCTCCAGGTCTCCAGGAAGTACAGACAATCTTAATAGACAACTTTATTATCTCTGGCACTGACAGCAGTGCCTTCTGAGTATCTGTTAGCATCAAATTCCATAGCACTGTCCCACTTTAAGTGACAGAGACTTTTTGCAAAAAATAAATAAAATAAATATTAAAAAAAAAAACAAACTAATAAAATCTGTCCCCAAACAGATTTCTGAAGAGTTGCAGTCATAACTTCCTTCCAGCTCAGCACTTCCTCTCTCAACACCATATGTTGTAATTTCCTATGGAGTGACTCCCTTTTCCATCCAAAATTCCTCTCCTGATTTCCATATTCTACCACTTAATAATTTCCCAGGAGGTACCCTATCAAATGTTTTTCTGAAGTCCAGAGAGATTAGATCTACTGCATTTCCTTTCATTAGAAAATCAGTGATCTTATCAAAGCAAACTATCAGGTCAGTTCAGAACAATCTATCTTTGTCAGAAAACATGTTGTGTTTTAATGCAATTTTCATTTACATCCATGTCTTTAATTATTCTTTACTCCTGAAGGTATTCCATATTCTGAGTTATTGCTGATGCCAACCCACATTATCTGGTTCAGCTCCTTCTACCTAGGACTTGATAGACCTTTAAACATTATTCACAGTCAGAGTCTGTGCCTATGTTTAGACAAGTAAATAAAATGGTCCAGGACTCATTCTCTGATCCCAAAGATCATGACAGGGCAGGGCTTGAAATGATACACTCAAACTCCAAAATCCAACTTCCCACCAAAAAAGAGTGGTCCCATGGGTACTGTGTACTGGGAATGATTCACATGATGACTTCTGAACCGTGCCTCAGCATGCCAGATGCCACATGACAAAACTTGCTAGGGACATGGCTAAAAGCGGGGCAATCACATGCCCTGGCCTTGTTTAATATGCTAGTATAGGCAAAACTAATGGTTCTTTGTGCCTTTTCTCAGACCTTTGCAGGGAGATTGTTTAGTTTTCCCTTGAGCTGATGACAATTTCAAGGAGGCACTTCACAGTCCCATCCACTGTTTCGCATTAGCCTTCATGCCTCTAAGCCCCTGTTCAGTATTCCCATCCTTTACTAGAAACTTTAGTGATTTGTTTGAATTTCCTTTGCAAATTCTAGCTGTTTGACTTGTGGCGATTCTTCCAATTTATGCCTTTCTTTCAATCATCATATTTCAGCCATCAGAAATTTTAGTGTCTGATTTTGGGATGGGGAGAATCTCTCTCTTTCCAGGGTCTATGGATGACCTGAAGCACTCATCTCCATTACAATTCCTTAGAAGTTGGTGGAGAAAAGTCCCATCCTATATTTACGCATCTCTCTTTATTTGCTCACTCTTATTTTTACTATGATAAACTACTAACAAGACAGTTGAACGTTGCAGGTGAGGTCTTCAATCTAAAGGCAGCTTTGCTGGATCAATGGTTTGTTTTTGTAGGTTGAATTCTGCGCTTTCCCTGGTGAATGAGTATGAGAAAGGTTTGATGCCATTTTTTCCCTTACAACTCAGACACAAACAGGATTGTTGCTCCCATGCAAAGATTTTTTTCCTCCCCACCCCAGTGACGTGAAACATAAGGCTGCACATTTCAGCTACTTTTTGGATAGAGGCAATAATTTCTTAATTTGCCCTGAAGGGGCACGCGCATAAATAGGGAGGAAAAAAATAAGGAGCTTGTGGAATTGATTGGAGGAGAGATGCATCTTGTTCAAACTAGAAGTGAAAATATATTCCAAAGGAGAAATCATTAGCATTTTCATTAAATGCCAAAGAGTGTGACTATTAGACCTACCTCAGGCAACCCTGGGGTTGAAAACTTTTCAACAACATTTAATTGATCCAGATGGATTGAGGTTGTTTTTGCTTTTTTACCCCTTCCACCCTTCTACCCCCTACTTAAATCTCTGTACTCCATCACCTGTGAGAAAACCCCAAACCGAACCAAATTAAAATAAATAAACAACGCCTTCAGCCCACGCCCTGGAATGAAAACTGCAGTGTAATATGAAATGTGTCCTGATCATCTTGTTATGGAGCCCGGTGACTCACCAACTGCTACAATTGGGGTTAGATAAAATAAAGGGATTATAATTAAGGAGGCAGCAGGAGGATGTTAACTGGGCAGTCAGATGGAGGCAAGCCCATTACAGACCCGGGTGTGCTGGGGTTTGTCCTGGAGGCCTGCCAGGGATGTGTGGACATGCAGCTCGGCTGGGTGACTTGCAGCAGAGTCTACTTAGGAAAACACAACAGGGGCCAGTTTGGCTGGACCAGTGCAATGGGAAGAGCTCCTGTTTGGTCTACTGTAGGTATCCCCCAAAAAGGCCCAGTTTCCACCTACCATAAAGATGGGTGGTAAAGGGCTCACCTGCCAGTGGTGGTCAAGGAAAGCCATGGAACCATTGCTGCACTTGTCTGAGGATTAGTCAGTATATCTGGGCAATGTTTTGATCCTGTACCTTGATGTAGGGTCCTCTTTCCCTTGAAAAGAAATCTGAAGCAGCCCCCTAAACCCCTCAGAAAGCCACCACTGATGACTATAAGTAGGGCCAGTCCAGGCAGCATTCTCCATGACAGCAGGGAGCAACTTTACTAGTGATGGGAGAGAAGACAACAGCTTGGTGTCACATGACTATTTGGTTTAGACTACGTGCTTGGCACAGTTGCAGTAATATTTTAAACTGTTGGATACAAAATCATGCAGCAGGTAGACAGGTTGGGTCTTCCAACACCTACCATACTCATAGAGACATTTTTTCTGTCCACATATTCTCAGCTTGTTTTGCTGCCTCTTGGATTCCTGAAGAAAAATGACTGAAGTAATAACTCTGTAAAAATCTCCTGTGTACATCTTACTTCCTGGGTGAGCTGGTCTCAAAGTCCCAAAGCCAGGTGGATCGTACGATGGTGTTTCACGTGCCAGAGAAGTGCCACAAATGATCTATGGCCAGTGCAAATGCTTCTGATGTAAGCCTGTGGAAGACATTTGCCTGGGTGCAAAGCACCTAATGCTTCAGTTTGGAATAGCTTAATACCTCCAGTAATTATCCAGAGGAGCCCTGAACACTCTCATGATTAGCTATCAGGTTAGAACTGGACCTGAGATGAAATCTCTGAAAATGCAGTCATGGTTGGAAAGGGTTGCAGGAGTCATCTGGGGCTGTGACCATGGTATCAGAGTATCTTGGAAGGAAAAACGTGATGATTTCTCTAGTGAAAACTATAAAGGGAGTTTCGGTAGGATGTTCTGCATTATTCCCCACGCTGGAGATTTGCCAGGACACTGGAATTCAAGTGCCTGAATTCAATGCTTCCCTGCTGGAGCTGGTAGCTGGCTGAGCCCAAAGCTATGCTCTAAACCTTCACCCTTCGATCAGCCACACGTGTGGCCCCATTTCCTCATGCTCCTCTGTCCTTCTGTATCTGTCTGTTGTCACTCATCTGTCACTTACACTGGGAATGCCCTGGAGCTGGCATCCCCTTTTTGTTCTGGGCTTGCGCACCCTCTTGCACAACAAGCCCTGTGGTGACACGGCCAAACAACAATTGCTAAGGGTGAAAGATCGCCAGGTTAGAGATGGCAAAACCAGTCCTCAGGACTGGCTGTGTAATAGAATAACAACAACAAATTCATAATAATAATGGTACGGGAATAATGAATGGTTATATTCAAATGTTAGCTAGCTGGAGCTCGCCACTTGCCTTTTCTGCAGCTCCTATAAAATTCATTCTCCTTGCTGAACATGTATTTGCCTGCACTGCCAATGTGTTAATGCTGCTCCTCACACTTTTTCTATTTGCTTTGCTGTATCTTTCTCAATTAAAAGGAGAAAAAAAAAGAGAAGAAATAAAAATCAAATCACATGGCATCAAAGAGCTACATCAGGAGGTCATTGCATCAAATGCTGCCGCTAGTTTAATAAAGGAACTGACTAATATACTCATTAGTGGTGCTCGATGCTAATGCCCAATCAGATAATGGAATTGAAATATCATGTTTTAGGGTGTAATCAGGATCCCTGCAGGTGCTGGGATGGAATTGCCCCATAGGTACAGCATTACACAGTTAACTAGGTGTGTTACTTGACGGGGTGTTTCAGCTTCCCAAGCCTGCGGGTAGGAAGAGATGAGCAGGACTGTCAGTGTAGCTAGTGAGAATGGGGAACTAGGTTGGAAACAAAGGGAAAAAAAGCTGAGGTGACCTGGGTTAAAGTGGATAGGGGCAGCTGGAAGCAAGTGGCAGGTGTCAAGAGACCATGTGGGAGCAGGGGGATATGTGGAGACACAGTGCTGGCCCTGTGGGAGGAAGTGTCAAGCTGCCTGCAGATAAGGAGCTCCTCGGGTTGGCTGAGTACTGGTGGGTGTGTGCAGAGAAGCACACTGAAGCAGGGGTCCTGGGAACATCAAAGGCTTCATTGCCTTCCTAGCACTGGGGAAGTGGAGAAAAAAGACTAGAGTGGATGCAAAATCCCTGTGCAAGGAATTGGAGGTAGAGGGGTCCTGTTAGACCATCCTGCAGGGAGGATACTGTCTCTTTTAGCACCAGCTCTAGCCTAGTTGGAAATCCCTTGGGGAGCAGGTGGTAGGGAGAAGGGATTCACCTTGTCTGTCTGGGTCTTCAGTGTCACTTACACAAGGCTTTTAATCCCCAGTGTTCCAGGGAAGCTGCAATTGCAACTCCATTGTCCAGGGATGGCAGACAAGCATGTCACAAGCCTAGCACCAGCTTCCTCTTCTCCAACTCAAACATTTGCCTTCTAAGTTTTCCACTAAGTGGCTAAGTCCAAAGAAGTTTGCAGCCCTCCTTTTTAATTGCATTTTTTTTACATCGAAGAAATGAAAACACTTTAAAAAATTCAAACCCAACCCCAGTCTAATCAATGCTACCAGACTTTGGGTAAACTGGGCTGAATGACAAGAGTTTTCCAGAGGAATTTGTTCTGTATGGAAGTTAACTTTAAACACTTTTCTTCGTTGCCAGATGATTTAATACTGGATGAGCCAATGAAACCCTTCAGAGACGCTCAAATTACTTCCCAAGTTGCTCACAGAATATGTTCTGCTGAGACAACACTAGGCTCGAGACTTCAGTGGGATTAGCAGTAAAACAAGGTTTTGTTTTACTACAGTATTTTAGGTTGTCTTCCAATCTTTATTCCTTTTTATTTTTCTCCCTCCTGCTCCCAGTTGCTTAATAATAAAAACTTACATGTCAATAACAACCTCTCCTGGCTAATGTCTCTCAACACTTTCTGCTTGTCCTCCTCTTCCTCCAACATCCCAGAACTTTCTCCTTCCACCTTTTTTCAAGCACTCTGCTGGACAGACAGTTCAAATCCTTTCAAAAGAAGGAGTGAGCTCACCCAATACTTACTCATCTGCACTGAGGTCCTTCACAAGAGGGTTAAAAGAGTTTGGAAAGAGGAAAGAGCATGCCCCTTCCTTGGGTTTCTCAGGGAAAAATCTTTGCTTAACTCCAGGAGAGGGCTCAGGGCCATGAATCCTCTGGGAAGGGAGACATCCTCTTGCTGCCCAGAATAGGGTGCTTACATAATACAGGGAGGCAGGACTAAAAACATCTAATTTTTTCTTTTTTCCTCCCTTGGTGCTCTCTATTGGTTAGTTTAGGCAGGCTCCTGAGCCATATTCAGACTGCTATGAAACCTCTTTTTGGTGGATTCTGCAGAGAGATCCATGGGAATTAGGTCCCTGTATAATTACACTTAAGCACCTAAAGCTATGGCTGTGTTGATAAACTAAACAAGGCCAGGGCTCAAGCCCAGGTACTGGCACATGATCTCTCAAACTATCCAACCCTTAGCATGGTCCCCGATGATGGTTTTGTCCTGTTCCAACTAGCATGCTCCCAGACAATGCCTGGGCATGGTCCAGGAACAGCCTGGGCCAAGGAGCATCACCACAGGCTGTTCAGATGCAGCCCCCCGGTTTTGGAAGGAAAGACGCTTATCAGCACGGATGCAAATTGGCCTGTGCCAACTGGCCCTTGGGCCAAAGAACAGCCCCATGCATGTCTTATTTACTAGAATAGATGAGGTTAAATGCTTTCAAGAATGTAAGTCTGCGATGCTAAATAGGGACTTGGGAGCATAGCTGGGATCCTAATGCTTAAAAAAGAAAGGGGGATAAAAGACATGCATGGTTTATCCAAATATTAACTCGTTCCTTCCACCTGTGCACAGCTTCATTTCCAGAAGACCCAAAAGGGACAAGGTTGCTCCTTGCCCTTTTCTGCTGCTGTTATTTTCTTGTACAGCCACAATCGACTTGCAGCCACTTCCCAGATCTCCCAACAGTATGAAAGTCATGAAAGTGAACAACTACAGTAGTGAGTCAAGTTTATTTAATACCAGAATGGAAATGGATTCTTTAGCAGGAAGAAGATGTTCTGGTGTTTTCCTTCAGGTTCCTGTCAGAAGTGTTTGACATCTCTGTCATAACTTGGCGAAACAAGATTTTTCTCTCCCTCCAATCTGCTCCAGTTCTGTATTGGGTGGAAGGTAGTAATGAGACTTCAGCACTTTGCTGGTGAGAATAACCCCGGGGAGATGATGCTGGCCCATTCTCACAGCACAAAATGAAAGCTGGCATAATTGTATCCCTTGCCACGAGCACTCAGCCATCCCCAGGAACAATGGAGCCTGTGTTTGTGCAGCACCTCATGGAGGGATGTCCTTGTCCCGACAGCTCACCAAGCAACATGACACTGCAAGCACTAAACCCAAAAGACCATCCATGTGCTTCAAACTGGGGAGCTCTGAACATGCTCCTTGAAAATCTTTGCCACAATTGTCTTTGCATAAACATCTATGGGAGTTTGTCAGCCCATTGGAAATTTGCTGAATTGGACAAAATAGCAGAAAAGAGGGATAAAAAGAGGAAAAATAGAGGCAGTTTTAAAATTCTGACTTGGGAACATATTTTGACTTAATCCACTCAAATTTCTGCCTATGTAAAATCTGTTTCATTAGAAATTAGGTGTCTATTATACATGTACATATGTGTGTGTGTATTGCAGACAGAGGTTTGTGTAATAGATATGCTTGTGTCTTCTTTATTGCTGGATGGATGCATCATATTATAATCCCTGATCCCTGTGGCAATGCAGACCCTGTTTACAATGATGGTCCTGCTGGGCTGGACACATGGCTGCTCAGTGATGAGTGCCCAGGTGTCAGCAGCCATCCAGACTGAGGGGTGAAGGATCAGCCCCACAGTCTCCTCTCTGGATCCTGCTTCCTCATGGGCATTTCACTCTGGAGTATGTGTTACTCGGATGTCTGGAGGCAAAGTCCCCACTCCTGTATGAGTTATTTGGGTGTCTGGAGGTGACATGGTTGAGGCTGGAGAAGAAGAGGGTGGCAGAGCTTAGCCAAACCCAGCCCGCTGAAGTTATCGGTTGTGATCTTAACTAGAAGGTCCTTTTTCTGCTCACTTACCCTTGCACACACGCACATAATTGCAGTGTGAATTCATAATATAAACCATGATGTAATAGACACCAACTCAACTCGGCTTAATTACTGTACAAATGAACAACAACTTAAATCACAAGCAGAGTCCTATTAAAAGTAATCAGATCCTGGGTGGGGAGATGGTTAAAGGTGGTGTTTGAACTCCAAAGAAAAATATGCTCTTGTTTGGACATAATTTGGTTTCTTTTTTTATTGTTATTTTTTCTTACATGGTGTATTTTTGCTCTCTCTCCCTGGCTCTCTCATTTTAATTTTTTCAACCTTTTCCTGATAAACCAAACTAGTCTAGACATATCTTTTGAGAGCAAATGTTCTCTAAGCTATGTTCATTCCTTGTGAGTTTGTACGTTAATCATTAAATATAATTAATTAGAACATCTTGTAATTAACTTGGAAAGCAAAATTATACGAGGGAATGAGTTTGTAACCACATCACATTTGAAATAAAAATAAAACTTTGACTAAAAGGAATAACTGCTCTTTGGAATTAGATGAGTAACAATGTTGGATTGGCTCCCCTGAAGCTGTAATGTTGGCTCTGAACTTGTGCACATATATCAACCATATTTCACATTGATACACGTGCTTACATACACATGTATGTGCAGCCCATAGTGCCATAGTCCAGAGTTAGCCCAATACGGGGATGCTTTAAACCACCCCTTTGTCTTGTGCCTCTGCACAGTGGAGGGACTCAACACACCACCAAGCAGCCTTAGGGTTGCTCTGACTTGCCCTGACTAGTTGTGATGGCCCTTTGGGTATGATGCTGGCTGGAAATTGTGGCATTTCATGGCAGGCTTTCCTGCCAAGGCTGCCGAGAGCTGGCAGGGGCTGGCAGAGAGCTGGCCATGAGGCTACCCCCCAGCTGGAGATTCCTGGTCCAAAGGAATCCTCATATACATGCTGGGACCAGTTCTCAAGTCCACCAGTTCTCCAAAGAGTAAGTTCTGGGCTGACCTGTGGAGCAGAGCTAATGAACCACCTTATCTGTCTGGAACAAAAAAAAAATAAAAAGGGAATATCTTCTCACCAAGCAATTGTTCCCATCAAAAGTTAAATACTTCAGTCATTTCCTGTGTGAAGGGTTCTGTCATGCTTGCTTGACTGAATAATTTGGGATGTCCTGGAAGACAGAAACTTCACTATGCCCAATAGAAACACACCTGCTCATGGCTGCTGCAGTATCCCAGGTGAAGATACAGAGCCTGGGGACTTTGAGCTGAGAAATCCCTGAGGTCTTTAAGAGCAGCAATCCTGAGGAATCTCCAGTTGATTACTTAGAGGGTGTTGGGAAGACTAGAGTGACTGTAAAGCAGCTCCTGGAGCTTTGCTGGGCTCTGCCACTTGCTCTCCATGTGGCCTAGGGCATGTCATTTCACCTCTGTTTTTCCTTCCTCTCTGTCTTTGTTGAGTACATCATGTTGGTGAGGAGATCATCCTTTTTCTACACTTTGGACAGGCAGTACTGTCAGCCAAAAGGGCACTTTTGCCTCTGTCACATCCCCTGCTGGGTTGATGCCTTCCCCAGTCATTGACAATCTGCCCAGACAGGCCAGAGGACTCAGTTGCTTTGAGCTCCCTCTTGAATTCCCCCTTTTGCTGTTTTGGCAGAAGGAATGTCAAAGCCTCCCTCCAGTTACTTTTCTACCCTCCACAGCCAAGCAATCTCTTGGCTGTGCTATTCATGACTTCCTAGGTCCAGAAACTTTCCTCGCATTTTTGTGGTTGGTTTTCAGGCCAATGGAGGCAGAGGAGGGGAAGAAGGGGGCTGAGATGGGGAAGAGCAGAGGTGGAGAGGGGGAAAGGCTCCTCAAAAGATGAGGAAGGTGAAAGATTGAATTGTCTGAAGTCCCAAAACCTAAAAAGTGAAGAGACATCGTAGGTGACTGCAGTGAGGCAAGTCTCTTCTGGGGCCATGAAATGAATGACCAAAGGACTTGGAAATGTGGCCTTGGATATCCCTCTCCATTCATCAGTGCATTCCTGCTTTGTGCTGAGCTTTCAAGCTGCATGTTGACCCCCTTTGTCGGTTCTTAGGCTGGAAATCAGCTTAGAAACTATCACTCAGTTAAAACTCAGGCTGAGGAGGGTTAATTATTTTCAAGAAGCTCAAAAATATAATCTCTCCTTGGTGAGCAGATGAAACAGGGTGTGGATTTGCAGAACTGGGATGGAGGGGGAGAGACACTAGGAGCATTACTGCTATCCCCTTACCTCCTGCCTCCTCCCTACCTGTGGGTATAACCCTGCCACTGGGACAGGCACCAGGGGTGGGATGCATCTTGCCTAATGTTGAGCTGGTTCATATTAGACACCTGGGGCAAACCAGATGGGTTGTAGGACCTTCCCCAGGCAGTCAGAAAGGACAGGCATCTGTGGGAGACTGGCATCCTGTTGCTTGAGGGGGCTAAGATACACCCAGTTTACTTACTTGGGCTGACAAATGCAGTGCCCATCTTGCTCTTCAATGGTGACACGAATCCCACACCCAAAAAGAAACTGGAACTGGACTTATCTGCCTGAAGAGGAACTCCACTCTGCATCCTATCCCCATTCCTCCCACTCTCCCACCTCGGCTTTAGCTGCATCTGCCCTTCCAGGCCTTTTTGCTTTGGCAAAACTCCCATTTCGAAGCAAGATAAGATGGGCTTGATCCTGAAAAAGTCTCCTCTGTATGGGACACAACACCTGCCCACATTTATTGTTTTGCAGATACAGGGCACCATGAATAAATGAGGGAACATGCATATGCCCAAGGAACAACAGCAGTGAACAATAATAAAAAAAAAATCTGAAAGAGATGTGACAGTAGTTTTGTATAGAGCTGACACTGAGCAAACACTTCACACAATGTGGAGGGTGATATAATATCCTGCCCTTTCAGAGTGTCACTGTGACATGTATTTAACATTCATTGGCAGCAGCAGCCCAGCCTGATCTTCACACTGCAAGGTGCTGAGCATATATCTAGGAAAAAAGATACTTACAGCGATGCACCCAGATCACTGCCCTTTCTTATGTGGGTGTGAATCTACCTTAGTGGAACCCATGGGAGCTTTCCTACTGACTTCAGTCCCCATTAACCTCCCTGATGAGTAGCAGGAAATTAGGCATGCGTGGAGGGAAGGGTGTTTATGAAAAGCAAGGTCTAATGAGAACCTGGTTTCAGAGTTAATTATGGAACAACCATTGCCGCTCCCTAACCCAATACTGCGCCTGATTCTGATCTCGCTGCATGGGAAAGCGAGATACTTTATACCCATGGGGGCTCTTGGGCTCCATATGGCTCTTGAGCAATTGAAGTGCATTTATGCTGGGTGATATCATGTGATCGGCAGTGGGACTGCACTGATGCCGGGCTGCTGGGTAATCTGTGGGATGAAGCAAATCAGCAGGACTTGCCAGGTCATGCCCAGCCCCATCCCATCCCACAGTGGTGCAGAGAGAAGGAGGAGAGCTTGTTGTTATCTCCTCGGTGAACCACTCCTGCTGCTCTCCCTCCCTTCACTCTCTGATGTGCCTGATACGTGTCTTCTGTCTCTCAGCTGAATGAAAGGTGTTGGTAGATGGTTTGTAAGGTCAGCAAGATGGGCCAGCGTCAGGATCAATTGAGTAGTACCCGCGTGTGTATGTAATCACGATCTGGCCTTCTGCTAATTAAAAAGCTTAAACAAACACATGTAAATGAGACAGATATGAACATGCAGGTGGATTGCTGGAAACAACACCCTCCACTCCTCCAATTGAGGGGGCAGCCGGTCCCAGCACTCCCTTTTGTTTTGTTGTTTCCACAAAAAAGCTGCCTCTGTTGTGGGGAAGTTTCCTCTTGGTTGAGTTCAGTGTGTATGGTCCTGGGGCATAAACAGCCTCTTGTCCCATGACACATGCTTGCCCTGAGATTACACACACAGAGCTTGTCAGGGATGGCACAAAACACTTCACTGGAAGTGTAAGGAAAAGCCACTTTCCCATTTCTCTTGACCTTGTGTTTGATGGGCTGGCAGCCTTTTAGAGAATGACGCTCAGAGGGTTTGCAGCATGTGACAGATTTTTCTGGGTCTGATTCTTTTCTTCATGAGGCGAAAGTACATAGCAGCCCTGGGAAAACCTTCTGGGAAAGATAGATTTTTTTGCTCTGAGAATGGTGCATCAAACAGGGACACAGGTGAGAGCTCTGGGGCCTTTAAACCGAAATCAAGATGAAATTGATCATGTTTTTCAGTACAAACCAGATTCTGGGATAGCTCTTATAAATACTTGCACTGCTCTTGTCACTGCACTTCCAGAGTCCTTTGAGAACAGGGATTTTTCCCACTAACATAAATGGTCCTTTGATAATGGAAAATTTGCCTGAGTAAAGGCTGACTGTTTAATGCAGTGATTAAGTCATTGCTTTAATCTGGCATAGCTCTTGAAAAAGCTGCTGGAAAGAGTTACTGGAAGGGTCCTTTGAGTTCCCTTTTCCCTACAGCCACTCATTCCCTTTGTGCTTGCACTAATGTTCATGGGTCTGCATGGTGATACAGGTGATACAGATCAGTAAATTGATCTGGCCATAAACTCAGCTGTCCAAGAAAGGAAAGCAAACAAAAAAACCTCCAAAACAAAATAATATGAAAGCCTCAACAAAACCTAAAACTTGGTGGTTTTTTTCAGCATCGTGTCAACATGAGGTCCACAGTCAGTCAGAGGGTGATGATGGGAGTGGGAGGAAGCCATGGATTTGGTTGAGGTGGCCCTGTTCACTGTACACAGTCAATAGAAAATTGCTAGTGCCATGCAACATGCTGTGCTGAAGACCAACCTCCAACCCACCTTCTGTCTTGTACACAGCATAGTTAATATCTACCAGATGCCTGACATACTTGGCAAAACTTATACTTGAAATGCGCCAGCCCAGGATGTACATCAGGGTTGGACATCCTTGGCATGGCTTCCTTCAGTTTGTTACAGAGAAGATAACTTGGTAAGAAACAAAATCAGAGGGAAACCTACTCAACACAGATTCACACATCTTTTCTATGATTTTCACCTCCATGGTTGACTTGGCTGCTTCTTCTGAACATGAGTCTCTGCTATGTTTTACTTTGGGTAGCACTGAATGTGAAAAGAACATCAGATCTTTTCCTCCAACTTCCTTTTTGGGAAACACTGTCAGATATCTCCCACATCCTCTTCTCCCTTCATGCCCCCGTAAAGGACCAAAACACCACAGAAGAGTCCTGCTAGACCTGGGTGTGCAATGTTCTATTTAATGTAATGTATTTTAACTTTCAGTGCAACTTAGGCTACTCTAAATCTCAGTCTAATATTCACAGGCTGGGGGTTCAGCCGAGACGAGTAAAGCAGTGTGTTAATTTGTTTGGCATAGCTTTGTCATGTGGGTTTTCATTTTGCAACTCCACAACCAAAATAAAGGGTAGCTGAGATCAAAGTCATTTACTGTTTAAACTCCAATGCTCAGGGGAAGGTAGAGGTGCTATTTCAGATAGGAAGAAGTCTCTGATTTCATGTCATTAAAACCGTATGTCTCAGTTCCTGAAAGCACATAAATACACTCATAGTTGAGCTTAAAGACAGAGCATATGTAAATACTTTGATAAAGCAGAGGTAGGATTACATGAAGTGCTTCTTGCTCTTGTATTGACTTACTCGAGTTAGTTAATTCAGGCAAAAAAGCCATATAGGCATAATAACTTTGTTTTTAACTAGATTAAAGTTAGAAGGAACAGATTAAAGTGTAGAGGGGGCTTGGATGCTGAACACGAATTACTAGCTAGAGCTGATCTCAAAATGCCCTTATCTTTGATCAGTTCAGAAGCAGAAGTAGATTCAAATGGAGAACTCCAGCTTGTATTGGAAGTCTCCACCAAAAGTTTGATTTTTGAATGGCCTTATGACAATCACTTCCTTACAGATAGTCCAGATACAGATGGAGCTGCTTTGTTTCCAGAATTTGTTTCTGGGACTGACTTGAGCTACCACATTTTCATGTTTGCTTTACTGAATCTGGTTGGCCATGCAAGTTAAGAACACCCCTTTTATTTTTATTTAATTTTTTTTTAATTATTATTTTCTTTTATTCCCACTGAAAACAGGCCTTGAGATGTTGTTGATTCAGTGTAAAGTTTTGGCTGAAATTCTTGTTCCAAGGCCTTGGTGTCAACAAAGATTTCAGATTCCTGTTTACTTTAATTGGTTTTGCTTTTAGCCACAAGTAAAGATTGCAAAACAAAGGCGTGGAATGGCCATCCCCTGCTTCCAGTGTGTGTCTGCATTACTTCTTTTTTTTTTTCCCCTGGGCTTCTTATGCGAATGTGTTTGTGAAACCACTTGAATCAGGAATTTTGTTTTCAAGTGGGGACATAAATTTAGGATTCTGCATCCCTATTTAGAAATGGATAAAAATAGCAAAAAGTCCTTAGTTCTCTTCTCCACGGAAATTTCTTGGCCTTGAGGACTTCCAAGAATTTGAATGTGTAATATTATATTTGTCCGCATAAAAACTGTCAAAACTTTTCCAATCATAATCTACAGCAGAAACATCAGACTTTTGTTGAGATATTGCTCAACACCATGCAGTGAATATGCTGATGGCGTGTGGATGCAATTGATGTTCACAGGTATGTGAAAAAATATGACAGATGACCCGATTTCCTAAAGCAGAGTACTCAGTGATATCTCCCATTGTCATGGATGAACTCTCAGGAGGAGTCACCTGATCTGCTCTCAGCCCATCCCCTACACCTGAGACTGTTCTGAGCTGGGATTTCCCAAAGTGCTCAGCGTTGGTTGAACTCCACTATCAAATTTACTGGCAGTGATTCCCAGTGATTCATTAGGAGCAGAGCTAGACCTGACCCTCTGAAGAAGTCCACAGTGAGATCCTCCTCCATGGCTTTTTTATTGGTGGCTGTAGAGAGAAATAACCCTAGAAAACTAGACCATTGCGCCTTGGTGGGAAAATGTATGCTGTTGCCATTAATATTCTGCAGTTGAAGATGACAAAATTATTTCTGGGGAAGTTATGACTATCCTTCTCATTGCCCAGCACACTGTGTCACACCACTCATGATCTAACCTCTCCATTATAGCCTGTTTCCCTGGCTGATTGACCTCTGGTATCTCTCCCACCCTGCCTGTGGTTTTGAAATATTTGTTCTTTCCACTCTGGGGTGTGATGGGCAGGAGATGTGTGCGTGTGTGTGTGTGTGTGTGTGTCCACCTGTGCTCTTGGTGTGATCTGAAAGACAAAAAATTCAGGGAAAGGTCTCCTATCAAAATCCTTCAGGAGCTGTGAAACAAAAGAAAGGCCCATTATGGACTGGAGTCTTACAGCCAAAACAGTGAAAAGCATCTATCAATCATCTTGGCTGTCTGCCTAATTTTCCATCTTTCTCACCAAGCTTTTCAGCCTCATCCTCCTCCTCACTTCATGATTCCAGCTCTTTTATCCTAGTTGTTGGTGGTAGTAAGAGATAGATAGCACGTTTGGACATATTTGCCCTCATGTGGCTTGTCCTTCTCACCCCACCCATGCTCTGGCTGTGATGATGCATATCTCTGGGAGTCAGTGGGAGATCTTTTCACAAACACTCACTGTGTGTTGTGTCTCTTGTGGGCAGAGATGTTGCTGTGTTAGCCATCATTATTTGATCTGCCTCTCTGACAAGATTGCTTTAAAGCCTAAATGTTGGTTTCTGTTCTTAGCTGGGAACATGCTATAGTTATAGGTTTGCCCGCATGGCCAAGTCCAGTTCCTCAGCTATGCTGGGAATGCCTGGTACCTTGTAATGGAAGCTGTGGGGAACAAAATCTGTGACAAGGAGTGTTGCATGAAAGAAAGGGAATACCCTACTGGAGTATTTTTGAGGCAATAATTCTTTTTTTCTGTCTCATTTTTTTTCTTTTTCTTTGGCAAATAACACTTTCTCAAAATATGCCTCGGTTGCAGCTGGAAATACTCACTGAAGTCAATAGCATTTTAGAGAGTTGGCTGGGAGGGATGGAGGAGTACTGATCCTAGCTTCAAGTGGTAGAAGTGCAGTCTAAATTCAGATTATAAATGCCTCTGCATTTTGCACCCTTAATCTTTATTCTGCCTGTTCTACAGAAAGTGGTAATTGATATAATTTTTGGTTTGGAATAGAACTGGAAATTTCCCTTGCTCAGCAGAATCAAAAGATGGAACATAAACTCATCATGGTCTCAGAGTGCTTTCGGCCATGAAAACTAAATATGGATTGAGTTGGTAGTTATCTTGTGATCCCTTCAATGTCAATGGATAAAAAGAGTCACTTAATAAAACTAAGATTTAAACAATCTGCCAGTGGGAACTCCCTCTCTTGTTCCTAACTGAGGTGTCTCTTAGGACATAGAAATGGAATGGGGTGCACCTGGGTTAGTTAGAGTGCTTCTCTATCAACATGCTTCATACCACGAAAGAATAACAGGGGGCATGGGAAAATGTGGCTGAGTGAGGGTGAGGCAGGGAGGAAATCACGTTCTCTTTAAATGGGAAACAATATTTCTCCTTGGGAGTAGCATAGGAGCACAGGAAGGTTGATATTTCCCAAAGTAAGAATGTTTCTTGGGGTTTCTTTAAACAGGAGCATATTTTATAAGATTTCTACAGTGTTTAAAGTCAATTATCTGTCTTAGCCCCAGTATGTTGCCCTCAGACAAGCTCTAGTTTTTTATGAATATGGATGGTTTCAACAGCTTTTAATCATGATTAAAGAAAGCTTCAATGAAAACTGCCAGTGGATTCTCAAGGGTCTGGTCCTACTTCTGCAGAAGGCAGTAGAAAAGGTTCTGCACATATCAAGAAGTTGATTGCTCAGAGAAAGGGAGGCTCAGGAAAGACCTTCTTGCTCCTACAATGACCTGAAAGGAGGTTGTAGCTATGTGGGAGTTGGTGCCTTCTCTTGAGTAACAAGGAACAGGACAAGAAGAAATGGTCTCCTCTGTACCAGGGAGGTTTAGATTGGATATAAAGAAAAATTTCTTCACTGAAAGGTTGTCAAGCATTAGAATGGGCTGTAAAGGGAAGTGGTAGAATTGCCAATCCTGGAAGTGTTCAAAAAACATGTAGATGTGGCACTTAAGGATATGGTTTAGTGGTGGACTTCACTGTATTTACCCTTGCTAGTTGGGACTTGATGATCTTAGAGATCTTTTCCAACTTTGATGATTCTATGATTTTATGGTTCTATAATGTGTGTTGGTCTTTCTATACAGAATGGACTGAATGGACTATTCAGAATGGACTGGAAAGGGGAGAGGACTGAAAACCAATGCCCTGGAGTAGCTCAGTGAGGCTTGAGAGGAGACAGAGAAAAAGCAGAGAAAGCTTTTAATTTTTCTGCAACTCCTTTATGCAAGGTAAAACCAGTGATGACATGGTAAGACCTGTATGTCTCAGAGAATGAAGACCACAACAATGAGAAGAAAAACTTTGGCCAGTGCGAGTTGTTGGAATGCCTGGAGGGTGTGATGCAGCTGAAGAGCCCACATTTGCCCAGAGGGAACAACAGGGGATAAAAAAACCAAGAGGAGTTATTGCATCTGTCCAGGGATTTAAAAAAACCTGGTTTATATGGAGGGAATTGTGGAAACAAAGTAGTGGAAAGGACTGGCCAGGGATGTGAGGGGATTTGGTATGCTGTTCTTGTCTCATCATGATGTGAGACCATCTGCCTTGCAGCCAGCAGAGCTGGGTGTAGATGCGAAACAAGGGAGATCAGAACATGACCTTCAGCAATTTTGGGGGTAACAGCTGCTTTATGAGTGACATCCTGGAAACAGCCAAGGGGAAATCAAAGTGAGATAAGATAGCTGTGTTTCTCTGGCCGTTGTCCTCAGCCAGTTTGCAGGATTGCAGATTAAGTCCTTTTCTCTGGTTTCTCTTGCTGGTTCTCTGTGCAAGTGCCACAGGGCTGTGATAAGGAGGAGGTAGAATGGTGCTCTAACTACAAGATGTTTTTCCACATACAGCAGGATATGCTCACTGCATGAAAATATGCCTGAATCCTTCCTCTGCTTATGTCTTTCTCCACACAGAAAAGCTGAGATCTGGGGATGTGCAGAGAGGGAAGGAGAGCGGATTTGTGGGAGGGCTATGGGAAAGGGGTTTGGCAACTTCTGTGCTAAAAAGTCCCCTTACAGTTCCAGCATGGGTCTGCATCTGGCTGCCCCAGTGTGGCCACTGCACGCTCAAGGCTGCAGAAGACAGAGCTTGGTGCTGCTCCCTCCAGTCATCCCTTCCTGACTCCAGGGAGCACCCCAGAGTTCCCCCAACATCCCAGGGGGATCGTCATGGGTGCAGGCAGCTGCAAGGGGACAGCAGGCTGCCATTACTCTGTCCTGTTCACTTTGGTGGCAACCCTATATGACCTGCTGGCCAGACCATACATGTAGGATCTTCCTGAGTGAGTTTGGTGTAGGTAGCTTAAATATCAAGTATTATCCAGGCTGGAGTGGACGACGGAGTTTGCAATCAACCGATGGAAGAAGGAAGCACTCATGGGACAGGGGAAATGCTGATCTGCTGGATGGGAATGGAGATTTTTTTCAGCCAGCATGGGCAGATCTGGAACTGATCCCACAGGCGGAATCATTCATCCTCAGGGAGCAGCCCCAGGCCCCTGGGGAAGGCAGAAAATGCAGACTTTCCTGCATTTTCCTGGGAGAGGGAGGAGCAGAGAGGGTTTCTGCCCCGGGGTTCTAGTCACCCTGGCAGCACAGGGATCGGGGGGGACCTTCATGGTGTTTCTTGAAAGGTTGAGTCAGGGCTATGATGAACTAGTCTTGCTCAAGCAGGAATGCCATCTCCAGTGGTAAGCTCAAAAACGCCGAGCTCTATTTTCAAAGACAGCTCAGAAGTTATTTATGTACGGAAATGCTCCTTATCTCTTAATTCCCAGACTGATGGGTGGAAGATATGCAAAGAGTGACTTCTGTCAGAGACGAGCTCACCAGCACTGCTACTGCTTTGGCAAGTGGGGAGGGCTCTCTCTGTCTTCCCTGGTGGCAATGCTGACTAAGGGCCATAGGAATCTTAATTCCTGGCCCAGAGAAGGCAAGCCAAGCTATCTGATGGGCTGGTTGGCTGACAGTTAATATCCTGTCGCAGAGAAGTGAGTATTCATGATATAGCCACTTTTATTTTTTTTGCACCTGGAAGACTGGAATGGGAAGACCCAACAAATTCTTCATTTTGTGCTTAAACGTGAAGTCTGCCCTGAAAGAGCCTAAATCAGAACCATCCCTTTATATTTCAAAGAAGACATAAAAACTCCTTGGTATCAAAACTGTGCCTTTCCCCACACCAGTATTATTCTCCGAGATTCAGGCTGGAGTCATAAATTCAATCTCATTTCCTTGTGGCTGGAACATTATTAGTAGATAGAAATTTGCAACTGGAAATTAGTTAATTCCTCTGAAAGTACAGCAGGCAGATGGGAATCCAGCTTCCTTTCCCTGGCTATGCTGACACTGGCATGCTGGCTAAATGTAGTAAAATATTTGTTAATGAGTGAGGTAGGCAAAAGGGAAAAAACCCCAACCTAGAGCGGTGAACATAGGTAATAGGGTGTCATTATTAAAGAGCTATCTGCCAGAGAAGGACATGCATAAGAATTAAGTACCCTTAATGGAAAATGCTGTGAAAATATATCTCTGCGTCTGTTTGATGGAATCACATTTCAATTTTCATGAACTTTTCACCGACTAAATATATTTGTGTCTAAAGGAATCCTATCTCTTAATAAGCAGTAATGACAACTTTATTTACACCAAATGACATTTTCCTGCTGACTGGGCCAAAATGAATTAATTATTTTTCTTGTGTAAGGAAAAAAGAACCACATCCATAAATTTTTCTTGATGACGGTGGTGTATTATGGATCATGTGAGGAGTAAAAAAAAACCTGTCCCATAGGATTACTCTCCCCTTCCCTTCCCTTCCCTTCCCTTCCCTTCCCTTCCCATTTTTCCATCTCATTCCTTGTTGGAACCCACAGAAGAGCATTTCCAATTGAAAAATTCTTTAGACAGCAGAATCTTGAATCAGCCCAAATCACTACATGGTGTCCACAGACCTCTTGATCTCAAGGGAATGGCTGGTACATTAAGGAGCTGCTGTGTGTGACTCAAGGTGACCAAATTAAGCCCTCTGCATGAATAGTGGTTCAGGTGCTGATGCATCACTTCTTTTCTGTAGTGAGAAATTGGATAAGAAGGTTCACATGAGCTCATTCGGTCTTTATGGGCTTGAACCAGCTTCCATTGGAGTCAATAGGAATCTTTCCATTGACTTTAATGAGAGCTAGATTGGATCCTAAATTAGTACCTTCATCCTTCAAATTGTTTTGCAGTGCCTATCCCCATCCATAATTAACATAAACTGGCTATGATAGTCATCAACAGGAAAATTATACCAAAATGTCCTCGGTAGGTTCATTCCTGCTCTCACTGAAGATGATAGGAGTCTCATAATTAACTTCAAACAGGAATGGTTGTCTGTGTATCGTGATTATAAAATATCTTGATTTATTTTTAAGGGAGAGTTCAGTTTGAGCAACTTCTTAATTGCATGTCAAGACTAAAAGTGTTGGCTGTGACCAAAGATGGCCACATTGAAAAATCAGGCAGTATTAAGGAGCACGATTTGACTTTGTGGCTACATAAATCAGTATTTGAGTTTCTCATTTGGTATTCACTGAAACGAAAACATAATCTGAGTTAATTGCTCTTCCCCAAGGTGCCTTGTTGCGCAATGTTTTATAAAATTAAAGCCTGTTAAGTACACACGAAGAAACATACTTTAGATGCAGAACATAAAATACTAGCACCTCTAATTCTGCTGTCATGTATGGTTGATTAACCTGGTACAACAGAAGCCTTGGGGAGAGTTTCTGTGCTGTTAGAAAACATATTTCCACTTAAGGGAATTTAGACAACAAAGGGATCTCACAAATCCCATTGTTGGAGGCTAGGCTGACATCTGGGGCATCCGAGCTGTCTCACAAAGCTGTGGAAGACTAGGGGAAAAAATGAAACTTGCATCCCACTTACGGATAGTTATCTGTCACCCCGGTGCCTTCCACAGCAATTAACAAATAATTAATCAAGCCCTGTAGCCCTTGCTCAGGCAATGTTCCTGTTGGCTCCAGCTGGGATTTCACCTGAACTCAGAGTGAGCATAGGGTGAGGAGTGGGGAACAGTGTTGGCTGTGAGGGAAATGCTTTCTCAGGCACATGCAGACAGCAGTGGGAAGGTCACTGTGCTGCCGTGCTCCTGGGTGGGGATGCTGCAGGTCAGCCACCTCTGAGGAAAACCAGAACCCAAAGGTTTGAATTCCCTAAGCCCCTTGAATGCACAGATATAACACAACTGCAGAAGAGCCACAGGAGACTGAAGAGGTTTAGTTGGAGGGGGTTACCCATGGGCAGGACATGGTGGTCTAGGAGTAACAAAAGAAACGCCATAAGGAGACCTCCCCAGCCCCAGGTGCTCCGGACTCTGCTCGCTGGTTGCAGGTACTCCTTGGAGCAGGCAGGGAGCTGTGGAGGGCAGATGGAGCACATCAGCAGCTGCCTGTCGGACCAGAAGCTGCTCAGGAGCATGTGGGAAGATCAGGAAGGCTTATCAGATAGTTTGCAGCAGTGAAACTGCCTAGTAAGGCATAGTGTGGGAGCTGGGGGTATCCGGGTGAAGACCAACTGGGAGCTTGCCAGGTGTGTGTGGTTTGAGTTAAGGGCAAATTGAATTTTCTCCCAGGATGAAAGTGAGCCTGTATCTTATAATGAAACCAGCTGGTGTTTCAGGTTGCTACCTGCTTCTGCTCCTGACCTGCCCTGTGCTGCCCTCATGCCTGGCCCAATAGCCAGTACCTCACTCTGAACAGGTCTAAACCCTCAAGTGGAAAGGCAGAGGTGAGATAAATAGGATAGGATCCCTGGATGGTTGTAGACCTGGTGCTCCTCTTTGTTTTCCCTAATGTTATCCTGACACACTGCATGGAGAAAGGTACAGCCTCAAGTTGCACCAGGGGAGGTTTAGACTGGATATTAGGAAAACCTGCCTTGAAAGGATGATCAAGCATTGGAACAGGCTCCTGCCCAGGGAGGTGGTGAAATCACCAGCCCTGGAATTGTTCAAAAAACATGTACCTGATAACACTGTTTAGTGTTGGACCTGGCAATGCTGGATTAATGGTTGGGCTTGATGACCTTAGAGATCTTTTCCAAGCTAAATGAGTCTATGATTCTCATGTAATAAACTGAATGAGGCATCAACACTGGAGAACCATCATCTGCAGTGTTTACTGGGCATGTTTGGCCCACACCATCAATACCCAGGCTGCTGAATTCAAAAGGGCTTGCTGAAATGTGCCCAAATCCTTTCTTCGCTGTCTGTTGGCACATCCCTTCTCAGACTTTGCATGGAGGGTTGTTTCCATTTTAGCCATCTAAATAGCTGGGGAATATGCTACAGGCAACATGCCATGAAGAGCAGGAGAGGACACCTGAGGACACGCCAGCAAGGCAGAACCGTGGCTGTCCTGGCACCTGACTTGAGTGGTCTGCGGATGAGCTGTCTACGTCTAGATTAGTTTTTTGGAGAAAGATATTTTCAGAGGACAACTTCTCAGGTCCATCTTAAGTGAAGCAGGGAAAGGGTAAAGATTTGGGTCCTTCGTGACTATTTAAGACAGCTAACAGAAACCCTGAGAATTGATTCTTTACCTTGTGGTCACCTTTGAAAGATGATAGCATGTTTAGGACAAAGAACAAGATTTTGCTTATAACAAATAAAGAAACAGGATTTTTTGGGGGGGTGGGGGGTGGGTAGGGGGTGCTTCATGGAACGTGACTATCCCCTTGACACCTGGATAAACAAGCCTTTGAGCGTCTGCCAGAAAATTTCTGAAAGTCTTGTGTAGAAAAATACAAGATCTTCTAAAGGATGTTAGAACTACATTTGCAGCTCTCCGAGCCATTGGAGTTTTCCCAGACTTCGTAAAATACAACACTGGTACTTCAAAAAGTTCTTTAGTTTGTTCCTGTAAGACTCCTTGGGTAGGTGTCCAGGCCTGCTCAAATAAAACACTCTCAAATTCAGCAGATGCTGCCTCATCCCCTTCTCTTCTGCTATTTACTATTCCACCCACACCAGATTGGAGCTGCTGCAGGTTCTGCTGGGGCAGGGGCTGTGCAGGTGTCTGAGGCTGGAAATTTCAGCTGCTTCCTTTGCCATCTCTGAATTTTGCCATGTCAGACACTGGGAGTGATGGGGAATCCAACCTGTGAGTCAAACATGACATTTACTGCCTGGTTGCATGAAATGTAACCCACAGCATCGTTTGGCCCTCTAGGCTGGAATCTGTTTGCCTTAATTATGGGCAACTGTAAAAAACTGAGAAAGATGCAAGAAATGAGATTCCACAAGCCCTTCTAGTGGTTCTATCTGGCCTTAAGCACTTGGAAACCTCTTGAATATGTTGGCTAATGTTGCATCACTGACTATCCTACGTGACCTCTATGAATATCCTACATGTGGCTACAGTAATTCTGACATTAAGTAATGTCTCCAGTCTTTCAAGAGCTGTACAAATTTCAAATGAACTTTCATACCCACTCTGCTAGCAAGATCACCTACACATTCTTACAACAATTCTAGCTTTAAGCTAAGGTGGAAATGTGCTGGTATATAAATCCTGCCCTTCTGGCTCTTTGAACATGAATGCTATCAGTTTTCAAAGTTAGCCAGATAGGACAAATATATTCCTTCATGGGATCCTGTCTTTTGATCACTAGGGGTATATCAACACCTGGTAATTCTCCGAGGTCTGCTATGGTGAAGTCTGTCTTTCTCCAAAGACTATGGAAAACATTCAGGATGATGGTTTTTCTAGGCCAAAATTAATGTTGTGAATAATGTGGATACTCTCGTCCTCCTGTCCCTGTATTTCACGCACAAGGAAACAGCAATAACATGGCTTATTTGAAGACCCCAGCACTGAACTCAGGAATTCTTGGCTCATAGCCCTGTGCTCAAACCCTTTCTCCTCCAGCACTCAAATAAGGGCCCAGTATGGTCTCAGTAATAATATCCAGTGATTTGTGCAAGTGTAATAGAACAATGCCATATGCTTCAGTTCCTAGGCCAAATTCTCATTTTGGCTTTACTCCACTGACTGCAATGAAATGAGGCCAATGAGAACATTTGACCCAACATGTTTCCAGTCTGTAGGGACTGTGGAGGTGGTCTTGTGATTTTAATGGGGAACTGCTTTACTGGGATACTTCAGTCTCTATTTGAAGCACAGAAAGGTTTGGGGAGAAGCAGCTGCTTGCATTGCCCTGGATACTCCCTGGGATCAGCCCAAAGGAAGTGTTTCCACCACTTTCATCAGTGCCCACTTAGTGATAATACTACAGTTGCTTACACCTACAAACCTGGGAAAGTGCAACATTGCTCTAATTCTGTGTCTGTTGAAAGGATTGATCTGTTGAAGGGATTTTTTATATCGCTGGTCATCCCATCTATAAGAGGGTCTGTTCTGGATTATCTTAACCAAAAGATGACCTCCTAAACAAGAATGGTAGAGAAACCAGCTGTTTTAGGTAGGGACCTGTAAAAACAGTGTCTGCTCTGTTTAAGCCTGTTGAGAAATTATTTGTGTCTCATAGATTGATTAAAATTGTATAACTGATTTGTTAGAAACACCTAAAAAGGGTACAGTGGCCCAAAATGTAGGTTGATATCTGTCTAGAACAGACAGATGGAAGAAACCTGGAATCTTGCTGCCCATGGAAGCTGTGATGTTTCAACATTAGCAAAACATGCATCTTCCATCACAAGAAAATTTCAGTGGAAGATCACTGAATAACTCAAATCTAAGACAATCACATACTCCTTATCATCAGAATGCTTGAAAGAAGCTCCTATCTTCAGGTTCCAAGAAGCACTAAATTGTGTTTTATCCTCATTTTACAAGAGGACAGGCAGGATATATATGGGTGCAAAAATGTCTGTGGTGCGGCTGAAAATGAACCCTGCATACAGAACTTTCTGGATTAATGCCACAACCTTCTCATGGAATTGTGGAGCTAAATTCACTCACCATTTATATATTGCCACTTATTGAAATATTTGATTTCTTTTTACTTAGACTTTAATTTTCTCTTAGGGAGATTAAAGAAATGAAATTAGTGCTCCCTAAAATATTTCCTAAGAATGTAGATTAACAGTGTTTAGGAAGGGCTGACAAGTTTTCCTAATGAGAAAAAAAAATAACAAAACCGTATTTTCTCAGTAAAACCTGCACTCTTACAGTGATCCTGCCCTCTTTCCTCCCTGCACTAAATATTGAAATTTATTTTGAAATACATCAGAAAAGTAAATAAAGTATATTCATAATATAACAATAATAAAAGATCTCATAATGTCCAACAAGTCTTGAGAGAATTTTAGTTTTGTTACTGAATTTAGTGAAAGAAAATACTTTAAGTATTGGTGAAAATATTGATCTTTAAGGGATAGTGAAAGAGGATGACAATGGGGGAAAAGTACCTTGATGAATATATTACCTGTGAGGGGAGAAGACAAAATGACTAAATATTACATGGAGTGTATGTTCTCCTCCAGGTTTGGCTCCTTACAAAGGAAAAAAAATAAAAAACAGGGGAAAATAGGAAGAAAAGACATATCTGACAGCTTGGGAGTACTTCTTTAGGAAGCAGAGCTCTTTAAATGTGTTCATGACTTAGGGAAGAAGGGGAAGTGATTCGTAGAGGTGTACATGTCTAATCAAGCTTTCTGAACCCAGCTCTGCACTGGGATGGGGTGTTATTTATGACAAAGAGTTTTAAAGGTCACCTGAAACAAGAGAATATCTTTAACGGGTGACATTCTAGCCCAGTGGGAAACATGGCATAAATTAGCAGTTATAGAGACTTTCTGTTTCAGTTTTAAACACTTTAAATCAATGGAAAAAGAGAAATATTTTCCCATTACAAGAGCATGTAGTGACAGGACAAGGGGTAGTGTCTTCAAACTGAAAGAGAGTAGGTTTAGATTGGGTATTAGAAAAAAATTCCTTACTCTGAGGGTGCTGAGTCATTGGAAAAAGTTGCTCAGGGAAGCTGTGGGTGCCCCATCCTTGGAAGTGTTCAGGGCCAGGTTGGATGGGGCTCAGAGCAACCTGGTATAATAAAAGGTGACCCTGCCCATGGCAGATGGGTTGGTATTAGATGATCTCTAAGGCGTCTTCCATGGACATTATATGATCCTATGATCCCATTTTTCTGAAAGAAATGCAGTGAAAAAACAGAGACTAGGTATGGATTCATCAAAATTAATTTTATCTTTTTAGAAATAAGGAATCTGATATAAACTGGTTCTCTGAATTCCTGCTATGGCTTGTGGGAGAGATGGGCTCTAGCAGTTGTGTATTCATCCCTTTGTCATTCCTTTGTCAGCTTTTCAGTACAGAATGACTAAAATCAGGGCTGTGCCTCTCCATAGATTTAGATTTCATATGGATCTTAAAAACTAATTTTGCTTAACATTTAGTCAGCTACACTGAGGAGGGAGAGGCTCCATCCCAGGCAAGCCTGTGTTTCTTTAGTCAGTGGCAACAATTCCAGTGACTTAGATACCATCACACTGTCTGTCATGAATATTTTATTTGTTTAACTCCTTTAATCAGGATACTGCCAATCTAAAATATTTTAAGTTAACAAAGAAAGAGGAACTGGAATTATCTTCGGTAACTTGAAATATTTCCTGTGTAGGGGTCCTCATCTGAGCTCATCACTCTCAGATTCTTTATATAGACTGGAGAAAAAATATTAATATATAAGGCATGATTCATATCACTAATTTTAGATTCCCTGTTTAGAATGATGCTATGAATTTCAGCCTGGCAATGTCTAATTCTCTTCTCTTCATTGGTTTACTAGGCAGTCTAGACACTCTCTAGATGACCTGTAGATGCCTCTGCTGTAAACTATTTCTTTTGGCCGTGTGAAGCCTGCTTCTGATCTTAGCCCTTTTAATTCATGTTTTGGGGTCCTTTGCCATCTGTTTCTTTCTGCCTTGATATCAAAATGACTATGCACTATCCAGGATAGTTCCACTTACAAGCTTATTCCACTTCAGCCAGCAAAACTTGACCAATTTTAGAGTAAAATGGATCATAATGTAAGGAGCAAGTTTCTTCCTAATCTCTATGTAGTTGTAAGAGAAAATTTACACCTACTTCTGAATGGGTTTGATGGCACATAAAATCAAAGTGTTTTATAAGCATTGCTATGTAGTTCATAAAAAACCCAAAAAACATTAGAATACTCTCTTTTAGATGCTCCTAAGTTTGGTCTTGCACAGTCTTCAGTGTATATGCCATTGGGTTTAAACCCATTCCAAGTTCTTCTTGAAGATATGTATCAAAGAGGACCTGGTCTGATTGATGACTGAGCCCAGAGTTTGTAGCACAGTGGAAATAGTCTCTAATGATTTTCTGGAAGCTGGAATCTTCCTGTGGGAGAAGGTCAGAAGCTTCTCTCTCTGACTTTGCTCAGAGGAGATTACAAATATAGGTAAAATGCAAATTGTACACTCTGAAACTTTAGGCTATTTCTGCCTATATGTTTTTGAGGAGCAATACATATTTTTGCAAGCATTAGGTGAATATTAATACTGTGTCTTAGCTTACAAGAGGACAGCAGTGATACTCTTTGAATATTGACAAGAGTCAATATTCACTCTCCAAAACTCTCTAGATCATTCATTTGGTCACTAATTTGTCTAACTTTGTATCCGGGATTTTGGTTTTCTGTCTCTGGAGGCAAAGATGGTTCCTCTGAGAAATTCAGAGCTGCATTAAGATCTGGGTCTCAGGATCTATTGAAAATTTATATTTGTTTTCCACATTGAGACTGATATTTTGTTACTCAAGAATATAGAACTTAGAGCTGTATTTGGATGGAAACATCCAATCAAAGCTTCATAGAAGTCAAAATGTAGTTTAGATTTTGGTACCTACTAAGAAAGGAATAGACAACAAACTAGAAAACATCAATTTGTCTCTGAATAAATCTACAGTCATAGAATAGAGTCATAGAATGGTTTGGGTCAGAAGCAACCTCAGAGATTATCTAGTTCTAGTCCCCCTGTCCTGGGCAGGGATGCCACTCACTACAGTATGTTGTTCAGGTTCCAATCAACCTGGCCTGGAACCAATCTGGCTCTCACACTTTGAATATTTTGTGCAGTTCTGGTTTTCCTCATTTTAAAGAAGATATGGTAGAACGGGAAGAAGAAAATAGATGAGGGAACAGCTTCTGTACAAGGAATAAGTAACAGAACAAAACTGTTCACCCTTCAAAAGAGGTGACATAACAGAGGTTACTTCTCCCTTCTTGGGGAAGGAAAATAGGAAATGTTTTTTATCTCTTTTTTTTCCAATAAAAAAGAAGTAGATTTTGTAAAATACAATGAGTTAGTTCCAACCACAGGAAAAAAAGAAACGGTTAGTCTTACAACACATGGCTAAACTATGAAAGTCTCCTCCACAGACCTTGCAGATGGTAAATGCACAAGCTGATCAAAGAGAAGTCCTTCTGGGATTAGACTTCAGTTCTAGCTAGGGAGGTCCTTGAACCAGTTTGTTAGAAGCATAGAAACAGTCTTCTAAAAATATAGGTCTCTGTTTTTCCTGTTCCTGTGCTCATATCTTATGCTTGGCACTTACTGTTGAACTTTGCTGAAGGCAGGGTTAGATCTTTGGTTTCACATGATATGGCCATTTTTGTTATGTTAGGTTCTTGACTTTGTCTTCAACAAGACTTTTCCCTTGTGTATACTTGCTGAAATTAGTTCAACTCTTATAACCCTAAATGATGCTTTATTATTTAGTCTTCCTCTATTCTAGACTTTGTGCTTGTATGGTAAAGTCTATTTGAGCTATTTCTGATGACAGTGGGTCCTCTGGTTGACTATCAATGCTTTAAACACCAAGAATTCTAATCTGACTGAGGTCTGTGGAAGTCAAATGCTCTTTGATGGCCTGTCTGTCACTATTATACAGGCACAAAGAAGCACCAAGGAGTGAAAATGTATGGCTTAGACAGGAACATGATGATCGATGGATTTTTTCATAGCCTACCTACAACTATTTTTTTTTTGTTTTGTTTTGGCAAGAAGTTAGTTTTGAAGGTCTGGGCAAATTTTTTTTCCACCCTGCTTGAAAAGTCTTTTTTTTCTCTTTAAATTTCCCTTATATGGACTTTTATGTCACCACTGTGTTGATGGAGAGTCTTTAATGGCAAGGTTTCAAAATCCAGTCACCTCTGTCCATCAGCCATTGAGTTAATAACAAAACTATGACTGTTAAAGGTGTACCCAGGCAAAGCAGAACTGGAATTACAGGAGAATAACTTCTTGAAGTGCCCAAGGGGAAAGCTGAATAAACAAGAGCTTCCAGCCCGTTCAAAAATGTGTCAAAATGATGTCTGCAAAATGTAATAGTGGCTAAATAGAGACTCAGGCCATACATTGTCCAGTAAAATGTGAATGTAAACGTTTGGAAAATTGTTGTGCTCCTAACAAGCTGTGTTGGAATCTCTTATTTGGCTTGGATTTCAATGAGTGTGTGATGGGGCCTTGTTTAATGTGGAGCCTTGATTTCCCTCATTATTTCAGTTTACCTTTTTATTTTCTCAGTGTGTTCATATCGTGATGGCATTTGGCATTTCGCAGCTTTCAATTTGCGTTCAGTGTGAGACCTGGATTAATCCCTCAGCTGATGTAACCCTGCACACTTCATTAGTACTAGGCAGATTTACATCAGCTGAGGATGTGATTTTGGGCCATTTTCACCCACAATTATTTTTCTTCTTTTATTTCTTTTTTTTCTGTCTGCCCCATATTTGTCTAGCTAAGAAAGAAATTTGGTTGGGCACATCTTGGGATCTACATGGAAACTTCAGCCTGAAAACAGAGTGATGTTTCTCCTTACAAGTCCAAACATTTGCTTTTTAATTAATGAGTTCAAATTTAAAAGAATAAATTAGGACTGAGGTTGAAGTTGTATACAAGAATTTTCTTTGACTGTTGCTTTAAAATCTATCAGAGACATATTTGATGTTTTTGCAGCTGTATGGCTTTTATACAACCTAAGGACCATTTATTGGAATTTTTGAGTGAACTTTTGTTTTTATAGGTGTGTAAATGTGCTATCGAAGATATTTTGGCATTTTAACCAGGAACCTAAATTTTGTGGACTTTAGTTAAAAAATGTAAGTCACTTTTTTACTCTTCAGAAACCTCTTTGGTTGACAGGTGCTGTTGGTCCCACAGTGAACCTTTCAATGCATTTCTTTTACTAAGAGGTGGTTTGAATTGAAAAATAATAACACAATGAGTTAAACTCAGTCCTTGATTCCACCATTGTGCATGAAAGCAAAGGTTCCTTTGGGCAGAAAAAACCCCTATTATGACACTTTGTATGAAACTTAGTCTTTCCAGGTTTTCATAGGAGTGCTGTCTTTTTTGGGGGAGATTAAGATTGACTTTTTTTTTTATTTTCTGTGAGTCAAAAGAAGAATTTTACTCACAGTCTGAAACCAGGAGCTTTTCAGGTATGAACCATAGAATCATAGAGTGGTTAGTGTTGAGTCAGACTTTAAAGATCATTTAATTCCAACCCCCCTGCCAGGCCAGGTTGCTCAGAGCCCCATTCAGACTGGCCTTGAACACTTCCAGGGATGGGGCACCACAACTTCTCCAGGCAGCTGATTTCTCTTGTGTTTTGAGATGGTGGTCCCCACATGGCAACATGTTCCTCACTCCTTCACATGCAATCCAAGATCTTCTGGATATTTCAATAGCATGAGCTTTATTCTATGGCCAAGGGAAGACTCAAGTGAGTGTGTGATGGTGTGGTGGTGCAATTCACCAACTGCCATAAGATTTTATGATGGAACAAAGTGCCTAGTGTTGTGTAAATTTATCACTGAATCACAAAATTCAACTGTTCCCCTTTTTTTAAATTTTATTATTTTTAACCTTAATAATGTTTTTAGTGTAGCCTGCTTTACTGAGTGCCAGTGTGTTGACTTTGAATGAGAATCCAGCCACTTCATTAAGTAGATATATATATATACACACCACTCAGCAAAGTGTTAAGAAAAATTACTCTTATATTCTAATTAAAGAGATTTAAAGCCTAGTTCCACGCCACTTCACTCACTGCGAGCTTTGCCATTGACATCATTAGGAGAAGGATTGACTTGATCATTCCCAGGAGTCCTGCAGAATAGTTTTTCAGTTCTGATTTATCCTTACCTTGGGCTGTACTGAATCCATAAGGCTTGCCTCGTTTGATGGGAGAGAAGGACAGGCATACCTGGGTTAGACCTCAAGTGTGACACTGTTCTTGCTTACAAAGGATGCTTCCTGAACAGCCCTCAGAGAAACAGGCCGAAGATGTGTTCCACATTTCTCTGCCCAGACTATCTGAGTTACTTTATTTAAAACCAACTCAAACCTAACTTACTCCATGTCACAGCTACAGGGGCAACAGGTGAGATGACCACTGGCCTTAGAAACTCAGGCCCACCAACATTTGTTTATGAATCTTTTCTTTTAATTGTTGACCCTTTTTTTTTTGTCCTACCTTTGACTCCAGTTGTCAGCATTATTTTGAAAGAATGATGCTCAGCTTGAAAGCATAAGCCAAAATCTCATGTCCTGAGTATGGTTGTACAGCTGTTTCTGTAAGTTACACACAACCTGCATGTTAATGTACAGAAAGACATTTATTCTTTTCTGCTACAATATCAGGTTAGTGATGCCTCAGTTTCTGAGCCAGCCTCTCCTTATACTGGCATAGATGACAGCCAGGCAAGCTAAATTCTCTGGAAATTTTGGCTCTTGCTTACAGTCCTTACCAAATATGTTGCCAGTGGCAGTGCTTTAGTTGTACTTGGTCCACCTGATTGCACCAGGGAGAGCCTGGAATGTGTGAGGTGCACTGATTCAGCACTGGCCATTCCTTTGACATTCCTCCAGGATGGCCAGAGCTGGCCTTGGTTCTCCAAGTGCTTTGTCTCCTTAAAGCAGTGACACCTCTTCGTGTCTACTGTTTTTTGTCCCTCTTCTTCTGCTGTGTCAGAACTGACAGCTGAGTGGGATGCTGATGAATCAAGACTTGGTGAAACCCCAAACACTTATTTATGGATAATAAATTCAGACCCTGAATGAACACCCATGTTGCAGCAGACGGGTACCAGGTGGGTGTTGGAAATGTGGGATGTAAATTCATTCAAAAGATGCTGGGTCTGTAATTTACAACCTCCTGGTGTATGTTATTTTTAAACACTTGATTCATTAACACTTCTCTAGATGTTAAAAGAGGTTCGTAAATCGATTGGTAGCCAGGAAAAATGAGCTGTAATGAGGTCATTTCAGTCAGAATGGGCTCATTACCATGCCAACTGTCAAAACTTCTTGAAGCCAGACTTGTTCCTTCTCCTTTCTAACAGTCAAGACAGGCTGAGGGTCCTTTGGTTTGATTTTTTTTTTTTCTGGTAGAATAAGAAGAAATTAAAAAAATAATCCAAGTCAGAAAAAGACAGGTAAACAGAAGATTTTCCTAGAGAGCTGAAAAGCACTTGGAATAAGGATACTAACCGATTCTGGATTAGGTTTGGTCCAAGACTGGACAGAGAGACTTGTAAGTTTGTCCCTTAGGAACTGCAGGTGAAGATGACAATTAGTTTTATCCACTTTAAATGCAGCATGTTCAATTTGTGGCAGGGAAAATACTGGTGTGAAAATGAGCTAAAAAGGGGAAACCCTCATTCCACCTCCATATTTCTCAGATCTTGTTTTTTTTCCCCTCATCTGAGTAACGGCACAACGAGGCTGGATCATCAATGAAAATTTGAACTCCAAGCGGAAATCACTCAGATCCTGAATCAGAAGGTCAGGGGTTAGATCTTCATGTGGGTGTAATTAGTAAAGTTAGTAAAGCTGAGAGAGGCTTTGATGAGTCCAGCCAGCTCAGGGAATCCCCAGCTCTGATCTACCAACACAGGATACCATGAAGAGATAGGAGTGTGTTCCTGAGAACAGATACAGTCTTCCCCTCAGGTCCACTTTGGACAAATGGAAAGTAAAACATCTTTGGACTAGTGGAAGATTATGAATTCCTCCACTGGTATGTTTATTTCTGATTGGGTAACACACAATTACTCTGTCCTTCCTGCTCATCCACTCTTGCCCTTCTTATCTGTTACATTTCATGATAGTGGTTGAATTACTTGATCAAAGAAAGCTCTGGCTGGGATTTATTTCAGCCAACTGTAGGCAACCAACATAGAGACAGGTAAGTCTGAGTTAGTAACTCTAGGCTGCTTCTATTGTCAATAGAGATAAACAGGTATCTCCACAGAGCAATTAATCTGGCACTTGTTTGATATCTATATTAGGATGAGATGAATCACCTTCTCCAGATGCCTCTTCCTCTCTGTTGGCTGTAAAGGGAACTGAGGATGACTAGCTTAGATGTAGGTATCTGTGTTACAGATGCTTTAAGATGAGGAGATAAATCCAACCTCAGGGGATCTCCCATCCTGAAAGTCTCAATGGGTAATGATTATAGAAAACTTATTGCAGAACTAAAGGTAATGGTTGGAAAGAAATTAGGATGTTTTAGCATAAAGCATGCAGTGTTGTATTATGAACTCCATGAAATTCTAATCAGCATCTACAAAAAATATTGGCATGTAGGTTTGAGACATTAGTACTGTATATGCTGTACGATGGTGTGTTTCATGCACTGCTTGCTCTGCAGTAATGGTTGAATCACCACCTTTGTGCTTGTGACAAAAACTGTGCAGTGTCATCATTGTGATTTTCCTGCTCATATCACCTCTGATTAACTGCTTCAAGTTAGAGGACCCATGAAATACAGATTTAAATCAAAGGATTTGGGCCCTAATTTTGAACCACACAGTGTCTGCCTTGTTTCCTACTACACAAACCTGTCCAGGGGTATTTGTCTCACACAGTCAAGCTCTTTAGCAGCAAGGAAATGAAGCTTCTCTATTCAGTCACTTCAGTAGGGAAATTCTTCCTCCTGTGGAAAACACCTACTAATAGCATGAATGACCTTTTCTTTCTTTGAGTATAGACGGATCCCACATAAATGATTTTGACTAGATCACTGAATTCAACATCAGCCAAAGACTGCAAAGCTTCCATGTAATATCCATGTTCTCATCTCGCTTATAAAATGCTGGAAGGAATATCCAGTGGGAAATGTGTATGTCTGCAGGGAAGGAGGCAAATTTCTGCTGAAGAAGTGATAGAGATGTTGTGATCAGAGGTGTCATTCCAGCTTTTCATTAAGGCTTTGCTGAGTATAAAGGGATGATATTTCACCAGCTGTGCTGCTGGTGGTGTTTCTACCACCTCACTGGTTAATCAAGGTGCTTTGAATATTAGACTAGGGAAAATCGTTTGCTGGTAGCTTGCCTAGTTGAGAGATAGGTTTCTTTTTATCAGACATGAGATTAGAGCCAAGATAATATGAGCTTGTCATGGTTTAAACCCAGGCAGCAACTAAATACCACGGGGCTCCTCAGTCAGCGGTGCTTGGAGGGTTGGGTAGGAAAGTCAGAGAAAGTAAAACCCACGGGTTGAGATAAGAGCAGTTTTTTAATTGAAATAAAATAAAATTAAATATAACAACAGAAATAATTAGAAGAATTGCAATGAAAAAGGAGGTAATGAAAAGAGGAATAAAATCCAAGAAAGGCAAGTGATGTACAATACCACTGATCACCACCTGCTGAGTGATGTTCAGCCCATTCTGAGCAACAATTGGCCCCTCCTGGACAACCTCCCTAGTTTACATACTAAGCATGACATCCTGTGTATGGATGTATGGTATCGAATATCCCTTTGGCCAGTTTGGGTCAGCTGTCCCGACCATGCTCCCTTGCCCACCTCTTTGGTGGCAGAGAGTGGGAAACTGAAAGCTCTTGATTTAGGGCAAGTACTACTTAGCAACAACTAAAACATCGGTGTGTTATCAACATTATTCTCATGCTAAATCCAAAACGTAGCACTGTACCAGCTACTAGGAAGGAAATTAGTACTATTTCAGCTGAAACTAGTCCACAGCTTCATTTTCCTCTTGTTTGTACAGCTTCCCCTGATGCTAATGGTAGGTACGTATCAGTGTTGCCTTACAGTTGTCATTGTCTCTGGTTTTGGCAGGCTATTTTAAGAAATTGAGGTCAGATGATTTCTTACTTACACAGCCAAGCCCCATTAGGGAATAATTCTGGGTGACTATGTTAGCATCATTCTGTACCCCACTTTTGTTTTAAGATCTAAATATTTCTTCTTTCTTAGTCATTTTCATATAAAAACAAATATAAAAAATAAATCTAGTTTAGTTTCTTGTAGCTGAATTAACAGTGAGTCTTATTTTAACTTTTACCAGTAGGTATTTATGACTCAAAACCAACTAAAAAGCCATTCATAAGGACACTTCTCTGCTACTTATTGCATGTCAGAATCAATTTTTTTCAGTCAATTGGTAGCAAAGAAATTGCAGTTTTTGTAGGTGTCAGTATAAACAATCAAATATATATTTTTTTCACATATATTAATGGTACACCACTAAACACCAGGAAAGTACTGGTTTCTTCCAACTTTCCTATTTCATGTAGGCAACTCAAAGCTGTTATTTGGGTGCTTAAACAGAACTAGTGAAGAGGGTGAATTTCTGAGGCAGGAAATGCTCATTTGTACTGGGATTCCTTTTCAGAAGGTATAATGTCATCATTTCCTCCTCTGTTTGTTTATTAGAAAGAAAAAGAAAGAAAGAAAGAAAGAAAGAAAGAAAGAAAGAAAGAAAGAAAGAAAGAAAGAAAGAAAGAAAGAAAGAAAGAAAGAAAGAAAGAAAGAAAGAAAGAAAGAAAGAAAGAAAGAAAGAAAGTAGAAAGCTTTTATGTTGCTTAATTTGACTAGAAGACAGGAGAGCAGAAGCTGTCAAGCTTTCCTTAAGGGATATATATTTGGTATACATAACCAGCTAGATAAATGTAGGTAGAATTCATTTACCTTCTTCTAACTCTGGCGTAAAATGAAACTAGTTCCAGAGCAGACAGTAGACCTACTTTAGGGCTAAATTTTAAATAGATAAACTGAAGAGCAAAGGCATCCTCATCTGATGGGTGGGTAAATGAGACCCAGTGATTAAAGACTGGAGCACCAGAGGATTTAGACAGGCATTAAGGTCCCTTGCTCTGAAGGAGGCCCAGAAGCCAAGGCTAGCCAAGCTCCTGGGTTGTTTCTGTATTTTAAATTACTCACAGTCCGATTATGCCCCTCCTTGTGTGAAGCACACAGAGAGCTGGCTCCAGGATCCAGTTCTCATGGTGTGTCCTGGAGACTGAGCCCTTTGCATGCAAAGTGGCATTTAGGAAGCGGTTTGCAAGTGCAGAACTCTAGGCATAACTCATGTTGTGTAGGGTATAGACATCCCTCTTAATTCCTGAGCGAGCTGGTCCAGCCAGGGCTTATATCTGATCTCCAGACCCCTCCACATCCCTAACAGGGGAATGCCACAATCCACTCAGAGCCGAGTTACTCACACAACATTTCCATTTTCACCAGAAATACCAGTCAGCACCTAAATACTTTCTTTTGGAAAGTATTTTTGGCCTGTAGGTAATTTCCTGAGTCTCATTACATCACTGATTGGTGTGGCAGAGGGCAGAGATGGGACAACTGCCCCCCATGTCTGGGTGAATAACTGTACATCCTCAAGTGAAACTTGTAGGTTCACACTGTTGGACACCACTGCTATGTTGGCCAGCTTGAGCTTAACTCTCACAGGACTTTTCCTTTCCCCAGCTCTCACATCCTTCCTGCTCCCTCTTTATTTTCCCCAGTCCTTTGTTTCCAAAGATGCTCAAGTCTTACTCACATTTCCAAACTCCTACCAGTGTGGGAGAATTAAATGAGAGTGTTTCACCTTCATTGGCAGTAAGTGCATCTTGATTTCAGGCTTTTATTTCACTGGTATTCTGGCATTATTTTTTTTCCCTTTCTAAATTCCTCTCTCCAAACAAACACATAGCAAAAGAGGCCAGTTTTCTGGGCAGTTATCAAACAGCTTTCATCCTTTTCCTGATACACAGTCCACCACACTAATAGCTTCATGCTCTCAATTTCACACTCCAGGAATGACACAGAAATGTAACTGGGATACATGTTCCACAGTAACAGTACCAGAAATAACAGATTTGCCCCTTATTACTAGTTCCTCCAGGATGAATTTAATTTTTCTTCTTAAAGCTTTTAAGTTCAAGTAAGCAGCATGTTTCTATCACACATAATATACTCCATTTCTGGGAATCCTCAGTGAGTCCACTCTTCCCTCTTTCCCCAGACATGTTCCGTGTTCTCAAGACACCAAAATACAATGAAGAATTTCCATCAAAATATGGTTGGATCCCTGGTTTCTGCAGATGTTGGTGCTGTGTCTCAGAATGATAAGACATTCTGAAGGTGAATTCAAATTATGTATTGATGTGCACATCACAGGTATGATCTGTATGTTACAGGCATCCAGACTTCATATGCAATAGCCATCTCTGATATTACAGATATGTGTGTATATATATATATATATAATGGTGTGTCTGTATTATCTTTTTAATAGGCAAGACAAAATCTGTAGTACTATAGAATTACAGAATTACAGAATACCCTGAGTTGTAAAGGACCCACAAGGATGATTGAGACCAGGTCCTGGCCCTGCACTGGACCATCCCCAAGAGTCACACCTTGTGCCTGAAAGGATTGTTCAGACACTTGAGCTTTAGTAGCCTTGGTGCTGTGACCACTTCCCTGGGGAGTCTGTTCCAGAGCCAAACCACCCTCTGGGTGAAGAACCTCCTTCTAACAAATCAATTGCACAAATGAATGTTTTGCACAGTGGTCAGTTTATTTAATGTAAGAGAAATTTGTACAGTGTCTTACACAAGGTGTATTCCTGGCAGAGGTATTTGACATTTCAGAAGTTGTTGCTATTTTCAGGACAACCGGGCTTTTATTCTCCTGTTGCTTTTGTAAGCTCAATCTGTGTTAACAAATATGCTGGACATTTGCTTCTGGCAAAGGAATACTTGCTATTCATGTGATATTGTCTTTCAGTAACACCATGAACGTGGGAAATGACACTTACAGAGTGCATACAGCAATATTCTCCCTATTTTTTGTTTAGTTCCTTCCTGTGATTCTGTCCTTGTCTCCACCTCTCATCTCCTTTCTGTACACCTTCTGTAACCATTGTGGAGTTTTAAGGATGTCTTTGCTTAATTTTTCAATCCTTTTTGGCCAGATCTGATGTTCCTGAATGAACTTTGCTTGTTGCTCTAATCACAGCCACTTTCCTCACTCAACCTCAAACTGCAATACTAAGTTTCATTTTTCTCTTGGGCAAACTTTTCCTCATTCTTGATAATGACTCTGACAAGGAAAGTCCTCAGAGACTGAGAAAACTGTTGGAAAGACCTCAAAAATTGGGTATGTTCTTTAAGGGGAGAAAAGAGAGATGCCAGGAAACAGTATCAATAATGCTTATTTTGATTATTGGTGAGTCCAAAATTATCTCAAAAGAGAGTCAGGTCCCTGTCACAGAGATGGGGAAAGCTACAGCACAGAACAAGGTTGTGTCTTACTAAAGGTTCTGTCGCAAATGAGGACAGAAAATAGAGGAGTAGATTGTAAAGTCTGTCTCCTGTAGTCCTCACCTCTTTGCTCCTTCCACTAGAACAGGTTGCTCAAAGCCCCATCCAACCTGGCTTTGAACAATTCCAAGGATGGGGCAGCCGCAGCTTCTCAGGCCAACAAATATAGACAATCTTAAATATTTGGTATCCTGTCATTTCTGTTGCCCATATCAGGTGCTTCTGAGGAAGGTGGTGAAATCTGTGTAGCGGGTATAGAAAGCAGATATAATTTCTAGTTCCCCTCTCTACCTTTGAGGCTGCTGCTAAGAAAAAGCAGACTAAAGCAAAGATATGAACTTGCTTTCTAAATATTCATTGGATGTACTCAAAACCCTACTTTCCTGGTGCTATTTGTCTTTCTTCTCTTTTTTTTTTCCAAATTAACTTTTATTCTTGCCCTACAGATACTCTTCCTAATGTTTGCAGTGGCAGGTCTGTATGTAACTTTTCAATTTATTTGATCAATGTTTTTCTAGTATGTTTTCAATCTGAAATGGGCAGAGGTGTGGGGTTTTTTTTGAATCTCCTCTCCTCTCCTCTCCTCTCCTCTCCTCT